>CM032228.1:7532500-8037500 GCA_019009955.1 Riptortus pedestris
AATAAAAATAGTTATTACGTTTTATGTACTTAGATATATGTTCTATTGACTGAACAAATTTGAAATTGTCTTGCAAGACTGTGTTCATTCGAAGGAGCTCGAATATCTGGAACAAAAAACCAATTAAATACTAACACTATTAGTTGGCACAGAAAAGAAAGGTATCAGAACATTTGGGGATAGTCAAATGCCAAATTGCATTAAAATAATGACAGAGTATACAGTAATATAATTTTATAGCTTTCTCTTCTTAGCTCTGCAACTTTCATCTTCTGTTTCGATAATAAGCACTTTAAATTAAACCATTGTAAGATTTCTCCGACTTAAACCTACTTGGTGAAGCCATATTTGTCTGTCATTATAATAAGATCATTTTTTCCCCTGACAGATTATATATTTATAATAGGGTAATCCTTTTTAAAAGGTTTATTTAAGGATTTATTCTGGGTCAGGATTGTAGTTTTGTAGGATCATCTTTGGTCTGAAGCAGTTGTTGCTTTTTTCGTCTCCTCGCTGGGAAAGAAGTTGCGAAGCTAGTTGCTGGGCTCCGTTACTATTCCTGTTGCTATGTTTTCTCGTTGTTTTTGCCCGTGGAAAAGTGTCCTTTCTACCCTAGGAGTGGCTCAGTCAACGAGATTGGAGCCGCAAAGCTATTCAATTCCTTTTTGGACTCGCTCTCCGCTCGGAAGAAAGAAATGTTTCCATAGAGACAGACAGACGTAGAGAAAGAGGGAGATATAGAGAGAGAAAGAGAGAAGAGAGAGTGAGAGAGAGATGTCGTCCTCCTCCCCACCGTAACCCTCCGTGCTCATCGGAATAATCTTGGGCCCGGGACTCGGAACGAATTCGAAGAAAAGGAAGATATGAAGAAATGGAGCCCTGAATATTCGTCGACGGCCACTGCTTTCATCTGACGTGACAATTCATTTCGTCACCGACCGTCAACAATCGCAGCAGAGAAAAAAATTAATTGTTCTCTTTGAATATCTCCTTCTGGTTCGTGTCTTCATCCCGAGCACCTTCATTGCATACGCTCGCTTCCAACCAATGTATTCATTGTTACACACTTCTTGACTCTCAATAGCACCGAATATGAGTTGTCTGAGTTACGTTTACTAAAGGCAACTGAAGCCTATCAACGCAAGAGAAAGAAAGCGAGTTCAAAACTCGCCCTTTGGTGCCTTCTCATCATCTTGGACATCCACAGACCTTTGAAATACGCCATGAAGGAAGCAATTTATCGTCAAAATTAATATTTAGGACTTAATAGTCCTAGAAGAAATCTGATGCGACAGAAGCTATCCGAACTATAACGATACACTACTTTGCCAAAAGATGTAAATAGTTCTATAAACGAATTTAGCTCGCTCTCCTCCAGTTTCAAATAGTCCTAAACAAGACACCTTTTAGCCTCTCTGCTTTTTTCATCATTTTGTTGATGGGTTGAACAGAAAACGCTTCTATATAAACAGGTGGTGGATAACCTCAGTCCAAACTATATTCAGTTCCGTCAGTTGTATGACCTGTCGCATAATCGCATGCTTCCTCGAGATCTGTTTATCCTTCAGTTCTGCCAATCGTAAGATTTGTGGCATAATTGCAAGCCTACCTTGAGATCTATCTTTCAGCTTTTTCAACTGTAAGTTCTGTCGCATAACCGCACGCATACCTTGAGATCTATCTTTCAGTTTTGTTAACTGGAAGATCTGTTGCAAAATCGCATGCTTTCCTTGAGATCTGTCTGCCCTTCAGTTCTGTCAATTGTAAGATATGTCACATAATGGCATGGCTAACTTGAGATCTATCTTTCAGTTTTGTCTATAAGCCAATAGGAGGGTAACGCTGAAAGTACAAAGTTTTAGTTTCCTTTTCCGGGATGCGGGCAATGATTCTGGGCTCGAGTGAAATTCATTCCGCCCTTATTGTTGGCTAGCCCCATGCAAAAGGGAGGTAGAGAAACCATTGCTGGACATTTTGTATCCTTCATTCGTTGCAACCATGACATCCTATTGACTGGAACAGATCGCCTGCTTGAAGATACAACATGAGCTTTTGGAGTAGATCCTAGTCCGTTATGGAGACAGCAAGACGCCCCCGGGGAAGATGAGAGAGGAGATGATAAGGCCGCGGTGAGATAGCAAGGAGATGCGGGTCGTTACGTCACACATTCAACTAATTAACAGCAATGCCCGCTTTGCATGCCGTCCTAACTAACGAGCTAGCCGCTCTGCTATAGCTAGTGCACTCGGGTAGTTATAGCTGGTGCAGCTTCTGCCCGGCCTATACCGTCCGCTGATGATATCGTTGGCGATCCTACGGTCTCTATTGGACCTTTATGATGAGCTCCTTGCTCGTCTTCGTCTTATTTGGATCTTTCGCCATGTAGAAGCTATACAATCTACAGGTGTCTTGTATCCATATGGTCTGAAGATGGTACGGTCTTTATTGAAATACTCTATGAACAATAACTGATACTGTACTCCCAAAGAAAGTAGTGGCTGATGTAGTCTCAGTTAAAGTTAAACAATCAACAGGTGTTATTAGCAATAAAACTATAAAATCTGCAGATGACGTATATCTGGTGCAGTGTGACGGACTGTTTTTAGTCTTTGCCAATCAATTGCATATAACTAATCATTTCGGAGTTATACAAAATGCCGATGATATTGGCCTACTGTTGAAAGTGACTTTAAAAGATTTGGTATGTTGTCCAGTTGGTATGGATATCGCCTCTCCTGATCATGCGTTGTACTACTTGGATGATGTATTTCTTCCATTAAGGAATCTGTTAACATTATAGTTCCAAATTAATTTAGGAACACCATGAGATACAGGATCCACAACTGTTAAATTCACTGTGCACGGATTTATTATTATGCTTAGAGCACCAAGATTGCACTTAGTATGTATTCGCTAGCCTATTTCTAGTCATTCTGTCATTAAATAACGATAAATCCCTATACTTATGTCAAAATCGTTGTACTTTTATTACACATGCAGTTAGATCAGTTTATACCGGTGGAACTAAGTATGCAGATCAAACTCAAGTTTATGGTCTGAATTTACCGCGCCCATTGTGACTAGTCAACGGATCCAAGTCTATATAGTTATAGAGATATGCGCAATCAACCTTAGGAGGTTCGAAACTCTGTGTTCAGAATGGATATCCCTGAAGAATAGTGCAAGTCTACTGATGTGGCAGTCTTTAGTATATTTTCATGCACTCTTTTTCTATTTGCGTTGGATTTTCTAGTAGCATCTTAAATATGGATTAAAAACCATGCTTTAAATTCCTAAATCTCGTCCCCTTTTGCCCTCCTTCTTAGCAGATTTACCATACGGTAAATGAGCTATTGAGGTCGTACTCATAGCGCCATTTTGTGCGGTGATGTCATCAAATAAGATTTTACGTACTTGTCTCGAAAGTGTTTATTGGATCTATACTGTACTCGATATTTAACGGTTTTAGTCATAACGAAAGGTCGTATTAGTTTTTAATACTAAAATCGGACCAGGAATAAGGTAGCGGGGGCGTTAGAGGGGGATTCGAAAATCCTAAATATTTCCGTTATTATGAGTCAGATTGTAAAAGGCTATTGAACCAATGTTGTTAAACTATTGATGCTCTACAATTGTTCTTCTATGCATATTTTTATAGCTCAAATATTAAACGAGTAATTCGTATTTCCTTAATTTCGGTCAGAATATGCAGTTAGATATGACGAGTAGTGTGGCTTAGCAACAGGTGGGGATCTACTTAGTTTACGCAGCCCCTGCTTGAAGAGCTTTTTTAAACATGGTTATAGTTTTAATGAGGTTGTGAAGCAGGTTACTTATGGGGGGGGGGCGTTACGAAATCTTGACGTTTAACTATAGACGTGAATCTTGTTCTACAATGTTACCTTACGAAGACGTAAGACGTTCATAAATATGCTGTCCGTTGCCTTGTGGAACCCATCATGCGGCGTTATGACTCTTCATGCTTCCAGTTGATCAGTTTCTCCTAGGTTTTTTTTCCCTCCTGCAATGAGATAGTGATAACAGGCGTACACCTCCTTCAGACAGGGACATTTGCATTAATATCGCTAGCCGAGAGTGGCTGAGACAGGAGACGAAAAAGGACTAATATTGTGAGCGAGACATCCTTTGCTAAGCCCATCGCGATTGCTATGTATCCCACCGTCCGGGTACCGCTCGTCCCTAGAGTACGGTTCTAGTTCTTAGAAAAGTCTCGAGTGGATTTCTCCCCGGCCAACGGAGAGAGAGAGAGAGAGACAGAGAGAGGAAAGGAGAAAAAAAACGCTAATTATTCTGGGAGTGTAACCTGTCTTTCCATATTAAATAATGTCGCCTAAGGTATTCCTGAGTTCGCATCCAGCGAGAACACTTGCCCCTAACCAAATGAGACGAGACCACCTTTAGAATATATATTTCTTATGCTCGCTTATTCTCAAACCTAGTCTGAATAGCAATTCTCCTTTGTGCCGCTTTTCCCAGGAGAGCGCTAAAGCAGGTGACTTACAGACCACTTTTTTTTTATTGGCTTTCGAAAGACATGTTACCTGTAGAACACACCTTTGAAATAAATTTAAACACAGTGTACTCAACCACTGACAAGAAAATTTACACCTTAGCCAATTGTATAGATTTTAAAAACAGCTGATATAGAACCGCAAATTATTAGGGATCATTTTATAACACTTATCATATGACGAAATATAGGATATATTTTATATTATATAGGATATTCAAAAAAAAAAAAAAAAAAATTGTTGAGGCTCAGAATTCCTAGTTTTGATAGGAAGGACCTTGTAAAGTCCTCAGGAATGGTACAGGACATTCCCCCTCCTGCAGAAATATATTTTCTATTTTAGCGAGGTTATGTATTTCAATTCGGCATGGAAGGCAGTTCTAAACACCAAAAGTCCGTCACGCAGGGGCTGCGTAAACTAAGCAGATTTTCCACGTGAAGTTTTACAATAGAGAAATCTGCCTAATAACAACTGTAGTAGTAAGAAACCTCTTAACCTAAAACGTTATTTAGGGCGTAATAACCCAGTAGTTTCTAGCCCCAAAAAACAGTTAACCTAACCTCTAAACCTATTCGCGAGGGACGAATAGTTATGGAAACGGCCACCAGAGCTCTCGGAGGAAAGTCCGAACATAGCCTACTGGTGACCACACGCAGAATACAATTACAGTTATGCAAATATCTCGGTTAATATTCAAGATAGAGAAAAAATTTAATTTGCAATAAGATTGATTCTGTACAATTTTTCGGTCCGACGTATAGTAACGGAGATATTTCGAATTTTCGAAAATCCTCTCCTCTAAACCCTCCCTCCCACTGGTCCGATTTCAGCCGTTAACGAACTTGATCTTTCTTTTTACATAAAACGACTAAATATCGAGTTTGGTAACGATCAAACAAAAATTGCGACCGCTAGAGCGGTAACAGACAAATATATATATATATATATATATATATATATATATATATATATATATATATATATACACAGATATATATATACAGTTTTGAACGGACCTCATTTTCGTCATCTCCTGGGTAGGATCGATGGACATTTGAAGAAAAATTTCGAAAATTCCGTCATGAGTACAACCTCAATAGCTGATTTCCCTTAAGGGAAATCTGCTAAAAGGATCCCAACTAGATTTGGTGAGGTTGCGCCTTAAAATATTGCGGAGTTTTCGACTAACTTTGAGCTAATGGACGTATTTCATTTCGTGTTCCTTAGTGAACCAGGGCTCATTTCCTCTGGCGGTTTTTATTGACCAAAAAAAAAAATTGTATTTTTTTTTTAAATTAACCTGACACCTTTGATTATAATCAGTTAATTGCAGTCCACCGCAAAATAAATTCCCTAGCACACATCTGGGAGTTATTCATATTCGTGAAACGTACACACTTGGCTAACCCGAGCTTGTAATAAAACAGTAATCCACTAATTGCGGCGATAATTTTTGATATTCGCATAAGAATTTTCGCCGAATTCATTATGCCAAAAAAAAGTCCATGAGTGCATTCATAATTTAGCGTCAACGACCGAGGAACATGGCTTTCAATGAGGTCTTGGCTTACATTAAAGCCAGCGTTCCGCTCTGTCGAAGCCGTTCTAGGGCCGGTGAAATTTTCGCGAGTAAATGTAATAAAATAAATAATACATTTCATCCATCTTCCTATGCTGTCGACAATAAATCATTGTCGCTACTAAATTTGCTAAATGTTTTTAGCAACCTGCGGCCATAGCTTCTTCAATCATTGTATTATATGTCATATGTCAACCCAACAGCATAATTAACTTCCACGATGTATATCAGCTTTAGTCCATTTAGAAATTGCTGTCAAAGATCATTTTTATCAAAACATTCCGGTCGTCTTTGACTAATTTCGGAATCAATGCCTTTCTAATTGTTAGCCTATAAATTCAAATACACACACTGTAGACTTTATTTGGTTAGAGATAAAAAATTTATTTATTTCGAAGGGGAATTTTTATTTATTTGTCGGGTAATTTTTCTTTAAACAAATATACCTCTACTTCGAAGAAGAAATTCGCTATTAGAAACATTACCAATTTCAAATTAAGTTGAAAAAGATTAATTCAGCCTTTTAGAAGAACAGTACTTGCAGTTCGTTGGCTATACGTAATAATAAAGTCGTGAATGTCAATGTTGCAGATCATGAGGTCAAGCTATGTTTTAATGAAGCTAATGTATTTATTTATGTATGTATTTAATGAGTTCGATTCTTGCCTGGGCAAAGGAAATTATTTAGTGACGAAATTCAATGTTAAATAACGTCCTAAAATCCCACCCTGGCTAGAAAAGGGTGGTAACCTGTAGATAACCCGTCCCGATTAGCCTAAGTTGCATAAAGTGGACGTTAATAAATAATAATAATAATAATAATAATAATGTATTTTGTGCGAAATTAAAAAAAAAAAAAGAGGCCATACTACTTTTTTCAACTTTTAACAGGCAAGAAAACATTTGATATTTTGAATTTCCTCGCCCAATGATCAAAAAACTCTTGGTGGAATCAAAATAAAAATTATCTTGGTCCTGGCGTAGGATTTTCAACGTGACTAACTCTTCATTAAATTATAATTCCCTAAAAACAAGTACTAAAATAATCTATTTAATTAGTAGGTCTTGATTTTTACATTATTGATGTACAGTAGGGCTTAAGGCCTTCGTGAAAATAATAAAAACATTACGCCATTGCAGTAATGTAGTTCGCTGTATGCAAATACACTTAGAACATCTGTAATGCAATTTATAGACGCCCACGTTTTGCTACTGTGGCTAATTGGGACGGGTTATTTACAGGTCACCACCCTTTACTTGCTAAGGATTTTATTTAATGAGCTCGTTATAAATTCCTGTTGTCCAGTTGAGAATCGAACTCACGATAGTACGTTTGACAAGACAGATTAAGACCAGTGCTACTAACACTTTAACTTACTATCACGAGCCACAGGTGGCTGGCGATATGAGACCTTCTAAATTTCTAAAGAGCTCGACTAAAAATTTAAATTATCATTATAAAAGTAGATCGCTTTCACGACGAAACCTTCTTCATACTGTAAAGGTTAGTTGCCTGTAGACGGGTTGACTACTCCGTTAGCTTTAATAGCTGCAATTCTCACATATCTGTTTGCACTTCTGACATATATTGGTCCAGCAGGCTCGCTCTTAAAGTCATACTGTTTTTGGAAAACGACATTTAGGGCTGGTCTGGTGTTTTCGAGATTTCATTAAGTTTAATTACAGTTTTATTATTATTAAATAAACTTTTATTGAAATCATCGCCTGAAAACATAAACTGTTGCAACTGTAACTGTTTCAAGTGTATCATGTATATTCAATAAGACACATTCTGAAATCGTTCCTGACAAGATACAGGAATATGCTTTAAACGCCCAACCACAAACATAAATTTTTCGAGAAAAGCTTATCATTTTCAGGTGTAAATCTCTTTAACGCTCTGCCTCAACGTATCCAATCTATTAAAAAATATATCATGTATGACGGATGTTTTTATCCATAAAATGAATACTTTCAAAAATGTTCAATTATCAAATAAAACTACTAAATATTTGTCGTAAATATCGTTCTAAAATTATTTCTGATCGGGTACATTGTCGCTTAAGGTGGACAAGTTTCTCTTCCTTTAATAAATTAGCATGTTCATAAATAAAATAACTTAAGTTACATATTTAGAGTTGTATTAATATTGTTAATGAAATTTATTAATTTATTTATTTAATTTATTGTATATTTAAAAAAAAAACTTTATTTGTCAACGCTCTAGCAGTCACAATATTTATTTGACCAATACCAAACCAAATATTATATAAAACTAAAGGTCAAGATTGTTAATGGCTGGAATCCGACAAGTGGGAGGGGGAGTTTAGAGGATGGAATTTCGAAAATTCTTAATATCTCCGTTATTATGCGTCGGGTCGAAATATTTTATAGAACCAATCTTATTTCAAATGTTATGTTCTATAAATGTTGTTAAGGACATTTTTTCAGTATCTCTATTATCAACTGAGATATTAAGCTGTTATATTATGAAGCACTTTATTTGAAGTCAAATATCAAATATGGTTCTCATTGAACTTATACGTAAAATGCAAATAAGTACGTGAGAAATGTGCGTAGTCAACGCAGCCCCTGCGTGACAGGCTTCATACGAAAATTGCGTCATGAGTACAACCTCGATTGGTAATTTCCCTTAAAGAAAATATGTTATAAAAGATATTCTGTTCAAACGACGTTTGTCTAAAGACGTTTGTCAAACTGACTTTTGTCAAAAGAACGTATGTCGAACGAACTTGGCTTCACAGCCGTATCCGAAGATTGTTTGGAAATACACTATACTACACGACGTTTGGTTATGGTTATATATCCATAACCAAACGTCGTTTAGTATAGTGTATTTCCAAACACTCTTCGGATACGGCTGTGAAGCCAAGTTCGTTCGACATACGTTCTTTTGACAAAAGTCAGTTTGACAAACGTCTTTAGACAAACGTCGTTTGAACAGAATATCTTTTGAACAGGGCAGTTTTGCCTTACAATCCAATCGTTCCAACGCTTCTTCGCGTTGCTGATGAGTCACCGTAAGTGCGAAAACGATAGACCAAGGTCCCATCAACCGAAACAAGTCAATCGGTGTATAACCGTGTAAAGTTAAGTTTCGAAAACCCATTTTCAGTAATGACACGTTTGGGCTACTTCGTTTCGATCTTTCGGATCTCTTCAGCTAGGCGTGTGCTAAATGTGAGCTTCACGCTCCAAGCGTTAGCCTAGGACAAAGTTGAGTAAACGGAAAAGTTTAATACTGTGTGACAAACGGTTAAGTCCAGAACGTCATAACCAAACGTCGTGTAGTATAGTGTAAAATATGTTATGTTAGATATGTGGCATGTGCTAGACGCCTTTGGATGATATAGAGATCTTGCAAAGAGATTCGTAAATGAACTTCACTCCTGAACGAACAAAATGATTGGAGAGCCCCCTGAAGAACCCAACAGCCTTAATTCTAATCCTAGTCGCTAGAGCAACGTTACTTTCTTATTCCACCTGGAATGCTAGAAGTAGCTTAAGTCCTGGCGGGTAAAAGTTGCTTGGAGGACACCTTGTTAAGTTGTAATGTAAATGGGACAATGGGAGGGTTCGATTCCCCAAGCAACGTGTACATATTTGCATAGGATGTTGAATGCGGGGATGGACTCGGGCCAGGAACCCGTCCTGGTTTTATAATGCCTCCGTGTGCTACTACACACGATGGAATTTCTTTCATCTCACTCTGGGCCTACCTCTTATAGCTATATATAGAATCGGAACGCCTGAATCGTCCAACAATGATCGATAACAAAGCTAAATCTATTTTTAAAAAAAGTCCGTCACGCAGGGGTTGCGTAAACTAAGCAGACTTCCCACGTGCATTTGCATTTATCTCAAAACGTAAAATTTCAATTAGAACAATATTTTGTATTTAGGTTTCAAATAATGTCCTTCATAATACAACAGCTTATAGGCAAAATGGAATGAGTAACTAAAAAATGAAAACACCTCCGTTAACAATCAAAATAATGAAAAAAGGACCTAACAATATTTATAGAAAATTATATTTGCAATAAGATTGGTTTTATACAATTTTTCGATCCAACACATTATAACGGAGATATGAAGAATTTTCATAATTTCCCCCTCACACAGGTCGGATTTCAGCCATTAACGAACTCGATCTTTAGTTTAGGTATAGTACTTGTGACCTATTCTCACAATATGTTCTCTATTTCAATGTAAAAAAGGTCTCTTGAAAACGTTGGAATATTATGGTTCATGGACATAACAGCATATTGTTAATATCACATGAATAGAAGTGCGGGCTCACTAAAGGCCGAAAACTAAAAAATACAAATATCTTGGCTAATAATCAAGATAATGTAAAAACGTACATAACAACATTTATAGAACATTACATTTGAAACAAGATTTGTTCTATACAAATTTTTGATCCGGAACATATTAACGGAGATATTTCCAGTTTTGGCATAGCTTCACCATTGCAAACCGAAAATAATTATTTTTCTCAACGTATATCAGCTTTAACTCATTTGGAAATTAAAGCCAAACATCTTTTTCATATGAAAGTCTAAAATATTCTCTTCGTCTTTTTTGTTTCATTTCGGAACCAATGGCTTTCTAATGATGCATATACTTCAAATTCGAATACACACACAGTAGAGTTGATTTGGTCGGAGAGAAAATGTTATTTATTTGCAGGGCAATTTATTCATGGTGCAGAGGTAATTTTTATTTATTTGTTAGATAATTTTCTGCTTAAGCAAATTTATCAATATTTCAAGGAAAGGTTTTTTATTGAAGGCTGAAAAAAGAAACACCCAATTATCTCGGCTAATATTCATCATAGAGAAATTATGTATATGACAACATTTATAGGTAATTACATTCGCAATAAGATTGATTCTATACATTTTATCGATACGACTCATAATAACCGAGATATTTCGATTTTTCAAAATTCTACCCCTGTAAACCCCCTCTCCCACTAGTCCGATTTCAACCAGTAACGAACTTAATCTTTTTTTTTTACATAAAACTATTATATATCGAGTTTGGAAACGATAAGACAAAAATTGCAACCGCTACCAGACAAATACATACATATTCTCCTTAAGGAAAGTCCGCTAATAAAATTAAGGTTGTCCCACGTTTATGAATAAAATGATTACATCTTCCTCATAAAAATTAAACTTCTCATCTAATTTTCTCACAGACGATTCACGGACAACGTTTTGAC
The DNA here is from genome assembly GCA_019009955.1 of Riptortus pedestris. Taxonomy (NCBI): domain Eukaryota; kingdom Metazoa; phylum Arthropoda; class Insecta; order Hemiptera; family Alydidae; genus Riptortus; species Riptortus pedestris. The sequence continues at coordinate 7,543,863 of CM032228.1, forward strand.
AATAATGATTTCATTTTGAGACTCGACTAACTGCTTACTCCCAGAAAATGGTTCGGGTTCTGTAACGAACACATGGCGGCTGAGTTCAAAAAGCGAAGATGCGACACGAGCTGCTCTCCGAGAACAATTAATTGTTTAATAATACGTAATTATAATATGTCACGAGCATCATTCCCCAAGTGAGGGCCTTAGCTCCTAACGTTCTTCCCATAAGGCGTCGAGCTGTGACATTGTCACGGAACCAGGAGTCACTATTCGTGGCCGGCCACCGCTTTTAATTGCCACACGCTTTATGAATAATTCTACATGAATAATAATAATAACAATATAAAAAGCCTTCTACGAACCTTCATTCTTTCAACAGACGGCGGTACACTTAAACCATCTACAGGTCAAACAGAAACAAAATAAAGTCCGTCACGCAGGGGCTGCGTCAACTAAGCAGATTTCCCACGTGCGCATCGTATTTGCATTTATTTCAAAACTTAAAAGTTCAAAACGAACAATATTTGGTATTTAAGCTTCAAATAAAGTGCTTCATAACATAATAGAATATTGAAAATACGAGATAAGTAGGAATGGGGCTTTACAGAAGACCGAAAACTAAAAAATGCAAATATCTGAGTAAATAATCAAGATAGTGAAGAAAGGTACATAAAACATTTATAGATCATTACATTTGCAATAAGATTGGTTCTATACAATTTTTCGATCCAACGCATAACAACAGAGATATTAAGAATTTTCGAAATTCTCCCCCTCTAAACCTCCCCTCCCCCTGGACCGATCTCAGCCATTAAAGAACTTGATCTTTCTTTTTACATAAAACGATTAAATAAGAAGTTTGGTAACGATAAGACAAAAATTACGACCGCTAGAGCGGTAACAGACAAATATATATATATATATATATATATATATATATATATATATATATATGTGTGGTGTGTTGTTCTTATCGGAGCTTTGGTCAATGTTGGTGAAATGAATCTTAGTTTATGCCAATATTTCGAGAATTTTTATTTTTTCTTCCTCAGGGCTGTAAAAATTACATGTACTACATTATAATATTGCACATTGGTGTTATACATTGTTATAAAAGGGTGTGTTTTCCTTATTATTACTTACCAAGACTAAATATATTCGTAGACTAGTATACATTCTTATTGCACTATGACTAAGGTTATAGTAACCTTCCTTGTTTTGTTTACATAGCAGGGTCACAGCCTTTTGTATGTTTTATATATTTATAGTATGGTGTATTTGTTTGTTAAACTATATTATAATTGTTGTACTGTGGTTCTTATATTATTTTACAATGTTTATTGCTATGCACTATTTTAATTATTGCTATGTTTTGTTAAATCTATGTTATTGCCAATTACCACTATGTTATTGCAACTTATATTATTTTACAGTAATTATTGCTATTACAGTCTTGAACGGACCTCATTTTCGTCATCTCCTGGGTAGGATCGATGGACATTTGAAGAAAAATTTCGAAAATCCCGTCATGAGTACAACCTCAATAGCTGATTTCTCTTAAGGGAAATCAGCTAATAAAACACAGTTGATACAAAGTGAATAACCTATTCAATATCAAATATTTTTCATCTCTTATGAGTAATAATGATTATCATAAATTTTACTGATTATAATCAGACAAATGTTCTTTGGGTGAGCACACATAATTTCTGCTTAACTACTATAGTATTATCCCTGTTTAATCTTTTTTATTTATTTCTATATCGAACATTTTGATCAAAATGAAAGGCCGTATAAAAAGTAATAAAGATTTATTTGGTTGAGCTTTGGACAATTGGACAACTCAAATTAATACAAATTAAACCATTTATGCATAACTTCATCGAAATCCTCATCACTTGGAGAAATCATTTGTCGTTCACTCATAATGTACCAGGGTCAAATTGACCCTTACAAGCAAGTTGTTAACTGAAAGAACGGTCACTGTTATATTACCTTCCCGCAGTAGGAAGAGGTGCTCTAGAAAGGAAGGTAATTGACGGGAGGAAGGCAAAGAGATAATACAACTGGAAATACGTGACCTCAAAATGATAACAGGGTCAATTTGACCCTGGTACACTAGCTAAGGGTTAAAGTATTGGAAAAAGTTGATCACAAAACCGAATAAAGTCAGAAATAACAGAACACATCACTCAAACATGGAATGAGCAAAATATACAAAACAAATAATTATATGCGAATACAACTGGAACTAAGGGTGCATGAACCTAAAAATAATTTGTGTTTGACCAAAAAAACTTTGAATACATATATCGAAAACTACGAGGAATAGTTAAAAAAATATAAATGAAATTTCAAATTATTTGGGCTGCCAAGAAATGAAATCCTCATGTTCAATTAATATGGAAAAATCATGTTACACTGAGTCATTTATAGACCTGAAGAAATAATAAGAAACGGACAAATTAAATATGAGTTAATTGAATCCCACCATTATTGCTGTACTCAGACTTTTGATCTGATCACAACTCGGGTTGCCTTGATATAATGATGTCATTGCTTTCAAGTTGGCATGGAAATACGTTCCTAGGAAATGAGATTATGAATTAATTAATTGTGACATTAACGCGAATGGTTAGCGCGAATCCGCGATTGTGTCATAATTTCGAAATCAAAGGAAAGAGAAATACTCAATAGCTCATTTGTGTGATTTTCCAGAGATGAGTCGCCCGGAAGGCGATGATCTATGCCCTTTTGAAGCGAACATCAAGACTGCTGCTAGAAATTATCTGACCATATTAACCTTATCAGTAAATCGGATGATTTGTACAAATACTTGAGAAGTACATTAGTGATAACAATTAGTAAACAATAAGTTACTTCAATCACGAATATAGTTCAAAATTCTTGTGTATTTCAATTTAAATACTCAAATAGGAGAGGATGGAAGAGTGATGGAGTGAGAGAGAAAGTGAGGGGGGGAGAGAGGGGGAGGGGGAGAGAGGGAGAGAGAGAGAGAGAGAGAGAGAGAGAGAGAGAGAGAGAGAGAGAGAGAGAGAGAGAGAGAGAGAGAGAGAGAGAGAGAGAGAGAGAGAGAGAGAGAGAGAGAGAGAGAGAGAGAAAGAAATAATACAGATAGAGTCAGAAAGACTAGTATTGTCTTAAGACTAATTGTTCCGCCTAATACATATTCATATCAGCTTAATAACTGTATAAATAAAATAAAAAAGTCATTCCATGTAAAGTCTTAAAGCTAATATTTAACTATTAACATTAATTAAAAAAAGTCCCTTTTAAATTAAAAAGTTTCTTTAACACTTAGTACTTTCCTTTAATAACACAAATGAACAATCTACTCGTAGGTCACCTGCATCATTCTTTAATTTAAAATCTATTTTCACGAAATATTTTCCCATATAATCATTTATAATTTCCAGGATATAGAATTTTAAAATTCAATTTAATAACTTAAACATAAAGGATAGTTGATTCTCTTTCTCTTTCAAAAAAAAAAAAAAAACATTGAAGGAATTTATTAGTATAGATCTAGGCATCCCTTGTAGATAATTTAAATATTGCGGGAACGACAGATATGGTACAACTAATTAGAAAATTCCAAAGTCTGTATGTCTGAAGGTTAGGTTTATAAGCTTTAATGACAAAAAGTGGACGTTAATAAATATAATACTTTAACAATGGAAGGGTCTCTTGAAATAAATAGTTCCCAGCTGATATTTGAGCGGGGAATGGTCAACAGTGACAGATAGACAATATTGAATGAATTATTAGTTGAATCCCCTAAATAAATAGTATTAATACAGCTGGAGAAAGGCGGTCAACTTGAATCAGCTGAGAGAGGGGCATAATGGCGGGAATCTCTACGAGGCTAATGCCTCAGCTGACATTTGCCTGGGCATTCATCAGCCGGGCGTGCGTGTTGGAGCGCGTTTAGGGCACCATGCGAACTCCGCTACAGTCCCAATATTTAGGTAGACATTTGACGTTTCTCTAAGGGTTTATTCGTGTGTGTTGATGTGTGGGCTGCCACTCACCTCCCGCGCAAAATTAGCGAATTTCCACAAGTGGAAATCAACTTCAAATTTCGAAGAATTTCATCTAACGTCCAAGGAACCTAATATAAATCTATATATATATATATATATATATATATATATATATATATATATATATATATATATATATATAGACAGATGATAAATAGGCAAATGAATGAATAGCTGAAGTAGAGATAGGAGGGAGGGAGGCTTCTCTGGGGTGTTCAGAATTGATAATCTGAGTTCAATGTTATATAATTTACTTAATTTAAATAGAATCAAAAAAAATGTTTTACCAATCTTTAATAGAAAAATTAATTTCTACAATTGATTTTCTATTCATTTTACAAGTACATCAATTTTTAAATAAAATTAAAACCTAATTACGTTTAATTATTATTATTTATTAGCGTTCACATTGTGCTACTAAAGCTAAAACAGACTGGTCGTTTATAGGTTAGCATGCATTTCTAGCCAGGGTGGGAATAAGAAATTTATTCACTAAGTAAATTCATATTGCCCAGGTGGGTATCGAACTCGCCACTCTAGGTTTACCTTGTGAGATTAAAACCAATGCTTCAACCTACCATGGTTAACCTGAGCCCCCCATTTTTTTGGTGAGGCTCAGGTTAACCATTTGAGTTAATGTATTGGTCCAAATTTCACACGTTAAACCTAGAGTATCGATTTCGAGTCCGCCTGAGCAATAGGAATTTATTTTGTGCCGGAATAATTTAATAAAAACGTTAGTCCCACCCTGGCTATAAAAGGATGGTAACTTGTTGATAACCCGTCCAAATTAGCCGCTGCAGCAAAATATGATCGATAATGAATAATTTTGTATTCGTTTCGACGGTACGGTTACTAATTTGTTGTTATCTTCAGAAAAGCCTTCAGCCCATCCAATTTGCACTTGAAGTACTTGTGTCACTAAACATCTAATATCCAGCGTATATTTCATTTCCTGTTTACATAGGCATCAAAAATTGGGAAAACATGGTGAGTTGAGATCACTCATTAGTCATATATTGTGTGGTGGGTAAACTGCTTGGATTAGCTTGCCCCTGCGTGTCGGGCTTCAGCAGGTAGCTCTTTGACATTTGAGCTGGCCGTTCCCGCCTTTATGGGCACTAAAGGAAAGGGAAAGCCTTCCCGCGCGCGGGTAAATCATCGCGTGTCTCCAGCTGTTTGCATATCGACGTCTTTACGAGTCCTTCTCTCTTCAAAGCGGCCGACATCTCGCGTGTACCAGCGCCTGGGAGGTCTCCTACCCCCTCTCCCTCATAATCACTCTCTCTTTATATTATAAAAAGTCTTATATACCTATTTTCCTATAGGTTGTACCTAATCCAAAGTATTTTAGTGTTTGCCATAAGATAAATCCTACCTGTAACAGGTACTGCGGCAATCCAGGCAGAATGTTTTCAGTCCAGACTCCCAGACAATATTTACTTTCTGGTAGAAAGAAAAGAATGTATAGTAATTGCGAAAATTCACGGTTTTCGGATTTTTTATGTCCCTCTCTGAATTCATGTTACTACTTTTTGCTTGATTTTTGAACGTTCGCATATCTTATAATCGAAAACGGACTTAGAGATTTGAAATTTCATTTTTGCCATAACGAAAAAAACATTGTATAACTTTTTACAATTGCAAACTTTCTTCGTAGCTGTTAGAAATGCATTGATGTTGACGGGACCTCCATCGTGAATTATGGGAGGTTAAACAAACTATATACCAAGGCATTTTCCATCAGGGGCATTGAAATGGAGATATCGTATATCGTAAAATAAAATACTCTTAAATGTAGCGCAACAAATTTTGTTTATTTTATTTAATAGGAGTACAAGGAAGCCTATTATTTCTAAACTATTTATATTAGTTTTTAAACAGCAAGGACAGGTAATTGGACTGCTGTTTGTGTATTCGTCTATCGGTAAAGATCAATGCAAAAATCAATATATTGGTAGTAACTGGAATTTAATTCATATTTTTAAATATTCTTTATAATAATTATTCCTTTGTACGTATGATTACTTACTTTTAAAGAATTTACATAAATGTAAAAACGTTCGCCTACCTGTTTATATTTATATTAACTTTTGAGTAGAAAATAATCCAAAAGATAATAATATTTATTTTTTCATTTAAATATTACTACCAAAAACCATAGGAAGAACTATAGAACTATTTAAATATCTCACAGATTGAAACTGAATTAATCAAATTTCAAGATGAAACAAATCAGCTTTGATTTTGTTTGCTCTGACTTAATCGTTCAAAGTTGAAAGTTCGTTATTTGAGCAAACGCATTTAGAAATAAATTAAAAAAAAAAAAAATGTAAACACTACTTAACGGGTATTCATTCGCCTGTATTCAGGTCATTTCCTCATCTTCAGAGTTGTGAGTTATCCTGCATAATGACTATCAGAGAATTACTTCCGCTTTGGAAGACTTATTTTCAAGATTTGTGTTTAAAAACATGTACTTATGACCAACAATAGCAATCTTTATACAAATCATAACATATTGTCACCATTTGTGATTGTTTCCAATAATTCTTTGACACTAGATCGCAATTCTTCTCACGATTTATAAGAATATTCCACAAATTTTCGAGGTCAATTATTTGGAAAACGGCCACAAGTTCATTTAATTTCTGTTTTGAAATAAAGAAGCAAACCTTCCATGACGTCAAGCTATTAAATTATCCTGAATACGGAGCTTCTGTGAAACCACTGGTCTATCTTATTTGCAGGTTTTTCCCGCTCAAAAGTTCGTTTCTCTTAATGGAATAATGAGCTGAATCACAATTATGTTTTGCATGATCACGTCACTCCTCGATCCGGTGCATTGTTTACTAGCTACAAGTGGTTTTGAATAGTCACTCGAAGCAAACTAGTCAGCTGGCTTAAATACGGAGCTAACAGCTGGGCATCAGGTGTTCTTGCTCTCTGAAGAAGACATTACAGATTTAAAATAAAATGCAATAAAGCCCGTATTACGGAAAATAAAGCCTTTACTATTATAATGACAGAAAAAAAAATAACGAATTGTGTTCATTATCAAAACCAATTATCATTCTTTATCTTTCTTTTGAATTTCACGATGAAATTATAACTACAACCTTTAACTTGAGAGTATTTAAGACACCAGAACTAGTAAGGCAAAACGCGATTATATACTTACTAAATGCTACAGCTGTTTCAATTTTGGATATCAAATGTGTCATTGTGTGCGATCAGTCTAAAAACGTCAGATTTACCTAGTTTTGGTTTTTTAAATATTTCTATGATATTATTCATATAAAAATAAACTTTTGTGTTGTTTTAGGGTAAAGTAATAATTTCAATGACCTCGAACTATTGAAGTCGCCAGAAAATATGCATTTATCTAGTGTTTGTAAAAGAGAGCGAGAGAGAGAGAGAGAGAGAGAGAGAGAGAGAGAGAGATCAATTAAATTTTCATATTACAAAATGTTTTATATTTATCACATTTAGTGTCTAGAACTTTTAACATTTCTTATACATATTAATGACCTCGGCAATGCAATTTTTACTCCTTAAGAATGATTTATAATTGCATTTGTGCTTCTCAGTTAGTGTTCAACGTTCAGTGGTGCATATATTGATTGCTTTGTCTATATTATTGGTTTAATAATTTTTAAGACGCATGTTTCCTGAGATGCTATAACTGTCATAATTTGGGTCATTCTAGCAACAAGTGCTGAAAATTAGTCGATTTTATTGAATCACGGATGATCACTGTATTTAATGTTAGACTTCTTTTGTTTTTAAATGCAATGAATTTTACTGGATTTATTCGAGTCCGAGTTGGCGTGAAACCATTTAGTTTTTTTTTTAAACACCTTCTCGTTGACAGTGGGTTTATGAGAAGAATGCGCGTTGGTAAGTAGCGAGCTCCGCTCCAGGCCCCTCGGAGATGGATGAGAGAGCGGGCTCAACAGGTCCTGGAGTATTCCAGAAATGGATCCCGGTAGCCCGAGAATACCTAGGAGTCCGCACCACAAATAACTAACTGGAGGCAGTTTAAAAAGGTCAAGACGTTTGCATACGTCCTACTTCCACTTCGGAGGTCTCCTCATTCCCTCCTTAATTCCCTCCTTAATCCAGTTAAAACGCGACTAATAGCCTATCCTCAATCCAGTCTCACGCTTTCAATCCTCAAATGCGGCCATTAGCCGTGTGCCGCATGTGCAATATATCATTCGCGGGCTATGCACCTCTAATGCAAGTATTTTATTCACTTTCGTCATGCAATGCCCTTCTTAATTATTTATATACGTCATTTTATTTCTTAATTAGCCCAATTAATAGTTCATCGTTGTTCCTTTACGCAACCGACCGAAGGCTAATAGGAAAAATGTTGAGTGAACTAACCTTACTGGCGATTACTCAGCTTTACGAGAAAACTGGGACTATCCTGCTAGTCCTAGGAACGAGGGATCATTGGTCTATAATATTGGAATTTGTAGTTCTGCCACGATATTGACGTTGGAATTTCTGCCACGATATTGGAATTGGCAGTTTTCCTATGGTATTGGAACTGATAGTTCTGCCACAATATTGGAATTGGCAGTTCTGCCCCAACATTGGAATCGATAGTTCTGCCACGATATTGAAATCGGTAGTTCTGCCACGATGTTCGAATTGGATGTTCTGCCACGATATTGGAATTGAAAGTTCTGCCGCGATTTTGGAATTTGTAGTTCTGTCCCGACATTGGAATCGATAGTTCTGCCACGATATTGGAATCGATAGTTCTACCCCAATACAAGTAAATCTGTCACGATATTGGAATTCGTAATTCCACCACAATATTGACATTGGTAGTTCTACCACAATATTAGAGTTGCTAATTCTGTCTCGATATTTTTTTTTAATCTGAAAGAAAATTTTCCACTTCACTAGAACATACCCATAGATACATAGATTTTACGTTAATATATGTGTAGGATTTTCGATTTACCAAATTTTACTGATTTTTTTTTTTGCCTGTTGTGACGGCTTTGATCCAACACGTTATTTGGGGAGGGGGTTCTGTAAATGGAAGCACAGATGCCAATGCCATTTTCAATAGGAAGATTTTATTTAGTGAGGAACTCATTAAATATAATCTTCAGTCCCACCCTGGCTATAAAAGGTTGAAAACCTGTAGATAAACCCGCCCCAATTAGCCTGAGAAGCAAACAAATGAGCGTTAATAAATTATAATAACAGGAAGACTTACTATTCTGGAGGAAAGTAGAAATATAACTTTTGCATATGTTAATTTGAACTCGTAAGCTGGAAGATGTAAACTTTCCAATTCTGAATGTCAGTTAAAATTGTGTGACGTTTAAAGCTTAATAAACCCTGACAAATTTTCTAGATTCTCACGACAAATAGAATTATATTAGGCGCGACCTTTGCATCTTAACTTTACAAGTAATGAATTATAGACAGTCGTAGCGACTCTTGGAATATTTCTGTCTAATGTTGTTTCATTATAAAAGCTATAAATCCGACCTGCGTGTTTCTCACACGGAGCTCATACTCGGAAGATGTAATCAATTCAAGACATATTGGAGAGTCTAACAAGGAACATATTGAGAACATGTTGGGCCAATTTACTTTCAGGGCATAACTGCATTCTATGCACGCCGCTCGGTGCATCCAATCGTGTGTATGAATATGCATGCTTGTACGTACTCGCCTGCATTGTTAGGCAGCTCCGTGATTGATACAACTAACATTGTGTCTAGTACATATATTTTAGATTTCCGCCGACAAGGAGGTTCGTGGCAGCAACTGTGATTTCTGATATGCATTTTGGCATTGCCCAGATTAGGATCATCATAACGCATTATATGTGTCTTCAATACTCAGCAATATTTAAGCAAAATGTAGATTAATAGGCCACGCATTTTCCTCCAAGGTATTCAAATAACTAAATATCTATATGGAACAATAAAATCTTACTTTAATCTTTTCGGAATAACAGATTAACCTAATTGTTACTCCGACTTTACTAGTGAACAGAATTTCAGACACTTGCTCTATGACTGCAGACGACTAACGGACCAAAGAATAGAATTTAAAACTGAAGTAAAACGCGGGAAAGACAATTGGCCTGTTGTGGAAACACTTCTATTTCATAAATACAATATACAAGTTTGAAAATATGCTGGAGAAAAGTATAATTGTATGGAAAACCTAAAACTGCAGTAATATTAATTTAATTATTTAAAATTTGTTAATTCATCGATCTGACATATATGTTATTTTTCTTTTGGATCAGTCTAATTTTATATATAAATTTTCATTTTTTTTTTATGTAAATAAATGTATTTATTAAAGTCCACTTTATGCTACTGTGGCTAATTGGGACGGGTTATCTACAGGTTACCACCCTTTTCTAGCCAGGGTGGGATTAAGGAATTTACTATATCTTTTTTTTTTTTGTAGTTTATGATATTAAAAGAAATTGTTAATAGCACACACATGTTATGTACAAAAAAGTTGTACGGGATGTGAGGGAAATAAACTCTCTTTCTCGAGGGTTACTTCAGGAAGGATATATATATATATATATATATATATTTGAAAGCAGTACCATATTACTAAAAACAAAAACGTAGTAATTTGTGAGCACTTACTAAGATTAAAACAAAGAAAAAGCTACTTCTGTAATGGATGCCTCAGTCTGTACTTACTTCTTAGTCTTAATTATACAGAAAGAATTAATTATTGTTATTCCTAAGAAAAATAATTACTTTTTTTATTATTTATTCTGTAATAAAATGAGACAAATAATAAATGATATCTTATTGTAAAAATTACATAAGTTAAGAATGAGACCATATAACGAATTTTATATAATACATTCGGTAAGTGTTTTTTTTTTTTTTTTTTTTTGGTTCATTATGACTACGAAAAACAATATTTCAACATTATCTGAGTATTTAAAGTAGAATGTTTGCGCCGAAATTAATTATACGCTTTCAAGTGATGCGAGCAAACACTGAACCGTAATGAAGAACGCACTTAACATTGAGTAAAGAAATCACTTAAGATTCAGAGTATTTTATTGGTTGTAAATAAAATAATTCTAACTGGAAGTTCTCTAGGGTTCGAAAGAAGTAATCTTGCAGAGGCTGTATCTGTGGACATAGTCTATCAAGAATTGATTCACGTGTGTACTCATTATCACACGTGTCCACAACTGTCAATGAGATTTGTACATAAATATTGTCACACGTGTATCGGCGAATTTGTAAATATATATAATTCCACCGACTTGTATGGCACAAACTTTTAATAAGTGTACTGAGAAATAATAATTAAGACTTTTTCAGGCTCACTATAATAAAACTTCCGATAATTAAAAATATTTCTAATTACATATACTTGGAAAGCAGTAATTTAAATAATGGAAATAAAGTATATCATGTTCTGTGCATAACTATTTCTCACGTTTTAAGTGCATTTCTATATTGTTAATACGGTTAATATTTATCACATATTTATAAAAAGTACCTCACGCAGGGGCTGCGTAAACTAAGCAGATTTCCTTATCACACGTTAATGATCTCATCTCAACATATATACTCTATTTCCAAAAAAACCAAAATCCGATGAGTAGAAATGGGAGCTCTATAAAATCTCAAATGATGACGTAATCACACTAACTATTTGCAAGGTCCGTTGAATACAATATTTGGTATTTATGCTTTTAATAAGGCCTTCCATGATATATTGTCTTATTTTTGAAGTGTGATAACTAAAAGTGAGGGTTCACTGAAGGCTGAAGTATAAAAAATTCCAATATCTCTTTTAATATTGAAGATAGAGAAAACATGTATATAACAACATTTAGAGAATATTAAATTTTCAATAGTATTTGTCGTATACAATTTTTCGATACGACGTATAATAACGGAGATATTTTGAATTTTGGAAATTACCCCTCCACCTCCCACTAGTCTGATTTCAGCCATTAAGGATCGTGATCTTTAGGTTTATATGAAATCGTTAAATAGCGAGTTTGGTACCAAACAAAAATTGCGACCGCTAGAGTGGTAAGGGACAAATATATATATATATATATATATATATATATATATATATATATATATATATATATATATATATAATTTTGAACTGACCTCATTTTCGTCATCTACTAGGTACGATCGATGGACATTTGAGGAAATCTTTTGATAATCACGCCATGAGTATAACCTCAATAGCTGTTCCCTTAAGCATAGGCTTAATTATTAATCTAATGTAACACCATAATCAAATTTCTATGAGTTATAGGTATGAATGGCTATGTAGTTAATCATATATTATTTCTGAACACTGAGTAATCTGCTATTATTTAATGTAGGTTTAAAAGCTTAACACAACACTACTCCATTAAACAAAACTTATTATATGAAAATAAAATATTTAAAAGGTACACCGAACACATTCTATTAAACAATAAAAGACCAGAAAATTAATTCATACAAATATATATATATATATATATATATATATATATATATATATATATATATATATATATATATTAATATTATAAAAATGAATACTTGTTTTTGCACTACATGGTAAAGATAATGGATCTAATCTTTTCAGATAGTAAATTAATTAATTTTTTTCAGGCTTTACGCCATGAGCCTTTTTTTAAATTTACATTGAAATATTCAAAGTCATTATTATTCATAAGTTCTGATATATTTTTTTTAATACGATGACAACTAGTTTTCGCGATCGCATTTGAAAATATGATGACATTGCTGTTTTTAAACGTTGCCTAATGATTTCATTATTAATCTGTTAACAAAAAAAAAAAAAAAAACCAAATCAAATATTTATACATATAAAAGGACGTGATTCAATAACTCCAGCTGGTTGTTAATTTAACACGGCCTTCGTAGCTTTTTATCGAAAAATTACGTAATAACATTCCTTAGAGTGTACTTTAAAAATAAAGGTTTAAACATTAGTGTCCTTCAAAAATCACTTTATATCACGAAAGTGGTCGTAATGATAACTGTGCATGTGAAACATAAAGTGTTTAAGGGCTCTGATTACATAATTAATATCAAAGTTTGGAAAATTACAGGAAAACTATTGGAAAATGAACACAGAGTCCTGAAAATATAAGTGCCTCTTAAATCATCTATTCTGTAATAAAAATGAGGCAAGAATTATTATTTTGTTCTTTTCATCTAACTAATGAACTAATCTAAATTAATTAATTTTCAATGTGGTTGTATAGGTATTTTGGAAAATGGTTTTAACTTTCAAGATGTTCTCTTTGTTTTTCGTGAAATATTTTATAAGTCCACAGTTTCTTTTCTAATTTTCATAGTAACTCCATGTAATATATGTTAGAGATAATAATATTTGAGACACATAAATTCTAGAAAAATAGTTTGATATAGTCTTTGATGTATACATTTCAGCAGATTTTCTTTGGAGGAATCAGCTATTGGGGTTGTACTCAATGATGGGATTTTCAAAATAATTTCAAATGTCCATCGTCCTACCTAGGAGATGAAAATTATGTATATACTTAAAATTATGTTTGTGTGTGTGTGTGTGTGTGTGTGTGTGTGTGTGTGTGTGTGTATTTGTCTGTTAATGCTTGTCTGATTGATACCAAACTCGATATTTAAACGTTTTATGTAAAAATGAAGATCAAGTTCGATAACAGCTAAAATCGGACCATTGGGAGGGGTGAGGGTTTTTAGCGGGAATTTGAAAATTCAAAATATCTGCGTTGTATCGAAAAATTGTATAGATTCAATCTTATAAAAAATGAAATGTTTTATTTACTTTTTTTTTATTATCTTGATTATTAACCGACACTTTTTAATTTTCGGCCTTCAGTAAACACGCAAGTGGGAAATCTGCTTAGTTAACGCAGCCCCTGCGTCGTGGACTTATTATCATCAGGTTTGCTATGAGTATATAAGTAAGCCATTTAATATTTACTATAAAATTTTATATATGTATATTTCTTCCTTTCATAATAATATTGATTATTGAGAATGCTCTATTATTAGGTGAAGTAGTTATTAAAGATCGACAGGAAACTATTCATTTGACTTCGGAATCAATATATTATTTGGCACACATTATTTAAATGCAGTTCTTCCCGCGGTGCAAGTATGCAGGTGCAAACTGCACGGGGCTTTATATATTGTGGCTTTTAGAGTTATGCAACTCTGATATGCATTTGCGTTTCAAAATACGCATACTAGTTTCTATCCTTGGACATCCGGTTAACAGGCAGTCCGAGATTCTCGCATTGCATCAGGAAACCTACTTTCCTCATAGTCAATACGAGATAATTGCACTTTTTGCACAATGGCCTATTCCAATTTGTCGCATTTCTAGAAGCGACTCCGTACCGTCTTTTAATCGGGGATAAAGACATCTACAGAATATTAAATAAGGTGCATTTATGTCAGATATTCAGGGAATCACGATACGAACGCATCTTGTTAGTGGATATCTGGACAAGATGTGGACCTCGGACGTCAAGATGAACCATTATAAAATTTTCACCAATGTCACATACTCATAACGATTTATCTTTATAGGCACCTTAAAACTTTTGACAGAATTTTCAGTGAGGGACTCAGGTCAATCGTGTGAGCTAAAGCATTGGCCTTAATCTCAAATGGAAAACCTAGATTCTCGCCTGGGCAATAGGAATTTCGCTAGAAACCCAATTAGTCTCAGTAGCAAAAAGTGGACGTTAATAAATAATTATAATAATAATTCCCCGTCCATGATTCCAGAAATTTTATTGAAGATTTCTTTGCCGCGTTTGTACGAGATATTCAGCAAGAGGCTGCCTTCACTAAGCAGATTTTCCACGTGCGTGTTTAATGAAGGCCGAAAACTAAAAAATGCATATATCACAGTTAATAATGAAGACAGTGAAAAAACGTTCTTTACAACATTTATAGAACATGGCATTTGCAATAAGATTGACTCTATACAATTTTTCGTTCCGATGCATAATAACGGAGATATTAAGATTTTTCGATATTCCCCACCTTAAACTCCCCCTTCCACTGGTTGTATTTCAGCCATTAACGAACTTCATCTTTAGTTTTACATAAACGCGTTTAGCTAGAGTTTGGTAAAGTTGGTGGTAGAGAATTGCGACCGCTAGTGCGGTTACAGTCAAATATACATAATTTTGAAGGGATCGTCATCTCCTGGCAAGGATCCATGGACGTTTTAGTCAATTTTTCCAAAATCTCGTCATGAGAACGACCTGAATACCTGATTTCATTTAAGGAATTTGGGGTGCACATTGAGCTAGGTTGAAGTAGCCCAGGTTCCTAGGACATCATCAGATTGGGAATAGATTTAAATGAAGCAGCTGTCCAGCTGAATTGTCCATTTATGTTTGCCATTAACCCCAGTTCCATGCGCGAAAGAAGGACTCTTGCATTTTTGAGAGAAGAGCTTGAGACTTTGGAATTCTCGCATGGATGTAATAAGTCGGACTTTTTCAGCCGGCGTGATGAGCCTGGCGATTACTGCAAGAACTACGATATGAGACACATGTTTCGCCCGGACGGGCTGCAAGAAAAAAGTGGCAGAGATTTTAAATTCTAATCGGGAGTAGCCACTAGCTGCCGGGAGAGGGCGCCATAATTTCTTCGCTCGTTTAAGAGTTCCACATGCCTCAAATTCGTATTATTCCCAGAGTAAAGGTCGTTTTTTCTTCTGAGGCCTAATGACGTGAGGCGGTCCCCGTCAAAGGGATAGCGGAGGGAGTGAGAGGGAAGCGGGGAGGGGATGGGGCGGGAGAGAGAGGGAGAGAGACGATGAGACTCAGAGAGAGAGAAAGAGAAATGAAAAGTTACTTTAAATAATAGCTTTAATAGAGAGACTGCATGATTAATCTTTCCCAGGTCATTACCGTCCTCTGGGGCCTTTTATGAAGAAAAAACGTCCCGGGTTGTGCCTCCTGTGTGTGGGACATTTAGCTCTCCGCTTTGAGCTACCGCTTCTCATTGAATATTAGCCCAACCTTCACACGCCCCGACACTCTAATACCTTTATTATTACGATATTCCATCATTATGTCCCTTTCTAGCGTTATATTCAGCCTAGATTAGGGCATAATTGACATTTTATTGTATGCACTAACGATCCGACGTGTGGAAATGGTCTGTGCCTTCAGTAAATAACAAAGATTAAACGCTAAATCCAAGAACGAAGACGCAGAATTATCACAAAACCGTTTGAAAACGATTTTTCTTGGCATACACCTCAAAAGAAATCTCTTGTGGTTTCCCAGTCTTCTTCGCTGGGATATATTTTCTGCTCGTGACTCTTTAATGCAAATTATCAAACTATCCGGAACAACAGTGGCGATGGATATCGTGAAGAAGGTAGCCATAGAGTTCCCTTGTCGAATAATATCCTTTTCACAGTTTTTCGTGTATCAACAGATGTTTCTATTAGAAGCAAACAAACATAATGCCTGGACCCAATATTCAACTCAAAATTATCTGTCGAGAACATTGGGTGTTCTTATACAACACAAAGGAACTCGATTTCATTCAAAATAGTTGTCAAAACGCAGATTTTACAAGGTCTCGTTAAATTAAAACACTTTTACATTAACCTCGTACCTTATCAGTCCCTCTTCAAGCTCACAATTCCTATTTTTTTCTTAAGGAAAGGACGATTTCGTTATGTTCAATATCTACCGTCCTTCCATTTGCTAGAATAATAATAGTTGAAAGCAGGGGACTGATTGGTGAAAAAAATAGTGATTGGTCCCTGCTAGAGTTATGGCACTATATGTTGTAGACTGGTTTGTTGGTTGTTTTTCCCGGAACAGGAAGATCTGATTTCGAAGAAAGGAATAGTGGTTTCCTGTTTCCTCCTTCACCAGAGCATCCATTAGTAAAGGGAACAGGAAGGATGGAGGCGAGGGAAGAAATACTAGAGAGTCATCTTTTGCTGTCTAACCATAGATACGAATGTTTCGAGGAAATTAATAACTAATATTTTCATTATGATAGGAAAATAAGACGCTACAAATTTACAAAATTGAATTATTCTTCAGCGACAACTCGAAGACGTAGACTCAGGTATAAACAGAGAAATTAAGTCGAAATACGTCAGACAAGGTAAAACAATATTGGTCCTATAGGAGAGCCCCGCGAGAGTCCATCTAATGCCGTGGAAGAGCCCGGGGATGCCGTTAATAGAATATTCACGTGAACGTGGCGGTGAGGGCCTCTGATCTCGGACCGATCGTAAATCGCCGACGGGGGGGGGGATTTATTAATTATAAACAGGGCAATATTAATGAAAAGGGCTGATGAAGCGTCACGACTACAAACAGATGGCAATGACCTAGAGTTGGGAGTCATGCAACACTATCCGCTCACTAACCATACACAAATCAGGCAACAACTATAAATACAGCCTCATTAGTAAATTAATAAACTCATAAAAATATCACAATAAAATATAATTATTCTAATTTGTGTCATCGGTATTGAGCACAGAAGAGGAACGTCGAGCGTCCAGAGTATTTTAAAGGACCGAATATTTCCCTGTTTGTCCTCTTTGCCTCAGTTCTCACAGAAAAATTCTCTGGAACAAGACTGGAAGTAAGTTGTAGTCTGCTTTCTCATACTGTCTAATGACTATCATTAGCTTGTGTAGGCTACGGGCTACGTAAAGGACACACTCTGTCCTGGCTTCAAGTGAAACAAAATCTTCCCCACTATACCCGATGCTTATATTACTGATCAGTCTCTTGTAGAGGGAAACGGGAATCCACTTCATGTCCGCGATCCTCTTCTGCCGTTGTACGCTTCAGCAAAAATCTTCTTCTTCTTCAGGAAAACAACACACTTGACGTAGTCTTTAGATATAAGAAATAGCATTGACCAAAAGCCGGTCAGGTTATTGTTTAAACCTGAGATGTCTAAAGTATTACAAATATGAGATTTAAAATTTGTCATCATATTTCTCGCTTTTTTATTCAAATTCAACCCCCTAATGTCTTTTTCGGTTTTGCCAGATACTTCTGACCAAAAGCAACCAATTCTCTAGTCAGATTCTTTCATAAAACAATATCACTAAAAATAAATAAAAATAAAATAAAACGCCCAACTGCATTAAATTTAGAATTACATTTCACTAATTAATGCCTTATTTAAACTCTTCCATTTCACTAAAGTTTTCTAATTACATATGAGATTTTCATTCGGTCATGAAGCTGCATTCGAATTGCCATGAACGTGAAGTAATCCAAAGTATTATTTTCTTTTTAAAATAACATTACATGCAAAAACGAGTATCTTATAAACTAAAACAAAGACAGCTATAAAATTTATAAGTACATTTAATTAATAATTTTCGCGAGTCAATTTTAGCTCCTTTTAATGCCATAAGTGTTTGTCTTCGGCTAGACATCTTCAGTAATAGTGGGCGTATACCAGCCGCTGTCAAAATAATGTATCAAAATAAATAATTGAATTTTATCTAATCATTCTTAAAAGATATTATTATTGATGTTATTGTGCCATTAATTATTAGACTTTTGAAAAGAATAATGTTTTGCACCTGTACTAACATTGGTACTCTATACGTGACGAAACATTTCCTCAATTAGATTTAAAAAGTCATTTCAAGACGAATATAAAAAGATTGGACATTGAATTGTACTTGACCATTAAATATTCCTGTCCAAATAAACATTGAGCTACTTAAAATTTATTTATTGAATTGGCTGCCGCATTTAAATTCATATGCAATTTTAAAATGGTGGTCGCTGGCGCGTATATTACTCGAGTTTCCGATTGGTTTAGAAATGGTCAAGCGCAAGTGCTCAGTGGTTCAACCAACCAATCGGACCAATACGTCGATAATTGTCACGAATCTAACCACTACTCAGCATGTAGAGGCAATTAAGTACCTAGTAACTTGAATTAGGAAGTGGCTATGTTTTGTATGTAAAATACCAGCACAATTTGGATGAGATAAGCTTAAATTATCATATTTTCATTTCGTTTTATTGGAATAGTTTTTCATTACTGCACAATATCTATCAGTTAAATTAAAGCCATTCAGTAGGTTTATGATCCAGAGAGATAATATGCATTTGAGGGTTACAAACGGTTATATTCTAGTTGCTCTTGTACTGCCGCACAATGCTGAGCATTCACTAAAGTAAAGAAGAAGGGGCTAAAATAAACAGGCTTGAATTAGGAAGTAGCTATCACTGGTCCAAATCTTCACCAATATGTCCAGATCTGTTCAGATGAAGATTTTCATTTAATGTTATTGACATGACAAGAGATTTTTAGCAGATTTCCTTTAAGGGAAATCAGCTATTGAGGTTGCACTCATGACACAATTTTCGAAAAAAAATATTCAAATATCCATAGATCCTACTGAAGATGAAGAAAATGAGGTCCGTTAAAATGTCATATATATTTGTCTGTTTTTTTTTCTTTACAAAACTCGATATTTGATTGTTTTGTGTAAAAATAAATATCAACTTCGTTAATACCAGAAGTATGACCGGCGGACCAGTGGAAGGATGAGTTTATAAAAGGAATTTCGAAAATTTGAAATATTTCCGCTACTATATGTCGGATAGAAAAATTGTACATGACCAATCATATTGAGAATTTAATATTCTATAAATTTTGTTATACACAAATTTTCTCTATCACGAATATTAACCGAGATATTTGGATTTTTTAGTTGTCATCCTTAAGTAAACCCCTCTTCTACTCATGTCATATTTACAATAAGCTAAGATTATATACGAAATATTGTTTTCAAGAGATCTGTATTATGCGAAATACAGGCAAATTCGTTGTGTGCAGACGTCATCAATTAAGTTTTTATGTTCTAACTAGAGAATGTTATTTGATCAATTCAATAATCGATATTTAATCTTTCCTGTCAACACTAAAGATCATATTTGTTACTTGGTGAAATCGAACCTGCTAAGTTTAAGCATGGATTTTTTTTTTTTTTTTTCCCCAAAAGTTTTCATTTATAAATTGTGTCTCCCAGCCCTGAGTTAGTCAGTCGTGGAAGACATTGTAGTCCTTGGAGCGGCAGGTTTCCCTAAGGAGCAGGTGTAGCAAGGATTCTTTGCCTTTTCTAGCTATAGTCCATTCAGTATGCAAAATACCTCTCCGGTCGACAGCTGCGCTACCTAGCGGCTCAATAGCTCCTTCTGTATTTACAGCCTTCGTCACAATGAGCAAGTCACAATGAGGTCCGTAGTCAGAATGAGCTGACCTTTTGCCCGTATTAGGGCTGCCATTGGGACACTGTTCCATTTCAGACAATTTCCGGAAAATTTGTTGGGGTTGTACTCCGCACACAATTTTTTTTTTAATTTCCTGTCAATGTACACTAATTGCAACAAGAACATGGCAAAAATGAAGTCCATTCAAATAGTATAGTTACACAAACGTATCGATGGTCTACTGTCAAAGATGTCTCTCCATCAAAAAAGTTAAATACAGCACAGCATTGAGTGAAAAAGGCTCATGAACTGTCAAAAGACCGTATATCTAATCCCCATAAATAAAAATGAAACGAAACTTATCTTCAATATTTCTCACACAAATTTTATGCGAAAGAAATGTTCAATCGCATTATCTGAAAAAGTGTTTATACATATACACATACATATGTTAAGTATTTAGTTATTATTTATACATATACACATGCATACACATATCTGTTGACGATCAGTATAGATTTATCCTTCGTTTTAAGAAAGGTCGAAAAATGAAGTCGTAACTGTCTTCCTGTGCACGAGATCAAAATATGTTTTAATGCATCTAATTATTTGTATAAAATAAAAAAAAAGGGTTCTATACAAATTCTATCTACCTCTAATAGGTACGGAAACGTTTGATATTTTATAATTTCCTCCCTCTAAGCGATTTTAGGGATCAACGAACTCTTGGAGAATCAAAATAAAAATTATCTTGGACTGGACGTAAGACATCCCATGCGATTAATGATTCTTTAATTAAACATTCTGTAAAAACAAACACTTCAATAATTTATTGAATTAGCGCATTATTTTTTATGTACATTAGGCCTTAAGGGGAATTATAAAATAATTGCAGCGTTGCAGTAATTTTGTTCGCTGTACCCAAAGACATTTAAAAAACATATCTAATGCAATTTGTTAACGTCCACTTTGTGCTATTTAATTGGGACGGATTATCTACAGGTTGCCAACATTTTCTAGCCAGGGTGGGACTAAGATGAGAATTGAACTTTGGACTCTAGGTTTACTAAGTGAGATTAAGCCCATGGCTTTAATTGACATGGTTAAATTGGACCCCAAAAACAGCTATATATATATTTATAATTGTTTGCAAAATGGATATTACATCATTGAATTAAAAAAATGTTGGCTATTAATAGAGTAGTGTAATATTAAAAACCCTGTAAGGTGCTCGTAGGTTCCCGTGGGAAAGGACACTGTAGCAAGCGGGCAGAGCCTTTAATTAAAGATTCCATATTTAGTTTCGAAAAGTTGCAAATATCTCATCAGGTACTTATTGTCAGGGGAGAGAAAACATAATTTGGGCCGAATAGGGAATGCGAGGGGGTAGGGGCGGAGCTGGGCCCTGATGGATATGCGACTGGCGGGGGGAGTTCAAAGGAAGCGGCAGGTACAGTCTGTCCAGGGGCAAACTATAGCTCCGGTAGCCACGACCTTCCCTCTCGCAAAGTCAATACGCTCTCTTTTATTGCTGCTCTGAAGCCACTGTCAACCGCCATAACTCATCTCTAATCGCTCCAGAGCTCAGAGCGGAAAGCCCTAACAACCTTTATGGGGTAGATACGGAATTGCTGCACAATGCTAAAATCTTTATTTGGCTTTTAAACACAATACTAATCTCAAAATACCAATAACCCCTCCTCTAGACTAAATGTCTTATGAATACAGAGACACAAATAATAAGGGCTCCCTAATCCCTTGAAAGTCCATAAACGACAGTGTAAGCACCCAAAAGGAATTCTTACCAGGATGTATGTCTTACCCTAACACTTAATAATAACACCACTAAAAAATAAATAAGAACCAGTAAAATAAAAACACACACAATTGGCTACAAATAACACAAAATATCCTTTTAGTCTGTCTATGAATGGGAGAGTTTCTATACCAAGCAGAATTGCTATCTCTTTTCTTCAAGTGGATTTTAAACTCCTTCAAAAGCTAAGATTGCAAAAAAAATAAATTTCCTCACGCAGGGGCTGCGTAAACTAAGCAGTCTTCCAAAGTGCTCGTATGGCACACTATTGATCTCACCATACTACAACCTCCATTTCTATATTATAATCCGATGAGCAGAAGTGGAGGTTTATAACTAGCTTTAATATTTGAGCGACGTAAAACAATTGTAGAACATCAGTTGCTACAACAAAATTAGTTGTTTTCGAATTACCACCTCCTATCGCCCCTGATCCTATTTCAGCCATTAACGATTATGAACTTTAGTGTTGAATGAAACGGTTAAATGTCAAGTATCATATAGAACAAAAAAAATTTTTGATATAAGAATGCCAAATATAAATTGATAACATCACAAAACATATTTGACATAGAACAAAAATTGTGACAGCTAGTCAGTATTTGCTGGGAAGGAGAAGATCAGGAGGATTACTTGTTAAGATCAATTGAATATAATAGACCTGCGTTTGAAGGTGCAGTTTGATTCCGGAATATGTTAATCCCAGTAAGAAAGATGTCAACTGGGTTTTGACCAATCCAACCTTTATAGCACTTTGCCCAAGTCTGTTTCTCGTGTACTGATTCCAAGCCTGAGCTTTAGATTACTGAGGCATCATGTTAACGAGATCCGAACTCACGCGGTCTGATAATATCGTACCGGTAAGTGAGGCAAGTACTAAAGGCCTATCAAACAGGTGGCTGATTAAGTGGTAAATTGTCTGGCTGTTAGTCACGCAGCCCTGGTCGTCGGCTAGCTTCTATAGTGGGTCTCCTCCACGGCTATTCAAAACCTAGATTGATTCCGTCCCCTTTCCTCTGTCAGGGATCGGGGATGCTTCTATTAGATCTCCGGACCAATCTGCCCAAGGGATCAGACGATCGCCAAACGGAAGGTAGATACCGGGAAGTTAGAGGTTGAGACAACCAACATTGATGGAATTTGAGACCTGATGAGTTTGAATCTACAGTTACGTCTAGGGGACATCCGCTCTGCTGACAAAACCACCATCAGCATTTATTTTATTTATAATGTTTTCCCTTTTACACACATTGTCATTTCCCCACTTTCTGTTACTCTGCTCATTTGAATTCCGTTAATTGTTATTGTCAATAAAAGTACTTCTTAAAAAGGCTCTGTACTTAACTGGCGCCCGAACATGGACTTAGCAGAAGTTTTCATGTCAAGTGTGATAAATTTCCCACAAATTTGGAAACTTTGGATTTTAACTCTTAACTGCTTATTAGCTGCCAAAGTATAGTGAAGCCTAGATCTATTCCGAAATTCCGAGTCCCCAAATTCCATTGAAGCAGAACAACAGTTTACAGCTACTGGGAGAATGATGCATCTTGAGGCATCTCAGTTCTAAGCGGTGGCCTAAGTCTCACGAGAGTTCAAGATTTGCTTCCAGTACATTCATCTTATCAGAACAGTCAGAACCACCTTGCAGAACACGATAGCAGCCATTTATCATCTGCCACACAAGGACACCCGAGCTGTTGACAACAGCCGACAACAAGAGAGATCTTTCTGAATCCATAAGTAGACAGCAAGTGTCTCTCCAAGCCGTGGGATGTGTCAGCCTGTTGCTTGTGTGATGTAGCGATGGGATTGACAAAGTGTTTTGGGGGAGGTTTCAGGGCTGTTAGTATTCAGAAGGGGAGGAGCCAACTCTCGGGGGAACTGCAAGGGATCTCGAAGGTCAGGCCTTATTGCGATCTTTCAATCGACCTTTCATAACTCGATTATAGTCGATTTAAAAGTCCCCAAGTTCACACACATGAAAAATGGTTAACATATGGGCTTGCTTTCTACCGGATTCTGGTTAGAAGTTGTACTCCTAGTAAAGATCAAAAATGACAACCTTTCAAATAAATACATATATAAACATCCTTCAACGGGCATAATTTCACCGGGAAGTGTATGGGTTAAAGAAGATTTATTTGTAAGTAACCATGTTGAAGCAAAGCCATGCAATTCTTGTTGTCCAACTCCCTTGTTCGCTTGCCGGCAGTAAACCCCAAATGCTATATTTTTTTTTTTTTTTTCATTTTCACTCTGAGCTCAATCTAACTTTCAAGTCTTTAGACCATTGGGTCATTACTAATGTAAAAATACAGAATACTTGTTTAGATATATGAGAAGAATGATATGATATATTCAACGACATCATTGTATCATTCTGATGGAATTCGTTTGCACGATTTTAAGCTGAGTTTACGCAGCTGTAGACAAACCGTGCTTTCTTTATCGTTATTCGGATCACGTCTGAGAATTAAACTTTCAATATGAATACTTTTTGTTCGACGTGTCAATCTGAGTCGGAATAAATACAATTTTATAATTAGATGTAAATTTGTGTGAAGTGATACATTATTGAGACTCGGTCGCATATCGCTCGGAGTTTTTTTTAAAACGAACAACCTTTGGAAATATTTCAGAGACGAATTTTTTTTATTTTTACAGTTATTTAAATATTCATAAGGAGTTGTGACAAAAGAGAAAGAGCGAGCATTATGCACGGTGTTTGGTTTTGAGGGACGCCTGACCTTGGTGGCACCATTAAACCGGAGAGAGCAGTAAAGAGAAGGAATAAAAACGGAGGACATTAAAATGAGACATGAGCTGCGCGTTGAGGCAGAATGCTCGTAAACGTCACAACGTTGTAATGGACCAGTCATCAATAAAGTGGATCTTTATGTAAAAATAAAGCCAATTGACATTTATTTTTAGTGGCTTCTGCCTTGTCGTTCAACCTAGTAATTGGTCTATTCTTTCCTTTTTTTTCCCATTCGTTGACAATTCCGGGTTCGCGAACCCAAACAAGTCATTAGTCTTGTTTGTGGTCAATATCCTCAGGCCCGCTGTTTCACGACAGCAGTCTGCCCATGTCGAATCTTAACAAAATTTCTAATCGGCACTACAGTTTTCCGAAATCCATGCCTCTTGAATTGTGAGTTACGTGTGGCAAGAAATATTATTATCATTCTCATATATATTACCGTTTAATTCAAACCCAACCAAGAAGACCATCGTACATTGCAGTTTAGTAACTACTACAATAATGTACTAGCTTTTGCATTTATGATAATGCATTCAACAGACCACGTGATCCACTCAAAACTCCTTGTGGTCCTTCAATTGCAATATGAATGGCTGTGCATGTCCTACTTTAACTCTTGCAGTTCCATGTAAGGATTTTAATGAAACTTGTCAAAACTAAGGGGAAATCAGATTTTCATCCAAAGTTCTCCATCGGAAGCAGAGTAAGTCCGATAACACGAACTGCACAACGATTCAGAAGACAAACTTCCAAACCAAATGAACTGAACTTTCCTCCGTTTCCTTTAATGCTTCGTCCACATTTCCTTCTTGTTGATCAACCCAACTCTCATTGATTGCTTCCCGGCCATTAGACGAGCTCTGATTCCTGCTGTTACTGCTTAAAACTCGCCGCGTCCAATTCTATTTGGTTCCAAGCGAATGAGTCTTCTTGTAGAGTTTTGTTCTTGGGTTTGGTTAATTCTTAAGGTTGGGTTATCTTAAAGTGGCGTGGCTCTTTGCTGAATTACTCAAACTGTATTACTTGGATTCAGCAAAGGAGGAAGGTTACCTTAATAAATATATTACTAGAATTTCTAAAGTGCAAATATAGGCTAACTAATTGTGTAGGCGTTTCTACAGATCACCACCCCTTTCGAGTCCAGGTTTGGACTAAAAGTTTCATTTAACGAGCTCCTCACTAAATACCTTTCAATAGCCAAGGGAGGAAAAAAACATGAATCTAGATTTAGCAAGTGATTATAAGACCAATACTTTTACTGACATTACCATTTTGAGCGCCTTGTTGTTGTATATTAGAATATTGAGATTGTACTCATGCCGCGATTTTCCCGTAGACGACGAAAATGGAGCCCGTTGAAAATATACATAATTGTTCATTACCGCTCTAGTGGTCGTAATTTTGTTTTGATCGTTACCAAACTCGAAATATATAAGTGTTTTAAGTAAAACTAAAGATCAAGGTCGTTAATGAGTTAAATTGGACCGATAGGAAGAGGGGGGGGGTAGAATATCTCGTTTAGAACGCCTTTCGAGTTAAAGCGTTCGCCATAATCTCACAAGGCAAACCTTGAGTGGTCGGTTACATTCCTGCCTGGCCTATAGGAATTCATTTAGTGACCAAGTCATTAAATAAAATCCTTAGTCCCACCATGGCTAGAAAAGGGTGGTAACCTGTAGACAAGCCGTCCCAATTAGCCATAGTAGCAAGAAGTTGCAAATGCAAATAGGTTGTCTGATGATGTCGCTAATCAAGATGCAAGCGTTGCGTTTAAGTTCTTAATGCATACGAGGTTGGGGGTGGAGAAAAAAAGAGATTCCTCGTCTAATCTAACTGGGATTGATGAAATATTGGTTTTGGAGTATAGCAGGAACCATATGATCCAATCAGCTGATCTAGATAGGCGTTAAGCAGCTGAGAGACGCCGACAAGTCTAGTAAGGGCTGGCGGTAAGGAGGCCAGGGGTTCCCCCTCTCACCTGATTGCACAATCCCCAGCTACCTCGCTGCTGGCTACCTCGCTGTAATTAATATCTCTCTTTCTGGAATTCTATATAACTATGCACACCTGTTGGGGCTCATATCCCTGACCTTGGCGAGCCGGCTCCATCGATAGCCGATACAACTATCGATTATTCCATCTGGCCAAGGGTCTTCGGCAGACATACTGTTGACAGTCGCAGGTAGCATTTTTGCATCAGGAGAAACTTCACATTCTTAAGCGCGAAGGTTAACGTCCTCACACCTTTTAAGAATTTACACATTCGTAAAGCTTATTTTTACTCCGAAAGCGGAAATGAGGACCAACTCCATTTGTACCAACAACCCAAAACGCATATGCAGTTAGTAAAAAAAAATCAGTCACTCAGGGGCTGCGTTAACTAAGCAGATTTCACACGTGCGTCACGGATTTGCTTTTATATCAAAGCACAGATGTTCAATGAGAACAATATCTGGAATTCAGGCTTCAAATATAGTGCTTCGTAATATAACAGCTTATTGTTAATATGACATGAGTTAGGAGTGTGGGTTTACTGAAGGACGAAAACTAAATAATGCAAATATCTCTGTTAATAATCAAGATAGTGAAAAACGATACATAACAACATTTATAGAACATTAGATTTGTAATGAGATTTATTCTATGCAGGTTTTCGCTGTGACGCATAATTTCGGAGATATTAAGAATTTTCATTTCAATTGCCTGAATCTGGAAGCAAGCTCTAAAATCCAGCTTCATTTGAAGATGAATTCGCAAGCAAAGGTAGTTCTTACCTCCAATTTCAATTCAAACCAACGAAAACACATATCGCCTACATTCGGTTCTCTGAAAATCTTCTGAGAATATGTTTGACATTAAAAAATGTATTCATGTTGACAATTCTTCTTTTCTCAAATCCATTCGTTAAGGAAGGGCAATGATTCAAACTTATTGAGAGTCTCCTTCCAGATTGAAGGATGTTTGTAATATTAAACCGTGTACCGTTATCAGTCGGCAGTATTGTTCCAAGAAAGATTCGTCACTATCCTGTTTACAATATGCCGCGATAAAACCCAGAGGCGTGACACTAATAATATTCCAGAAAAATTACAACTCATGCAAAGCAATACTCTTAAAATTGAACATGTTTCACCAAATGTTTAACAGATATTGATTGATGGGTATTTGCATAAGTCAATTAACTTTTAGAAAGCCGTACAATATAAAATGTAATCGTATCAAATTGAGTTAATTGAGTCAGGTTTTATCCACGGAGTTGAGCTTAATCTTCCTTGTTAAAGCTAGAGTGGTGGGTTCAATTTGCAACTGGGCAACTTATTTACTGGCAACTCATTAAATAAAGTATTTAGCCCCACTCTGGCTAGAAAAGGGCGCTAACTTGTACATAACCCGTCCCAATTAATTAATTATGTTTAATTAACTATAATAGCTCAAAGTGGAAAGTCTGTTACTAATGTTAATAAAATAAAAAAATGTACAAAATCATAAACACATAATAATATAGAAATTAAATAATTTGTGTATTAAACTAAGTGAACAATTACAAATAGTTATTCCTATAATTAAATGATATAAAACAATACTACAGCATAGTCCTATATTCTTTATGATGCTTATTTCTGTGGAATATAAAATTAAATTATCATACTCTATTAAACTGTATAAAAATAACTGAAATTTGTCCTATAAAATCATCTTTTAACATAAATCGAATGTAAAGTTGAGTTCTGAATGTATAAATTATTCATTTACAATGAAGCACTAAAAATTATGATACTTAGAAAGTTGAAATAAATATTTCTAATATTTCTACTGGAGGAGTGAATTGTATTACAGCGTGTTTTCACACTGGCAAAAGAAAACACGAAACAACGAATATATGTTTAAGAACTGGGTAATTGCAGAATCATTAAGAAGAATTTAATCAGTGCTAATATGCTAAAGCCATTCGCGCCAAAAATTCAAGCGATTCGAACCGTAAAATAAAAACGGTAGTAAAGATCTTAATGGCACCCTCATTACTAGGACGGGGCGTGTTTCTAATTTACTTTTTCATCTCTTCAGGATAATTTAAATAAGTTGAAGTTTATTGCTATCGATTGTGTCATGTTGGATTAATATCCTCGAAGCACTCCTCATAAGTGGGGAGGAATTGATGAATCAATTATGTTTCACAGTTGCAATTACTGACCCCAGCCACATTTAATGTCCAATATAGTTTTTTTTTTGTATTGTTATTATTAACTTTCTATTGCTATAATTGGTTTTGGTTTATTTTCCAGATGGGTCCACCTCGCTCCGAGACAAAGGCTACTGTTCTGACATTGGTAAGTCACGCTTTATTATCACATATTTCATTTTTGTTGTTTATATTTCTCGATTTTGTGACTCACGTTCGGCTAACTCCATAAAGATTTATTTAAAATAGAGATTGAAATATACCAATAAATATTTTCCATCTCATGACGCATCCATGAGTAATTCTATAAAGAATTTACATTTGCAAATTTTCTCAATACATCGATTTTTTTTTATCTGTAATTCTGATAACGATTTCATGAATCACCAATGATCCAACAACAGCAATCTGATGACATTCGTACGAAAAGTTTCAGAATTTATAGAAACACTATTTCGTAAACATTGCATCAGAAACAACCTTCGTCATCTTCTAATACGATTCCCGAAATGCTATCCACCCCGACATAAATTCCTCAAGAAATATAAAATGTATTCCAATGAGCAAGACAATATTGAGAACATCTTAAAAAAAGACTGCGTTGATAAATGAACATCATTTATCTTTACATTTCAGAAATAAACAATATTGGTAGTGACCGAATTAAATTTGTGTTGACCAAAAAGATAATTCATGCCTCAAGTTAATGCTTCATGTATTCTCTTGATTTTTATAGCTATGTATACATTGTTGTTAACATACTAGACTCTAACATGAGTAACTTGTAAGTAACTTAAGAATTTAATTGTACAAGACTATTCTTTTCCAAATTAAATATGTATCTATCTACTTCTCTTTCATTCACTTTATTACAGCCACGTATCATAGTTGTTTCGAGATCTTTATTTCGACTTCTCATCAGGAGTATAATCTTTATACATGAAATTTAAGTCAGCCCATGAACTAGAGTGGCATCCTTTCTCTAGACCGGCTTCGTAAATACTGATAGATAGTCAACCTGGCACGCGAAGCATATAATTTTAATAAAGAGAAAGAAGGAGATATAGTGTTTCTTAAAATTCTGACCCTTTGCCTAAAAGTGGCATCTGATAACAATTTCAGTCACTTATGAAATTTACCTGTTTTTTTTTTTATGGCGGGAATTTGTTTTAGTTTTTCCTTCATCGGTTTTTCGAGTATATATCATCGATTTTGACATCGATGTCTGTCGGAGCTCATATCTATTCGGCAGTGTAATCAGTTCGCGGGTAGAGTGTAAGGAACGCCCGGGATCCTTTCCCTGATGGATAGCAGACAATAAATAAGGTTTAATTGAAGGTTTGAACTGCTAATTGCCCTCACAGAGAGAAAAAAAAAAAAGCTCTGGGTGATTCATGGAAATCGAGCCAGGGGTTCAAGCAACTCTAATTACCCAAACCGCCATGACTAAACATACCCTTGCTCGTTTATATACTAATTCATTTAAATAAGATAAGGGATTTTATTTAAATTACAATCTATCTCTTGACTAATGAACACTTATGGCACTTTTAATAATGACATTCCAGCTTCAGTTATAATTAAGACTCGTGTTACAGTGTGTTCCACTTTAGCAGAGCACACCGGATACTCATCCTACCAACAAAGGTTACAAACCTTTTTTTTGTCGTAACACGTGGAAAAGTAGTTCCGCTCTGAAGGCTTTTTTGTCTTTTCCTTTTTTCTATTTTCTATCCCGATGTAAAGGGATTATTTTAAACGCGAAAAATTTCTGTTTTAAAATTTTGGCAGAAAGATCTGCTTTGACCCCTGACATCAAAGTTGTTTTAGAACATAGTAATATTGTTAAACCATAGTGTCTTACATCCCATAATTACTTAAATACCTGTGGTTTGCTTCTGTGCCACTATCATGAAGCACGTAAGCCAACAAAAAAAGGCGTAATAAAGACTTATGCATTCTCATGGACGTACAATATTTCCGTTTTAGTCGCCACGAACAATAAATTTATTTTCACTTTTTTCAATTTCTCTCAATTCGAATAAAGAAGGCACTGTCTTAACCGTATGACGACTGTCCACAGAATGTTGAAATTTCATGTTCGTAGTAGTAGTAACAATTTTTATATTTTATTTAATAGAAATACAAAGAAGGGCCGGGCCGTCTCAGGTTAAGAAAGCAAAAAAAGAACAGAGCCTCATTTTGAAAATCATATAATCTCTAAAGACCATTTTGTACACACATGCAGATCTTCATCAATGATTCGTTCGATCAATTAATTCTTAAATTAAGTTAAATGCCCAGCAATTATTAGAAGTAAAAAGTTTTGTACCTGTTCATACAGCCATGACTAAAAATGGCGTTAAGGTAATTCATTTAGATAAGATGAGGAATTTAACTTAAATCAACTACTGCCCGGCTAATTAATTTTTATGTTTTTATTATTAATATTGCATTCACATTAGCTCTAATTAAGACTATTATTCGGCTATTTTTATTCGTTATTCTCACGAACAGAACATAAAATTTCTTCGGTTCATAAAATGTTAAATTATCCTATTATGTTTATGTTAATGTTGTGTACATTGTTCGGAGGCACAGACAGATGGATTTACTATATCATCCATGTAACTTTTCTACTCGTGCATATGATTTTTCCCAACATTCAGTCCCGTTACTAAAATACACCGTCAATATCACTCAAATTAATCAGCCACAGATTTCAATATATCATCAACGTAGTTTTCAAACTTAGTAAGTAGATCATCAATATATATATATGAGTTTTAGTCGTTGCTGTGAGTAGACAGCTGTCCCCTGGTGAGCACTACGGCAGAGAAGCCTATGATTTTCCGAGCTGGCGACTCTCGGCGGCCCTTATTACTGCTCAACTGAACATCCCATCTAGTTAGGGAGCGAGCTTCTAATCGCCTCAGTTGGCTCACTATGCCTTCATGCTCTGTGTTGGTTTTAGACTTCGCTGTGCATCTCATTAGCCAGAAATGGCTACCATTTGAGATGATTTCTAAGGCTGTCAACCTACATGGACATACTGTATCAGAAAGGGCACTGTGTAAAGTGTAGTGACTATAATATTCTGTTCTGAACGATTGCTCATAGATTGCCTTACAATATAAGTATTAAGCCTTTTGTACAATATCTTATTTATTGATCAGTGATCTTCCTCGTCTCCACAGCGTTACTATAGCCCTCTCTCGCTCATTCGTCAATGAAAGACCTCTTGTGCATTCCGCCTGCACTAAAATACAAACAAGTTTCCAGTTTCGCATTAAAATCCCCTACAATAATGGCTATATAATTAGAATAATTTATGGCCCTCAACGTCAAAGCAAATGAAACTGAAAGCTGTAAAGTGACTCACTTTTAGACCATTCAGTAAAAGCCCCTCAGTTATATATACATTTTATATACACTCTCACACAAATATATGTTCAGACGTGTTGGGGCTATAAAACCGCATTCTTTTCAACCCTATCTTATTTTCAATTGCTACCTGTAATGAATATTTACCCCGGCTCATAAAGGAAGTGACGTCATTTTTGACATTAAGACCCAACTCCGGAGAGTGAGTGAGAGGGAATGAGTTTGCGCAACCGCCTTCTGAATGGTTGTATGTAGTTCAATTGATGGAAGAAAGGCACCGCTGGGTATAATGGCCAAAAACCAACGGCTCCAAAAACTCTTTCACAACTGGTTTCACAAATGAAATAATCAGAAGGCTAGATGTATTGGAGGCCGATGCGTGAGTCAGCTGCTGACACCTGTTGGAGTTCTCGGAGGGAATTAGCATCTGTAGACGAGCCTCTTCAATCAACGCCACCTAGGGAAATGTTAAACAAATTAGGCCCACTGTAAATGATGACTTTATTTACATAACCCCGTTTCGACAAACCCCTCCTCTGGCTATAAATTAAACAGATATAACTTTTTCGCCTCTCTCTAATGATTTAATTAAGCCAGCGAGTTTCTTCTGGATATTTTCATTAATAAACCATAATAATTTTTTGGGGATCGTTTAGAACTCATTTGTAAGTCATTATTATTCAGTAGGCCACTTTAAGTTCAAACACTACTCTACAACAATCAAAATTATAATATCAAAAAAACTATATAATTACTCTTACCTCAGTGACTAGAGATTTTGGCTTTTGAGTTATGGCTTTGTTACTGCAAATGGAAGATATCGTTAAGCCATAGTGCCCTATATTCTATCACTTCCTATTAATTGTTTAAGCCAACGGAAAAAAGCTCAATAAAGACTTAAGCACTCTCATGGACTTACCAATATTTCCATTTTAGTCGCCACGAACAATAAATTTGGTCTTCCATTTTTTTTTTTTTACTTTCTCTCACATCGGTTAAAGAAGTTACTGTGGAAAAGAACACAACTGTTTTTTAATGGAGTATTGTCAAAAATACTTAGAATGAATGGATTTTAATATAATAAAATCAGCTTGGCAGTTGTACGAAGTGTTTCGCCAAATGAATTTTAAAACACACATCTTTTAGCGTTCTTCTTTAACAAATCTTGTACTATATTGATCCTCTGTTGCACTCCTATGGCTGAAAGCCAGTAATTGTGTAGCTTTAGTAACCGAAAAGTAAAAATGTTTTCTAAAGGTACATTTATTTCAATGATGGCTGCGTCCTGCAATAGGTGAGCAATTGTTTAGTCAGATACATTAAGACAATTTGTTTAATATATTTTATTATATCTGCAAATGACGTTTAATTCTTGAGCGAATTTCAATAGAGCTTCTGTGATAACATTATCACCTTCTGCAAAGGAAATTTCTAATCTTTCCCCGGAAGACATTTCAATCAGTATGGGTTCCTGAGTATTCCTGAGCTTGTACCTTCCACCAGCGACTTCCACAGCCCCGAATCGTGATTTGAGCCCGGGCAAAGAATTCAATTTAGTTAAGAGGCTGGATTTACGGCCACGAAAGTTGGGAGACGCGGGCCAGCGGAGAGAGAGAGAGCCACAGAATAATCTCGCCATGGTGATATAAATCATCTGTTCAAAAGCTGGCCAACAGCTCCTTAACATTCGGTTTATAACCTCTCAGCCTCCCTCCGAGAGCCTTTTGTTACTCATTCATGATTCACTCGTTCAATGTAAACAAAACTAAAAAAAAAAAAAAAAATACTTAAATATGTAGACGATATTTTATCACTAAAGACTTTCAATTAATATGCATGAATCACTCTGCTACGGTAATATGTTTCAATTTCTGACCAAAGGAAAGTAACATTTATCTACATCATTCTTACCATTTACATTCTTTGAATACTAATTATTTTATTTTAAGAACATCGCAGCGTAGGCAATATTCCACATTTAATACTCAGTAAAATATTATAATTTCAATGTATTAATTAACTAATACTAATCAATTACAATTAAGAAATAAAAAGCGTTAAAAAATTGTACATAAATGTATGTTCTTACACAACTTTAACCGTTAACCTTTTCATATTTTACAACACATAGCACTTAAAGATAAGTTCATTTCCATGGAGGTTGTTAATTGTTAATAATAGTGGGCTTAGGTCAGCCTTTTTAGACTATTTATAAGATTGGACTCGTTGGTTCGATTCCCGCTCTGATTAGGATCAAATGGACCGTCAGTTGTAAAGTTGTTTTAAAAAATATCTAAAATGTTCATGTAACCAATGATGAAAGAATATCATATTTTTTGTAACAGGTACTTAATCAAGGATAATTTATCGAGGAGTTAGATTTGTGAATAGAGTAGATATAAGTTTAAAATAAATCTAATGTCCAAATTGTGGGCTAATTAATTTTGACATAATAAATTAAGCGGCTGTTCTTTTAACAGCTTTTAATAGTATATGTGATTCCCACAGTCTGAAAGCATTTCTACAAGTGGCGTGGCTAAATCTGTCGAAATGTGATGAAATTCCACTTTGATTTATATCACTTGGTAGGGCGAGTTCCAAATGATGTTATTCAAATAGGTTTTCGAAAATATATTAATTGAATTTAGTAGGTCACGATGAAAAGAACATTTCTGATATTTTTGCTGAGAATTGAACGAAGGTCTTGATCAAGATGAACATTCTGCAAGCCAATTTTTGAGGCTCACTTTCGACTCTTGCACCCAGCAAGGGTTGTATTAGCCAAGTAACTCTAGCGGACATATCTGGAATAGCCCGGAGAAGAAGAACTTGCGCAAACAGACTGTGATTCTGTTCTTGAAGCTAGTTAGAGAGAAGACACTCTAAAAGGGATTAATTCGCGTCCATTGCTGCCTTTAAGAGGAGCAAAATTGGATCGAGTCCTACCTCGAAATGAGCTGAAGATGAGGCTGAAAAGCCCTAAACATTGAGTCGGAAACTCATAAAATACTGAGGCCGTGAAAGGATTCCAGCTCCATGTTCGAGCGTGTATCCATAACTCGAAGCACACAGCTCGTCTTAACTATTCTCGGGCTCTTTAATTCATATTTCTTCTGAGATATGTGCAACTGGGAAACTGCACTTCCCCTCTTTAGTGGCCATAAATAACTATCATTAGTAAGAAATACTTAGTCTAAATTGAATACCTAAATTACCTCTCTACAATTTAAAAAAAAAACTATAACAATAAAATAGAGTCTACTTTCAGTAGTAAATGCTTGCTATAATCGTCTCTCACTCGCATGGTTCCGAAATATGCTTTTCATTACAACCATTTTTCTTGAGTTTGTAGCCTTCAAATTGAACACACTTATGTTTTTACGACCATAGCCTCCGTATCAACAAATCCTTCGGGTCATTAAATCCGTTTTAAACTGTCAACACAAGCTTCTTCTATTAATTCCAAGTATTGACCAACATCCTCATAAAAATTGCATTTTTCAAATCATTAAAACCAATTCCAAAAAAGAGTTTACAGGTCGACACTCCAAAGTAGTTTGTGGCTGATTTGGTTAGCTCTGCTTATGTAAACTTCACTACTCATGGCCACATGAGTTTCAATAATTCTAAAGAAGCAAAATTACTGTAATTTGTAAAAACTCTAAACTCTTCAAAAATAAAAAATGAGCATCATGTAATGTGAGCATGTTTTAGAACTCTGTAATGGAAAAAAAAAATTCGGGGCGAAACAAGGACCAATACTTTTTAAGGTTTTGTATCCATGATGTGATTATCAAAAAGTTTCATCAATTATTCACCGTTTCAAACCAAAAGAAAATGTTGTACGTTCAAATTCAATTATTAAAGAAGGGAGTATAGAAGTTTCCTGTATTTAAGAATAAAAGAAAGAGAAAGGTGGACATTAAAAGTATAGTTTCTTCATATAAGTATCAACATTTCTAGAGGCATGAAATAAAATGAAATGTATTTATTTCTGTTAAATTTCAAGATAACGTAATAGTATATGTCAAATATTTTGTTTTCAAAAAGAAATTTACAAATATGGCATAAAAATACATTCTATAAAATCTATCAATTTAAATAACTATATATAATAAATTAATTTCGTTAACAATCTTAATGCCACACGAATTATGTAACTTACATTTTTTTTAATCTGGTGACTTGTAAATGTATTAAAAGATGAAATGCTTTCTAAATAATGACGAACCTGTTCCACCTGAAAGACACAATGTACCTGATCATAAATTATTTCAGACCGATTTTTATGACGGTATATTTTATAATTTTATTTATTAATTCAACATTTTTGACAGTATTCCGTCTTGTGTATGAAAATATCCATCAAACATGAAGTTGCTTAATATATTTTTTAACAATGAATACTTTTTAATAGATTAATGACCTCCTGATTATGTTACGCTTTCCTGGAAATATTTATGTTTGGAACATTTAGAGAACATTGCTGATGCTACCCTAATCGTGTTGCAGAAGGAAGACGCAACGGATCTCCAGACCTACATTAGATAATTCAGTCGTAAAAGTCTTTGTTTTCGTGTTTAATTCACTTGGGTCCGTACTATGTGTGTACTTCTCACTCGTTTGCACAAGAAGAGGACCAAGATTTGACAGAGAAGTAGTGTTGACTCGCTTTCGATTCGTTTCAGAGATGAATCAACACAGTGGGTCAGCCAAGGTCACCAGTTTCATCCGTCCAGTATTTGAGTGTACGGGAAGAAATACATAAAACGCTTTGTCTATTGTGCCTTGTAAAATATTCGTGGTGCCTTTGAAGACTCTATGGGAGTGAAGGCAGAGCGAAAGCCTGGATATATTAACATGAAACCTAAAGGAATGGTTATAATGAGAAGACACAAAAACCGCAAGGGCTCTGGCAGCAAAAAGCCACAAAACAAAAAGTATAAAGTGCGCATTCAAAAATGAAGACGGAACGGCCTAAAGTAATTGAGACCGGGCCGAGAGAGAGAGTGTATGTAGAGTTGGGCATAAATTAAAATAATTACAGGACTCGAGTCGGGGATGGAAGGACGGCAGTAAAGACTCGAGTCTTCTCGGAACGGAGGCCGCTAGAGGTCGCTTTTTTATTTCTCCTACCTCTTTGGCTTCCGATCCACCATTTGCATTTCTTCATATAGCTCATCTGCTGCTACCACTAACTGCTCCATAGCACGCAGCACCATTAATAGCAATCCACCCCGCTCATTCCATCTCGCTAATAAAGTTATTCCGACTCCCGAGTTTCTCTGCGGATCTCGCTCTTTTCCTGTTTTATTTGTTTATTTTTTTTTTCAGAAATAGCTAAGTCCTCTCTGGGAAAGGGATAGCTTTTTTAATCCGAAACGGATCCCACAGTTGGGAAGGGTATTGGACAACCGTAGCCAGATTAGCATATAGCTATCATCAAACTTACATTAAGCTCGATTCTAGAGGAACCACCTGTCAAAACCGAATCTTATAAATACACGGACCAAGAGAATAGTACTAGGAAAGGATTTTATGCCTGGAACCTTGTCAACCTCATGAACGCAGGTCTAGAATTCAAAATTATGTTTTTAGAAATAGGAAATAATTTGCATCATGTCCTACTCGATTAAAGTGCTTTTCACCAACTTACAATATTCTAAAGTTTATCGGATATTAGTGTATAATTAATGAACTGAGAGTAAAATGAGAGAAATTCGTAATTCTATACTTTCTAAGTCAAATTCGAAAGCATTGTTTAAACGTGTAGTTTAATAATAAATAATGAAGATAAATGGAATACTCTTGTTTCTTCGTATGTTTTTTTTTAAAAACTAATCCAAAGACGGAATTGTAGAATACTAACGTTTTAACATTCTTTTCTTTTGAACTCCTGGAATGTTCTAGGTTCAGTATTGCAATTTTATGCTCCAACACACTCAAATATTACGAAAGGCAGTTTGTGATAAATGATAGCATTTACAAATACTCTTATCGTTCACCCATTTAGGAATTTAATAGGCATGTAATAGAATTTAGGGATAAAATTCACTAAAATCTTGTTCTACATTATGAATAAAAGGATTTTTGTTTCTGTCAACGAACGGATTTAACACTTTAACATTCGTTCGTAAAGCAGAGCTCATTTTAAAAAGGTACTTCACGAAAGCAAGTAAGGCCTATCCATAACTCAGTCACCCCGAAGTGTCATTGACAGCGAGGGGGGAGCGAGGGCACTTATAAGAAATAAT
Organism: Riptortus pedestris; assembly: GCA_019009955.1. Lineage (NCBI taxonomy): Eukaryota > Metazoa > Arthropoda > Insecta > Hemiptera > Alydidae > Riptortus > Riptortus pedestris. Next base: position 7,582,574 of record CM032228.1, read on the forward strand.
ATGGGGTTGAAGTTAGCTCCTTGTAGTAACCCTTCCGATTCGCGTGTCGACCCCACACCTACCTGCTCCAACCACTAACGCGGGTCACGTGGCTTCTTTCATCTCCTCGTTATCGGCATCACTCCCTCAATGCCACTTCCATTCACAAGGTATCTGCCCTTGCTAACACACAGCCGGTCGAAACACAACTGATATCTCTCTGACTTCCTCCACAACTTCCGCTAGATGCTCCAGGTTCCGTTTTACACCGCCGAATCCTGACCAAGCCCACAATGTTGTCACGTTGTCGGGTAATATCCTTTGTAATAGGCAAATCGTGAAGCCGACCCGAAGGCTGTAATGGAGAGCAATTAAGCGGTGGGAGCGTTGCCCAATAATAGTGGTTTACCTTTCTATGCTGATCTGCGCGCAGCGGACCTACTGTTGTTGCCTTGCGCATTTCAAGGAATTAGAACAACCATTCATATACGGCCCCAGCTTCAAATGTCACTCAATTCAAATGCTCCAGCTATAGGCTGTCGGCATGTGGTTGAACTATAAAAAGGTTCCTTTTCCTATTAAGTTGAAATCAGTTCAAGTTCCACTTAGTACAGGAAAGAGAGAGTTAGTGAGAGGGAGGGATTTATACATATATATACGCACTGTCATAGGACGACATTTACCAATTCCTGAATAGTAATTATATTGAACCTTAGAAAGGAGATGAAAAGGTTGTCTGGAGTTTACTCATGAGCTTAATTTCATAAGTATAGGAAGCAATATACTAGGCGATGAAATAAGTGAAAGTGGAAGAAAAGAGGTAGAGAGATAAAAGAGAAAGAGGAAAGAGAGGGAATGGTTGTGGATGAGAGAGAGGTTGCGTGTTGGGAGAGAGGAAGAGAGAAAGAGTGTGTGTGTGTGTGAGAGAGAGAGAGAGAGAGTGAAGGGAAAGGTGATGCAGTATTAGAATAAGGGCAGAGCTTCTTAATTATTTCTGCCCAACTAATAAGTCTCTCTCTCATCCTCTATCTATCTCCCTTTTTCCGCATTTAGATACTTTTATTTATTATATACGTTTGGAATGTTAATTTATGTTGTTTGAAAAAGTCTAGAATTGTCGAGAGATTGCTCAATACAAGTCCTAGTCTTGAATAATATGCCTCGGCAATTAGAAGTTAAAATACCTCTTGGCACTTCTAGAGTTCTAGAAGAATTGATTTTGATTCAATATTTAAAATGGAACATAAATTATCAAAGGGCCCCTTTTGAGGATTTAAACAGCCTATAGAGCGAATCGGCTCAATACATTTTAGATTATGCAATGGCACATGTTGAAAGAACTTCGTTGAATGCACGTGAACAACTGTGGCTTCCTAAATAGGTTGAAGAGTAAGAGTAGGAAGAGTTGAAGAGGTTTTCAACTATAAATGAGAAAAGTCAAAATTAGAGCAGCGTAAGTAGATAAAACCTATTTCACATTTAAAGGAAGTTTAGTTTAGCTTATAATTTGCTTCTTTTGGTTCTTGAGTACTATTAATAGCTTTTGAATTCTCGAAATCATCTTCTAACGTGGACCAAATTTTAACGCTCTAACGCGCTATATGGTATAATCTGGGAAAGCAAACCTTTCCTTATGCTCTCGGCCACAAATGTTTGATACCCTCGTTGGTTTATAAGTATTCGGCTGTGTTTTACACTCCTCACAGCTCTCTCTGAGACAAGGCTTCTAATGCATTCTTTGCATCATGTGTCGCCTTGTCTGGTGTTTCCGACGGAGTTATACCAGTTTCAAGCAATTGTCTCTTTTTAGCCATTTGATGCGTATGGGTTTCAATGCGACTCCTCATCAAGTGTTTCCAAAGTACAGTCAAGCTAATGGGACACATGGCCGCTTCAATGACACCTCTTACACTCTTGGCCGTATTCAACCTTCTCCGCAACTTTGACCTCCATTAATTTTTATAATAGGCCGGACGTCTCCCCACCGGATACGGTCCATAAACAAATAGAGAGATGGGCGAAATTAAAACTCCCCCAATATAGGAAAGTGAGGGCGATAGTGAAGACAGGCAGGTAGGGCCTGCTGCAGGGCCGCAGCTGCCCTTCGGGGCAGATGGCCATGATATATGAATCTCCGTGTTGCCCACCGTTCCGCCCTTTCCACCTACAATCTAGCACCGCTCTCTCTCTCTCTCTCTCTCTCTCTCTCTCTCTCTCTCTCTCTCTCACTCTCTCTCTCTCACTCTCTCTCTCTCTCTCTCACTCTCTCTCAGGAATTGTGGACCACGGATAATGACCAAAAGAGGCTAAGAGAAATATTTCGGAATGTTTTGTTTAGGGGAAACCCGAAATTGAAATATTTGAAGAGTTTCACGTTTCGGTTGATGCAATATAGTTTAGGCATCGACAATTGAGATAATGTGGGTGGGAGTTAGGTGCCTTGTGAAAGACCTCCTGAATAGTAGCAGCATTTCGACAGCGAGAGCACGTAGCGAGCATGCTACCGTGACACGGACAGCTACAACACAACTCCCCTCAATATTAAAACCTAAACGGTAACACACGACGGCCGCTCTTGCATACGGTTATATATTAATACACGTGCTCATTATTTCCCATTTAGATAAAAAGGATTTTATAATTAGTGTTTGCGGTCTTGCGACATGTTAATGGGTTTTCTCTTCGGTAATCGTATTTCCCCTCCCTCACCGACTATTAGGTCTAATCCAGAAATGATCTGAGTCCCAAGTCGCTGGTATCTGGGTTAGGATAATGTGCTCGAGGGAGAGGATACGCCAGCATTATCACGTACGAAGGATTAATCATTATCTCAAGTGCGCCAATATATTAACCTATCGATCCGACAGTAATACTCTGTACATACGATACAAAAAAAAAAAAAGATATCCATTCATATGTGTGTATACATAAATGATTTATCGCTCTTCCTGTGAATTTCATTTTTAGTGCATGCCGCACTCGATAATTATGCTAGCGTGTTATTGTAAACATCCTTGTTATTGCTAATCCATAAGATTATTAAATGTTATGGATTGTTGCTTATTAATGTGAAATCCGATTCAACATTCTGTCAATTCATGACGACAAACATACCCAACTACAATAACAAACATTGCTACAAAGGGTGTTCAGGAGTCCTGTAATAAATGCTAAATGTGTTATCCTGCTATCTCAATTTTGCGCCAATTTGGACAGGTTATCAACGCTCTTTTCTTGCCGGGGTGGGACTATGAATTTTATTTAATGATTTCGATTTATGGGAATCTAACAAGCCAGCCTAGGTTTATCAAGCGAGATTAAGACCAATGAATGCTTTAACTCTCATTGCTGACCTGAACATCTTGATAAAGTAAAGTTGTGTTTATCCTTTGGCCATAATATGCTTTCTTATGTATTAGAAGGCTCTGGGCTCAGTTTGAATGTACTTAAACCAGAATGACGAGCACACAGTGTTAAGGAATTTAACACATTTTTCAATGTTAGCATAGGTTACAGGGTTTACTCTCTATTATGAATTTTAGCAAAAGCCATGCAATATTTAATCTTTAAAAATAACCCTGGCATGTACTAGATTTTGATAGCTTTTGACCCAATGCATATGAAAGTATTTTTCCCTTTCAAGTCAAACAGTTTGATCATTTCGTGTATTAAAGTATGCAGCCAACATCAATTTTACATTTCCTATAATGCTCCAAACATTTTTCCCAAACGTTTTACCTTGAAAAGTATTCCTGAATAATTTTTTTTTTTTTAATACAAAGTTTTAAACCCAAATACTTGGTGTGTGGAATTTGAATTTACAACAATTTTTTTTTTTTTATATTAATCGGAATTTCAGATACCTAAAACTTGAAATTTTGTCACAAATATCAAATTTCTTGTCATACAAGAATTCCAGATAATGTGCGAATCTATAATGAAGGAGAAGTTACTTTTTTTTAGGTGGGGGGGGCGAGAAGGATTCCATTTCAAATCGTCATTTTAATTAAAGAACCAACCCAATTATGATTATGTATGCTTAAAATTCAATGAGCTCCCAACCACCTGTTTTCATATTTTTTATTGCTGCTAGACGACTGCTCTTGTACTGCTCAGTTTATACTCGGCGATCGCTGACTACATTTTATTTATTCAGTGTAATTACGTTGGTGTTCTATACGCCCTTTCAGTACTGTAAGGCAATGTAAGGTAGCAGCTACTGGAATGCAAACGCACCGATCTTTGTTTTGCAACGCCACCACAATGCAGAATGGACCTTATAAAAAGGTCATGGAAGAATTTCGTTTTATACATTTTACAAAAATATTTGATACTCCATTTGATGAAGATCGACTTATAAAATTTCTGTCTAATCATACGTCAAAGGTGTACTTCCACGTCATCTTGTGAATCGGTTCGAAATAACACTTAAGCAAAATTTTATCGCGTTGTAAGGAAAATAAACGAGATGGCTTCAAGATGCCAGAAGATTGGATTAGCGTTTCTCGGAGTTGTTGGTCTGCAGAGTTCTTTATGCATTGTTAAATGGTTTACAGTCGTCTGCTTCCATTGTCTTAGGCTGACCCCATTATATGCCACTGGCCGAGAAGCGAACCGATCGTTAAAGCACATAATTCGTTCATAAAAGGCCAAAGTAATGCGCGTAATAGCAGTAATAAGCTCTTTGAATTACTGGATATAAAGTTTAATTGCAGGGGAATATTAATGTGGGGAGGGAGGGAGAGAGAGAGAGAGAAAGAGAGAGAGAGAGAGAGAGAGAGAGAGAGAGAGAGAGAGAGAGAGAGAGAGAGAGAGAGAAGAGAGAGAGACGAGGGTAAAGAACATTAATTAAATTTTCATATTACACAATTTATTTAAAGTATCTAAATTCTTAAAATTGCCTTAGCATATTGTTTAACTTTGGAATAAAGATTTCATTTATTACGAATGATTTTAAAACTTTTTCTTTTTCTACTGCATTGTGCTTTATTCCGTTATATCATCAGTTAGTGTTTAATATTATTTGGAACATTCCTATGATGCCAAACTTATAAAAGAAAAAATAAACATATAAAATTGTTATAAATGTTCTAATTTTGAACATTCTGGCATTTTATTCAAAGTATTGCAAATTATTCCTCTTTGTATCGAATCAAAGATGATCACTGTATTTAATAATAAAAAGAACCAATTTATTTAATAATAAAGATAGTTGAAAAGGGGAGAGAGTATTTAGTGTCATTTTATTGTATAATTTGTTAGTAATCAAATTTTCACATATGAACTATTAAAAATAAATAAATAAGGAATTATTTAGATAAAGGGTATACATACCACATTTACTATATATATACACATATACACATACATAAAGGCACATCTTATCAGAATTTTAAGATGAAAGGGAATGGAATGATAATTATAACTATCAAGATTGGATTCCTTACTTTCTTTGTAATTAGTACCTTGATTATCATGCATTCTTATTAACATGTTACTAAATAATCAGTAACACGCGGGCAAGATCTGTGCCGGCAGATGGTACGTTCTTCTGCCTTTCTCACTCGACGGGTTATGTCACACAATAAAAAATAATAAAATATAATATGTTAAATACATTAAGTAAAATGGTCCATATAACCAAAGTTCTTTTGGTCGTCTGTTTGTCTATTGTAGGTTTGATTACTCTATACAGGTATTCTTTGGATGAAATACATAATTCTCACAAGTTTTGATGATTTGATTTTCAAATTCAATTGGAAAAATTATCATAGTCATTTTTTTTTCTCCTCGTAGTAACAATATGAGAAGTTATTTATTCGAGTACATGTATGATTATGTTTAAATACATGTTTACAATATATACTATTTGATGGGTTATTACTATATAATAAAAATAATAAAATAAAATAAATATACGAAATAAGCAAGATAAATACAAATAAAATTAATAAATGAAAATTGAAAAAAACAAATTAAATTAAGTTAAACACAACCGATGACACGGGTTTTCTCTTTTTTTATTTGCGAGTCTATGAAAGGCAAATATATTGAATTATAATTCTTTTCCCTCATAATGAACATTATATTCTAATGTATTTTTGCTACATCCATAACTATACTTTTGGTAAACTTTATTAGTTCTTTATTATATTTGTTAAATAATGTATGAGGTGGTTCTGGCCACCTCTAATTTTAAAATTATGTACATTATGAAATTTGATCTATTTTGTTGAGCAGTCATAGAATATATGTAAAAATGTTTGCGTTGACTGTGAGTCGCAAGTACATTTGTCATTGTCTTGAATTTTATATCTTGTTAAATAACGTCCTGTCTGTCCGTGTTCCGTTAGAAATTATCTGGTCTCATTTCACATTTTGTTCAATCACGATCCAATGCACACAATTATTGCATTGACTATTAATTTTGGTAATTACCATATTCTTTAGATGTTAGGACCATAAAAAAAAATGTCATGATATATGTTTTGCTTGTCGTTGGTTACCAACCTGCGAGCTGAATTTAACTCCCTGCTTAAAGAACGCACACTTCGTACAAAAAAAAAACTAAAACCTGTTTGGTGTCTTACAAAGATCATATGCACGTGGAAGTGTTTGCTGTTTACATTACTGCTGTTTGTTGTGACACAATGGCTAATTCTCAGGTCGTTCCCTAAATCCTAAGGCTGTGACATACGACCTTCCACCCTAGACAGGAGTATACCTAGAAATGCAGGGAGAGGCACGTCCCTATAGGTACCGGCGACTACCGTTCTATACCTAGGTACCTTTTTACTCGTCCCTATTGTTGGGGCCCTTTGAGCTTTTGGCCGCTACCTTTAACTCTGAATATTAAACAGGGTTCGTCGTCCTTTAAGACCCTTTTAAGGAATAACAGTACTCGCACTGCCGTTATTTGCAAATTGTCCCTTTCATCGGCTTTCGTTTTCAATTTACAGTTGTCCCTTTCATTTGACCTGTTCTCTTTCAGCTCCAAAGCTCTTTATTTATTTGACTAGCCCAGTAATTTACTAAGGATTGCTTTAAGCGAATGACTAGACAAGAAACAAATTTTCAACATTTCTACTTGTTTATTTGGGTTTTAAATACAATAGAAAAAAATACTAATAACAATTATTACACCTCCTCTAACCTACAATAATTTAAAATACACAAATCATAAGGGTATCCCTGACCTCTTGAAAGTCCATATAGTATATAATAAAAATAATGGTGGCACCCAAAAGGAGTTCATACCCTTAACGTAGCAAGAAACACTAACAAAAAAAATGAATAAAGAACAGAAGAGAACTACAAAAAAAACGCGTAATCCATTGTTGACTAAAAATAATACAGAATAAATATACTCATTTAAAAAAAAAAATAAAAAAAGACAAGACAATACTACTAGAGATACAAACTACTTAAAATTATAACTAATAATAGGAGCTTATATGGCACCTGTCGAAATTATAGTTATTGGCAAATATAAAAACATCGAAATTAATTTTTAAAACCAAATAGTAGTATTCATTCGTTCATTATTTATTCACTGTCAGTGTTCCACATGTGCTGATACACACCATACAAATCGACTATTTAAATAACAAATTATATATATTAAATCTACATATAGAGAGTGAGAAAGAGAGAGAGAGAGAGAGAGAGAGAGAGAGAGAGAGAGAGAGAGCCTGTGTGTGTGTGTGTGTGTGTGTGTGTGAGAGAGAGAGAGATAGATAGAGAGAGAGAGAGAGTGAGAGAGAGAGAGAGTAAGAGAGAGAGAGAGATTAAACCAATAAGTTAAAGCCAATTTACTTCGTATTATAATACTAATTTTATAAATAATGATTTTTTTTCATTTATTTGCAAGTTTTGTTGACTCTTTGAAACGTCTAAACAGACCAATGTTTATATAAATTTGAAGCATACTATTATTTTATAAAGTTTGTGTTTCTCTTACTCTCAAAGTCTAAAATGTGAAACCCATTTGAAGAAATATTTGTGGTCGTCGTACTTAATGGCTTATTTTTAGAGCGATAGCAATAAGATTTGACATATTTAGAATTGGTACAATAAACATGATTGGGCAAAGGCATTTGCATAATGCGATGGATACAAATTGCACTGAGACAGTCAGCTGAACACGGATTAATTGGGGACATTCCCCGACCCAAACCGAGAAATGCAAAGATCTGTTGACGAAACGAGAAATGAGTCTGCTAAGTGGTTAAGAGCCCTATCGAAGCCACAAAAACTTGTTTCCCGGAGGTATTTTAAAAGCGGGTTCACTTCCCACAGGACTAATAGCGTATTCCCAGCTATGGAAATGAACTTTAAACAAAAAAATAAAATGGAATAAAAGTGAGCGGCGTTTTGAGTATCAGTTGGGAGCGGGAGCGTACTCTGTCGTCGGTAAGTACGCGAGTATTTGAAGGTATCCCCACTCCTTGGCCTCTATTAATTGCAGGCGGTGCTCGAAGAAGCCCGAGATAAGGAGGAGAAAAATTATTTGTGGCCGAGATTAGCGAGCGAGTCTCCTTCTACCGGTTTCATTCGATTTGTCTTGTTGATTCCGTTCACCGGGCCAATTTATAGGCCCATCTCTCTCCCTCCATATCTCTCTCTCACTCTTTCCCTCTCTCACACACACGCACACAAACACACATACGTTTTCCAGAATTATGCATAATAAACGAGATGCGAGCTCTCGGAGAATGCCGAGTACTCCCAGCAGAAGAGAGCGCAATTTTTCACCTTGGATGGCTTCTCGTGTTACAGCAGCTCCCAGAGCCGATGGATTAGCATCTGATTTAATACTGCATGCAGGATTATATTTGAATGCATTAACGACTCGTCCAACTCCTCAATTAGTATTGCACACTTATGCAATTTACTTTCAGCAGTCTTAGGTCACACACAGGATCTCACAAACGCATGAGTCGGAGGAAAAAGGTAGCAGGCACGACACAAAGCTATGGTGCAAAGTATACAATGATTCCTTATAGCAGATTTCTACTCATGATGACACTTTCGAAAAATGTCCTCAAACTTCCATCGATCCTATCTTGGAGATGACGAAAATGAAGTCCGTTCAAAATTATATATAACTCTAGCTGTCGCAGTTTTGTTTCGGTATCAAACTCGATATTTAAACATTTTATGCGAAACTAAAGTGACGAGTTCGATTCCCTCTTGGGCATATATGCATTTATTTATTGACGAACTCATTAAACAAAATCCTAAGTCTCAATCTGGCTAGAAAAGTATGACAACCTGTAGATACCCCGTCGGAATTAGCCTTAGTAGCAAAAATAGACGTTAATAAATAATAATAATAACAAATAAAAATCAAGTTCGTTCACGGCTGAAATCGGACCAATAGGAGGGAGGGTTTGAAGAGGAGGAATTTTGAAAATTCAAAATATCTCCCTTATTGTACGTCGTATCGAAACATTGTATAGAACAAATATTATTGCAAATTTAATGATCTATAAATATTGTTATGTAGACGTTTACTCTAACTTCAATATTAACCGAGCTATTGGCATTTTTTTAGCTTCAACCTTCCATACCAAATATTGGTTTCAACGGACTTTTATTATGCGAAATGTATGCAAATAGATATTACGATGACGACATCAATTCAGAATTAATTGACCTCCCACTTCTACACATCGGATTTTTTTTTTTAAATAGAGAATATACGCTGAGATGAGATCACTATTGTGTCATTCGGGCATGTGCGGAAAAGTGCTTAGTTTACGCAGCCCCTGCGTCAAGTTTGCATATCACCACCAGGTCATTGACTTTGAATGCTTAATTCGTATTTGCGCACAGGTATCATTATCTATTTAACAACCATCCATAAAATAGCTGGCCGATTGAACGTAGAATTTTCCTGTTTACTTTTGCACTAACAGTGAGGAAAACCGCTACAATTTATACATAATTGTAATCTCGAATAGCTATCCTTGTCAAGAAAATTCAACTGAAAACATATTTTTAATAAGAACCACTTAGTATATTTCTATACGATATTCACCGCCTAAAATAGCAGAGCGAGGTTTTTAGGAATTCGTGACTTGCGAATACCAGTTTTTTGTTTTTTTCAAACATAAGTGTTCTTCCTTTATTTTTGTAAACACTTATGTTTCATCTTATCCCACAACTTGTTTTTAGCAGACTTCCCTTACGTATCATCTGATAACGCTCTAGCGGCCTCAATTTTTGTTTGATCGTTACCAAACTCGGTATTTTGACGTTTCATATAAAATCAAAGATCAGCCCAGTTAACGGCTAAAATCCGACTACTGGGAGGGTGGGGGGGGGGTTTAGAGGGGTGATTTCGGAAATTCAAAATATCTCCGTCATTAAATAACAAATCGTTTTGCAAATTAAATTACCTTTAAATGATGTTATATACAAGTTTCGTCTATCATGACTACTTACCGAGATATTTCAGTTTTCAGCCTTCAGTAAATTCCATTCCTACTCATATTAAAAATAAGCTGTTATACCCTGGACCGCTTCATTCCGAGGTTGAATACCAAATATTGTTTTCAAGAGACTTTTATTATGCGAGATGCATGCAACTTCGTTGTGTCACACCACGTGCGTCGCAAATTTGTTGTGTTATACCACCACATGGGATATCTTCTTAGTCTACGAAGTCCCTGCGTGGTAGACGTTTTTCTTTGTCTTATTGTTAGAACATTAAGCGCGAGTGTGATATCAAATTGCTGTTTTCGTAAAAACATTCAGCTAAAGCGGACGGTCACAGTTGTGACAGTAATTGGACTGCGTTTTGGGGAAGGTTTGTACAAAAACTCCAAACATGGATACCGTTCTGCCGGAGGGGAAAAAAATGTTCCGGGAACAGAGGTAGTTTGTATCCTGAAGAGGGTAGACGGAACGTGCGAGACCTCTGGAATCAAGATAGGCAATTGGTGAGATATTGGTAGCAGGGATCACGTAGAGTCGGGAGCCGGACGTGGCCATGTCTAACAAGAAGTTGAAGGAGTCGATCCTGGCAGACCCAGCATCTGGACCGGTACCGCTCTGTCATTACTACAATCATTAGAGCAGCTAGCCCCATCTGCAGGCCGATAATTAAATTACAACTAATCAAGTTTAAACCTTCCGCCGTGTCTGCCCCATCATCCTACATCTCCTATGTGTACCGGAGTCGGGGGCTCCGGGGACAATCGCCCTTTGGAGCGAACGTGTCAGACGTGCGCTATGCGTCAGCTGGTGTTTGATCTCTTGTAATGCTAGCCTACCAACGCGTCGACAGTAATAACTCACGTCTTAATAATGCCCACAACTCGTCTAATTTCATTACTGTTCCTAGCTTCGGAACAATGCCACAGACCTCCCGAGTTGGTTTAATTTTCCCTTTGTTCGTTGGGAATAAGATGAAATAAAAATTCCTTCTGAAACTCGTGTCTTGCACGATGCGAAGACATTCCGTATCCCGCCTTATATATTTCAAGCAATTCTCTAGCTGTCATCCTCAGGAACTAACGCTGAGAACATCAAGTTCAAAATAACTCCTCCTGGAATATCAAAAATACTTGCTTCAGTTTCATACCTTCAGCATCGTTAGCTTCATCGAAGTATTAACACAGTTTCGTTAACACCAAAATAAATTGGCATGCATATTCTTAAAACCACTAACAACGGAGATTAGGGGACCCAAAAATTTAAAAACCCATGCAAATTCGTATAAAAGTAGAGTGTTTCAACCGTAATACAAAACTATTTTCTGTTTGTGTGGAACTATGATTTGTACGGTTAAAATCACCTCTTATCGGAATATTGAAGATAAATTTCAATATGTAATTTATTTATTAATTTTTGTGAGGAAAAATTGTCACCGTAAGTAGGGAGTCATGAAGTGATAAATGGGTGTACGCATAGCGATATACAATAAAGGTATTTTTAGCTTATTTTTGAAAAAAACAAAAATGTGATCGGAATACAACTTTATCGTATATAATTGAATTTGCAGCCAAAATATTAAAACACTGATGAGAAAGAAAATTTTGAAAATCATGGCATTTAAAAAAAATCTGATTGAACATTTTTAAAGAACATTAAAAACCATGAAACTATAATTTGAATCATTTATATCTATTACAGTTATAACAATATTAGTTCAGAAATGTAAAAACAGTTTTATTTCAATAGGTGATTTTACTCCTTCAAATCCTAGTTCCGCACGAACAAAAATAGTTTCGTGTTACGGATGAACTAACCTACTTGCTCACAAAGTTTCAAAACTTTTCTGAATTTTCGGGTTCCTTAACCTCCCTTGTGATTCAAAGTTCAGATAAAGTTCAATCCCTTTTACTGGGTCATGTACTGTTGAGTAATGTACTTCAATAACATATGATTAATTTCATTGTATGTGATAAATGTACTTAACAATGGTAGGCCATGCAGATGAGTAGTAGTATATTTACAAATTTCTGTTAATAAAAAGAAATTCCTCGCTTATAAATTAAATTTCTTTTAAGAACCAACAATTAAATAATTTCTTTTCACTTAGTACTCGTACCTTTCTTCTTAATAATAGTTATGCGTTTACAGAGATTACTACTACCTGATTTTATCCGTGATTATTTTATTTGTTTTTGTTTTTTTTCAACACTATCAATTTTCATATTGTCTCTAATCCGCTTCCTCGTGTCTACCAGGAAATGTATGGTTTTCTTATTTGTTTTTCACGGCAGGATTTAGATAATTTTCTTATGAATACCTTTGTTAATTTTAATGACAAGTATTCCGGTTTTTTTTCCTTTCCAACCTCTCTCAGGATGATATAATGAATAAATATTTATTGCAAAACACAAGGTTTGCTTATCGGCTCAAATGTTTTTCTCTCTCCAGGAATTTTAATCTCTCAAGTGGAGGATAAAATATCCGTTTATCCATGCGCAAGCATTTATGATGACACTGTTGTTTTCATTTAAAATTGTGTCAAATAACTTAATAAGGATTATAAAAGCCACTTCAAATAATACAAGAAAACATTTCCTTTGCAAATCTAAAAAAAAATAAAAAGTTTAAAATTAAACAATAAATAGTAATAAAATGATTTTATTTTAATTAAGTGTTTCTCTGTCACAAATAATATTTTCTCATATTTTTAATTAAGTTTATTGATGATATAATGCTGTCTGTAAGTGTTTGATATATTTTTTGTAAAGGTTACTTACATGTGATTAAATGGAACGGAGAATTGGTAGATTTAGAGTTCTGTTAGAATGTAAAACCGTAATATCAACATTTGGAATGAAATATATATATAAAAAAAAAATGAATTTAGTTTCATTAAATATTTACTAAAATGATGTCAATTCATTTCTTTACATTTATACTTATATAATAAATTTGTAATAACATTAGCTCAAATTCCATGAATACATTTTATAAAATATATCGATTTTATAATTATATAATATAAATTAATTTCGTTAACAATCTTAATTTCACTCTAAAAAAAAAAAAAAACATAACTTTTATAAATTGTTGACATGCAAATGTATTAAAGGATTTCAAGCGTTATAAATGATGAAAAACTTGTCCTTAAAGAGACAATGTACCTGATCATAAATTAATTTTTGACTGAGTTTTATTACAAATATTTTGCAGTTTTTTTTTAATAAATTTCGAATAATTTAATATAATAGATTAGATTTTCTATACTTTTTTAGTGACTATACTTTGGATATTGAGAGAGGGCTCAAGCTAATACTAATGCGATTTCTATTGTACTTTGAGCAGTTAATTCATTAATCATAATTGAAATGTCAATATATTTGTTGCAATTCCTATTAAACGGTTCTTAGCTTATTGTGTTTTTGACATTTCCCTCCTTGTAAATCATCCTGTGATTTTGGAATTGGCGTGGTACAATATGATTGGAGAGAGATCGGTAGGAGCGAGGGTAGAATATGACTACAATTATACAAAGACAATATCCATCAGTGAGAAAGTTTTATAAATAGCATTCATATGGTATATTATTATAGTCTTATTGGCGGGCTTTCTCTGTGAATAGGATGACTGGGCGGGAACTGGGAGGAGGCATGTAATGAGCGGAGTCAGTGAGCATGTACTCGGGGTGACCCAGATGTAAACAGGTGGTCTCCAACCCTGGAATTTCATAGTCCGCGAGGCACGTTGTCCCTTCTGTCGGAGTTGAGAAATGTTCTCGGATTCCGCATTCAGGCTGGAACCAAATGCACTTTATTGCAGGGATGACTCTCTTGCAGGAGGTTTTATGCGCTCAAGAGCATTACCTGTCATTTGGCGGATATGCAACAGCCCGTGTGCGCAATAACCACTCCCCGTGGGAGGAGCCGTGTCATTAAGGCGAAGACTGCACTCTGATTCAAGGCGCTTTGAGTGCAGTCATTAAAATATGTTTACATGCTAACAAATTAAACAGGTATTCCTTTCTCCATAGCTGTGCAAACTAAGCAGATATTCCACGCGCAGGAAGAATAACACATTTTCGTACGCCAAGTTGTTATGAGTCAAAGCTCTTCTGATGGTGGCTGAGTTCCTTGAAAGAAATAATGAACTCTTGAGACGTTAGCTTTGAATATTATTTTTGAATTCTGCCTTTGTCGCTCGGTTCCAAAACTAAGTTTACTTAATATTTAGTTATACATGAAACGAACATCAAATTGATTTCGCTAAATACAAAATAACACCTTCGAGCTCCTCCAAACTCCACAGTAATATAATATCTAGTTCCATTATTCGGTTGGAATGAGGAATATTTTATCATTCATTTCTGCATTCGGAGAGTAACACTTTAGGATTTGGAGCAGCTAGAGGAACTATTTAGGCTCATTTGGAAGATGCCCGAACACTGACAAATTGCCAGAAATATCATAGCACAAAGAACAGGTTCTGACAATCTCGGAAGTTTGACTTTCACGTGTATCCATCCACACAGTCCAACAACAGTCAAGGGTTTTTGTTACATTTAATAATGCTCGGTCTAATCAGGGGGGAGGAGGGCTAGAAAGCGAAAATCATACGGCCCCACTTTCCCGAAGTAATCTCTTTAGAAGTATAAAAGTTTCGCCGAAATAAATGGCCGATGCAGAGAGGTAGTTTGGTTGCTCTGCGAAGCGAGGCCTCTTCTCCGACCTCTTTGCTTTCTGTCTGCATTGTCTCTCGCTCGCTAATGCGCCGTTCAGCCCAGCACATCGTCACCTTAATGACAAAAGCTAATGCCCCACACAGCTCTTATCAAGATCCCTCGCTCTCCTGTCGAACTCTCATTCCGCTCTGCCTCTATGGACAAAATTTCTTTCCCAAATGATTACCATATGGGGGAGGGAGAGAGAGAAAAAAGGAAAGAAACTCTGAAACAGCTTCCTGTGCCTGTGTACAAAGCAGCGAGGTAAGATATTCATGGCTGCAACGAGGTCTGTAATTACACCTTCCTTATCTAGATATTCAAGACTAGTGATATCCATGAGGTGTGGAAAACATCTTTTACAAATGCTCTTGTGTTCACGCTCAATTTTTATTTTAAATACCTTCCGATTTTTAATTGTTCCGTATATATTATTCCTGTTCTCTGGGTAACTACGTTATTATTAACACATCTACTCCTTTCCTCACATCGTAAGAAACAATTCTAATTGTTCTATAAGTACTTCTCGGTAGAACTTGAGTCAGCTGGAAGCTGTCCAGTTTGAAGAGTTGATGTAAACAGATGATTAATCATATGCGAGATTGACCCCTTAATTCGGAAACCTCACCCTTATTATATAAGCGTAGAAAGGGTATCATACAGTTCTTCGATAAATATTTAATGATTTCTCCAACAGATATGGAAAACTTCGGAGTGAATACTTATAGGGGATTTCAATGCACATTCTGGCTTCAATTGCTGAGGAGTTTTTGGAGGATATGAAATAGATCGAAGCTCTGTAATATGAGGAATATATTCTCGATTTCTTAGGACTTTTCTATGTCTCTTTCCTTGAAAATAATCCGCATATGTGGTGTGTTTGATCTTCGATACTACACCCAAATGTTCACTGATGAAAACCTTGCCTAATTATGCGTACCTTCAATGACGTCTCCTATATGTTCGCTGCACTTGCGAAAATTGACAACGGCGATATATCATTGCGTTGGTGCCTATCATACGCGTCACAAGAACTTTTGTTATGTTTTCTGTTGGTTGGTGCCGAAGCACTGCCTACGGATAAGATAGTAGCCGTGCACGGGATAGTTTGTTGATGGCCAAATCCCAATCTGTTTATGATAGTTATCAGATAGCTCAAGTATCATATCATCCATCGGCACGGTAGAGCTATAATCTCCAACAATACTTCTGCATTTTGAATTGAATCATTTTTAGTTTGATTTTATGGGCGTTCTTCCAAGCTCTAGTAAATTAACGCGCTAAACCACGACTCTTTGCCTTTTTGGGGGATTTTAATACATAAATTACCACCCCTAACCATTCTAGCGACAGAGATAAGTCTGCCGGCCCGCGCCTGATCGCCAGGAGTATATGAGTCAGGTGGTTGCTGGCTCTCCCGAGGGATGGATCGGGAAGGCTGATCTCCATGCCGGGGTGGGGGGAAATAGCTCCCTTTGTGCCTGCTAATCATCCGTGAGATTGGTCGTTTTATTAGGATAACCAGATTCTCCTGGCTCTCTTTCTCCTTTGCAAATCCCATGACTCCATTAGAGCAGAACTCCTTTTCAGAACATACACAGACATACATGGTCCCACGATGAAGAACCTCTAAATGTTTGAAACACATTTCCAGGCAAAATAGAAGAAGAGGGGAAAAATTGTGTGTAAATGAATATGTTTCTACTAGAAATTGGCCATCAAAGAAAGAAAAAAATAAGAAACACCCTGCAGTCAGTGATTCATATTAATAGTTGCAGGCAATGGACAAGCAGTCCGTGAAAGACTTCACTGGCGTTCAGACAGGCTTATTTTATTACGGATACCTAGCCTCCACAAGCCTTCCGCAAGCCCTTCCTTCTGGATTAGAAATAGAAGCACTCCTTGGCAGCCTGCCGAAGTCCAATGTTTTCTAATAAAATCAAAATTTATGTGCCTAGAGGAAGGTAGTAGATGTACGAGCAAATCCGTTGTACATATAAATTTCCAAATACTGTAATATGACGTCAACTGTACATTGTATCGACTAATTCACTCTACAGAACAGCAAGTATAATGCACTAAAAATGTTAGCTTCCTCCTGGTGCAATTTTGGCCAATAACGATCTTAACGTGATTTAGAAGAGACATTTAAATATCTAGCTCAGATTAGCCAAGTGTGATAAGGCGTTGGCCTTAATCTCACCTGGTAAAACTAAAGTTGTGATTTCGATTCTCACCTCAGTAATTGGAATTTATTTAGTAACGAAATCATGAAATAAAATACTTATTCTCATCCTGTTAAAAAAGTGCGTTAGTAGCTAATAACATTTAAGATTTCATAGATTTGTGAAAAGATCATATATAACACAACATCTTATGGAGTGCTAATTTAAAAAGGTTTCCTTTTCGTAATCTGTCAGGAAGCGTCGGTAGATAATTCAAGGCATTTATAAAAAAATCGGAGAGTATTACCTCAATACGTAATAACAGGCGATGAGGTGAAGGGTTTATCAAATCTTATCTGATAAGAGCGTCAGAACTAAGGGCGTGTCATATGCCGATTAGCGTACAAACGAGCATGTAATATCGCTAGGAGGGAAGGTATTGAAGGGCTGTAAGGCTGTCGTTTAAGGGATGTTAGTACTAGAGTACTAGGGTGCTAAGAGGCAGAGGGGTGAGTACTAGACACTAGAAGGAGCCCTCAAGAAAAAACCCATCAATGAAAGGGTTGCTGGGGCTAGGTGTTGGGGTCGCGTGCCGAGCAGGTGCCTGCTCTAATATACCACTAGATTACACCTCAATTATCAGTGACTAGTTTATGATTTTTTGACCGGTTTCACTTTCTCATCCGTGAACCTGAGAACGGCCGGCTAAACATACTCGAAACATTGCCAATAACCTTATATTGTTCTGTTTTCGCTCATTATCTTTTCATAGTTCATTTTATTGTAAGATTATTGTACAGTTTTGGTACTTTTCTTAAAAAATAAATCTCATTATGGAAAAAAACACATATAAGTCCACTCACTCAAACATATATATAGAAAAACACTGGGAGCTAAACTAAATGTTACTTAAACTTGGTGCTAAACATACAATCATGAGTAACCATTTTTCTCTATTTGTTTTTCAAAACCATAAGTAATCATCTCATGTAACACATATGTATATATATATATATATATATATATATATATATATATACACATTTATAATTTATAGTTTTTATTATATTTTCTTTGATTGTTTACTTTAAATTTCTTCCAAGCTTGAGTCTAACCTACAAGTTTCCAATGTCAACATATAATTTCTTTTCCTGTATTCTTTATGGTACTAAATGTTATCATCTTTTTTATTCATTTAAATTTATATATCAACTATTAACAAATTCGAATGACATCATGGTTAAATTAGTACTGGCTATTTATATATTTCTCATTTTATCTATGTTATCTGAACTTTGCGGAATTAAGTTTTGTCTTCTTTAGTAATTTAATTTTAAAATTTCTTTAAAATCTTTCTTCTTTTTAAGTTCTTAGTTCTTTGTTTTAAACTCATTTTGGAATATTTAACTAACTGTAGTTAACACAAATATTTTTTTGCTGTAAGCATATCTTTATTTACTAAATAAAGAAATTGAAGTGAGAAATTATAGCGAATTTTCTACGCCTAATTTATAAACAATTAAAGGGCTAATATAAGTTCTTATATTGTTATTTTGCAAGGCTTTGGAGTTTCGAGCTTCCTTTCTGTGAATAGCAGATAATGGTAGATATCAAGGTTTTTCTTTTGGAATTTTAGTTAAAATAATGAATTTGGTTTTTGTTTAAGATAACTTTATTTACCCGCAGTTAAAAAATGCATTAATCAATACATAATAAGTTACCTTTTATGTGCATTTTTGTTTAAGTACTCACATCGGATTCAGCAGATGGGATTACAGCAAAAGAGCACTTTGTGAAATGAAGTGAGATACTTCGAAAGTCAATACTACGAGACTTCTCGAAACAAGAATGAAGACATTTTGAGTTGGAGAATATAAAAGGGGTTTTGTTGAGGGGGGACTCTAAAGTAGGCGCTCGAAAAGACACACAAATCACTCACAGATTTTCACACATTCACGCTGCCACTTACAACATGATTTTCATTCTTTGAGAGTCACTCGTTTTCAAATGCCTCTCCGACGCGGCCTTCACAGCTCTCATAGCTACTTCAATTTTGTAATACTTCTATTTATGTCAACCGCTTTCTTGTTCTAAGTGACCTTACTAGTTGTAATTAAAAAAATATGATTTTAATTTTTTTTTATGTATTTTGCTCAGCAGGTGGGATGAATATGCATTATATATTTTTATTTGTGATAATCACTTTAAAGATAATTATGACAGATAAGTTTTTCTAGCTCAATTAAATATTCCCTATTTTGTGTTGTCATCCCCACACCTGTGCCCAATAGAGAATTCCTGTTGTTCACACAAAATTAAGTGACGTCACTCAGGAAAGTTACAGAAAAACGTAACACAGTAAAAAAAAATAGCCATTACAATGTAATGAAAATTTTAATCCACGTGATTAAAACGCTTCAAAGGTCGACTACTGAGTACGTTTGTCGAATACTCTACAAAATCAGTGAAAATTTTGATTAAACAAACAGAACTACTGATAGTTTTATTTTCAAAAATGACTGTTTCAACACTATTTCAACAAACAGGCCGAATAAATCTTACGGAATATTCTTATAACTATTTCGCATAAACCTAAATAAGTCTGAAGTTTAAACTGTTTAAGTAGTGTTCAGTTATAAAATATTTTAATGAGAAAATATGATGAAATGGAATATGATTTTTTGTAGGAAAAAACATTGAATAACTAGTATAATCCTCGAGATATCAATTCGGTGACATAAATTTGGCAGCGTTGTTTGTATAACACTTTTCCATGTAACTCTCAGTTCTCCTGATCCCCTTTTTGGCAATAAACGACTTGAGCTTTAGTTTAACATGACTTCATTATATAGGTTCGTAGAGTTTATCGTTGGATAAATCTTCTCCGGAACTGCCACGGCTACTGAAACTTAATAAAAATAAACAACATTACAAGGAATGATGAGGCTGAAGAAGATTGTCGAAATTCAACGGCCGATCCGAAAGATGAGATTTCTCAAGTATGGTTCAATTTAGGACTTTACTTTAGTAAGTAATTTTATAACTAGTATTACTACACCGAAATGCATTCCCTTTATTTTATAATTATAATAATTTTCTTTTTTTTAAATAAATTGAAGTTTGCAAATCAACAGAGTTTGTGGTTTTCGTGAGGTGGGAAATATATTTAAATCTCTTAATGGCTAGAAATAGTATTTTATTGGTCCTCCGGGCCGGATAAAAAGTCAGTGTTTATTTGGGAAAATATTGATACTTTGTAAAGTTTATTTATTTTCGTTTTACAAATAATATCGAATAATAGAAATTCAAAAGCGCTGTTCCATTCCACGGAATCCTTGTATATAGTGAATTCTCCATGGAATAGGAGATATTTGCAGAGTAAGAGGGGTTTGTATTGAGGCCCTTGGGCAGTGGGATAATATTGCTTTCGTTTCCGAAGCAATTCTTCCATTGATCAGGGAGGGGGAGTCGCCCCCCGCCCAGATCATTATCATATTAATGAAATTCTGTGAGTGTGCCGCGTCCGTGTGTGTGTGTGAGTGGGGAGGAGGAAGGGAAACTGGAGATTTGGGCCGATCAAGGGCAGAGCCCTCTCGAGCCGGGATCAAAGCACGTATTAAAAGCACCGGTAAAGTCCTTCTTTATCGGAGACCTGTTCCACCCCCGGCCAAGGGGGGGGGGGTATTTACCCCTATAGAAAGTAACCCCCACCCCCACCCCCAACACTCGACCTCCTCCAACTTCCCGTAAATCGAATTCAGGTATTCTCTCCCTTGAATGTAAGAGTCTGGAGACGTTTGTCCGGAAAGGCCCCGAGCGCTCTGCCCATCTTATTTACTGGGGAATTCTCCGAAAAGGACCCAGAGAGGAGAGAGAGGGAATTCTAGGGCCAATACTCGCAGAATAGAATTCAACCTCCCAACTTCTATAGAACTCGCTGGAATAACCTTATAGAATCGGCAGAAATATTTCTCTCCCACCTTCTCAGGAAAAGGCATGTATTTCCAGGAGCAGCAGAACACAATCAATACTTGAGTCGGACCACAAGTGACAGTGTATTCAAAATAATATAAACTCCATACGAACAAAAAACTAAGATTTGTCTGACAATCTATTTGAATTCTGCCTGGTTCAGGTTTCTGACGATTCTAAGAACAATGGCATCAAAATTGAAAACGTTTGTTACTCAATCACACAAAAACCTCTCAGAATATTTCTACGAACTTTAATATTTGTTAGCCAACTATCCCAGGGTACAACATATGTTATTTGAGAATTCGAATTTTCAACTAGGAGTGGAAGTTTACTTGGACGTCAAAACACATTTCCGTCTCTACCTTTGGTAATACTGGTTTTCCCTAGAAAATGGTAAGAGAATATTGTGTTCAGAATAACAATTACGGTATAAAAACGTTATTCACGTTAATAAATTTCAAAGTTTTGATTTCCAACTTAGACAGGACTTTATACTTTAGACACTATATATACACATATATATCGTCTTCATTACACTCATTGATTTTGATCCCACTAAATATTTTATGTGCAGTTTAAATTTCAAGTATTATTACTCCTGGAAATAAATAGTGGGTAGATGAGAGTGATATTAAGCCATCCAGTAGTGCAAACCATTCCAGATTGGCATGTCTGGTTTTTCTGTATTAAGCTCATAGAAGATTTATTATTCTGCAAAAGTAATTAACTTATTTCTGTCAAATTCGAACTGGATCGTTATAAAGTTCAAGGAAATTGGAATTATTGAATAGTCAGTTATGCATGTAAAATAAAATTTACTTAATTACAAATATATTTTGTATCAGAAATTACTATTAATTTGTCAATGACTTGCCCATTTTTAAAGAGAATTAAAGAGAAAATGGTTTCATTTTCCGCATTAGTAAAACAACTGTAAAGAAACTTATATCCAGAAGATAGTTTCTTTTTCATTATGACATTAAGCAGGGTATTAAAATAAACTAAATACATTTATATCCAGGAAATTTTCAAAACTGACCTCACTATCTCGTAAGAAATACATTATTATTAAAAAAGAATCCTTTGGAATTATTTCGATATTTGATGCACGTAGTATTATTTAATTAATTCGGCTAATAAAGATCTAATCAGCTTTTTATATGGGCTGTACCTTGAGCATGAAGCTCACAAAGACATGAAAATTCAAGTGATACAAAGTGCCAATTAACACTTGTAAGTAATAACTTCAATTGACACATGAATTACTCATACCACCTTCAATTTACATGTTAATTCGCTGTGGCCTACACGATACGTGAGTATTAAAAGAAAAAATCTGGTTTTCAAATAGGGTTTATAATTACAAGGCTGGAGGAACGGCCTTTGTAATTCATCTCTACTTAGGATTTTATATTGTATTTTTAAGAGAACAAAAGGCCTTTAGTTGGAGCCGTGGAAAAGATGATAAATCCTATCCTTCAATTACATCTGAATTATAAATTGTATCACGAAAACGACTCACTACAAGGCATTAATGCTTGCTTTTTAAAAAAAAAAAAACATAATGCCAATAAAAGGTACTTATACAATTTTAATATAAATCCAAAATAGTTTTGAAATAACTTTAAGCTTTTTTTAATTATTTCACGATGTTTAAAATCGTTCAAGGCAGATTGTTAATTAACTTTGGTCACTATCGAAAACACTTTAAACAATAATTTGTGCAAATATAATATGATGGGTAACGGAGAATAATGATGAAAAATGATTAATATCACCTTTTTTTTATAATTATATCGTCAAGGTTTGAATGAGGAATTTCATATATTTTTTTTTATGTTTTTTGATCATTTTGTATTATACCCCTTCAAACGAATTCGGACTATTCTCGTCTTAGTTTTAAGTGTAAACATTCAACTATTGGTCAGCCCAAATCTTTAATTAATTCATTGCAGAACATGAAAATATAATTAATGCGACATTTAATAATAAAATATTTTTTAGGCGGCCTATAAAAATCTTTCTACAGTGGGAGAAGACATTATAACCAATTTACATTATTTTCAATGGCATGGATGTATACAAAAATAAAATTATGTGAACGACATTTATTTAATAAACATTTTGGGTTGTCGTTATGAAAACTGTTGATCTTAAATTGTTAAATAGTCGCAGAAAGCCAGTGCACTCATGACTTATATTAGATGTATATTTATTTTTTTTTATATTTCGTTGTTTAGACGTTCGATACTCAAATTCATCCGAAATGATAAGTGATTTTTTGATGAGGTGTCATATATGCTATTCGAAGTAGCTGAAATTATTATAAAAATAGCTATGGGGCATTGTTTGGTAATAATTAGTAATTTCCTCTCACCCCCTCCCCACAGAAAAAGAAGAGAAATTGAGCAGTTGAGCTATGGCTATATGGGAAGGTGTTGAAGTAGATGAAAGGATCAGCCGCGCCGAGGGTGTCGGATATCAAGGGATATCCTAATCCCTTTGTGAAAGGGTTAATAAGCTGCAATAATTATTATATCGGTTATGAATATGGCGGCGGGGTTCAAACGGAGGGAGTTTTTGCCGGCCCATTGTGGCAACCTGCAGAGACGGCGCCAATTTCTTCTTAATTATGCCCCGGGCCCTTGCAGAGGGAGAGAGAAAAGGGAGAACGGGCGGGAAACAAAAAGAAATAAAAAAAAAACTACAAACCGAAATGGTGAAAAAATAAAAGGAATCTTACGTTGAAGGGCTCTCATTTTTCATGCTTCCTGTAATTAGGCCGTGTTCAAAGGGAGCCGCCTATTTCCATACACAACTCAAATACGGTAAACCTCCGAAATGCCGGCCATTAGCTTCGTTGCGCAGGCGTCTACCGATTTTCGCCAGCAATCTCCGATTTTATTGTTCTTCCCTTCCATATTCACAATAGCTCAATTCCAGTTCCTCCTTGAGTACACACATTTTCTGATGAATTAATCTTCCGCTAAACAACCCAAGATGGGCCTACCAACCAGGTTCAGCGGTGACATTTTAGACCAAAGACCTCCGCCTGGTAACCGAACTGCTAAATAAAATCCAATGTGTAATTCCCTCCCAAGAAAAGAGTGGTAATCTGTAGATAACCTGTACCAATTAGACTTTGTCGTAATAAACGGCCCGTAATAAATACCCTTCTTTTTTAGTATTCCCGTCAACCCCTTACAAAATGTACTTCCCAACTCTCAAGACAAAAAATCGGCGATAAATGCACAACATATGTTTGTGGAAAAACTGATTATAATATTAAATGCAGCCTAATCACCAGTCTAAAATGGAACTTTACAATTATTTTATTTTCAATTGCTTACAGGATTATTCCAATGCAATTGGAGTTAAGGTTATATAATAGTGGTAATCTACATTAGTTCTTTTACGATAAAATTATCGAAACGTTATTGAACTTTATTAAACATATTAAATATTGTTTAATATTTTTTTCGAAAAATTGCTTTAAAGGAATGATTTAAAAAGAATGAATTAACTAATGCAAACATATTTTCCTTTATAAGTATCTCAAGAGCAAAAAAAAAAATACAATTCTGAAGTGTGTAAATATATCACAATAAATCTTATAGAAAATTATTATGGGTAATTTTCCCTGAAGGGAAAAATTCTTGCCACAGAGCGCAATGATATTTATTCTTAATATTTTACAATTATTAAAAGCACGTTTGATTAATGAATAAGTAATAGTGGTTTGAGTAACTTAAATATGTTATACTGTGAATTTAAAGAAAAAGTTCAATGTTGACTTCTGGTCGAACGCAAGATTCAAAATGATATTTCACACAGTAAATTTCTAGTCATAATTAAAACTTGTTGGGTAATCACAATTCTTAAAGGCTAGGAAAAGTGTTATTATATTAAATATGTTTGTTACATTTGTTTCTTCCAAAAAAGCAAATCGAATGCTATTTGTAATTTATTATATAATCAGAAAAGAACGGTTGACAACCCTGATTGTTTTTCTGACAAAATCTTTATAACTATTCCTCTTTTAACAGTGTTGCCAGGGTTTGTGTATTTCCTTTTCTTGTAACAAACCGCGTCCATGTTTAACTATCCACTCTGTTCCCTGGATCCTCTTGTAGTTTCATTTGCCAATACATTTACTGATTTTCCTATCCTGTACCTGGATAACATTGTTCAATGCTGTGTGTTTGCTATTCGAAAGAGTTTCATGTTTGAAATAAATTAGAGAGAGAGTGAGAGAGAGAGCATACATGACGTCATGTGTTTGTATAGGGTTTGTAAACACTTCGTTAAGCCTTACCCCCCCCCTCTACCACCCCTAGCCAGTCCTGCCAACTTTACCTTCCCTTCCTCCATCAGCTCAACTTCCTCTCCTTTTGTTCTGATTTTATTGATTTTATTTTTTGATTTATTCCTCCAACAATCACAATTTAAGTAATGTCATTTAGTTGGATATTTTTAAAAAATAAGTGGTCCAGAAATATTTTACTTTTCAACTCGAAGATTCGCCATCAAGCCGGTGGAAGTCATCGATGTACAATGGACAAATTCTTAGGACCACTAACACTAAAACACAAGAAATTAAAGACATATTTGGCATTTTTGTGCTTCTTAAAGCACAAAAGTCATTAATTTAAAATGCTATCCAAAGAGACTCATATTTTAAACAAAATTTAACTGCCCAGTGGATAAGCATTAAAAAAAACTCTGGCTTTCTGTTAGTATTATTATCCTCTGAAGAAAACGTAACGGTATTTTTTCATTTTTACTACGGCTGTAGATATTTTAACATATGTTTTATTAAAAGGTGGCTTTAATATCTATTTGACTTTTCACAATGACAAGCAAAAGTGCGAAGTAACATACAAGTCTAATTCAACTAGCTTTTATCGAAAGGTGAAAATTATCTTTAAAAACCAATATCTGACAAAAATGGCAAAGGATATTATGATTTAATTTCATTAATATCTCTAAGCAAATATGTAGTAGCTAAGTGAAACCTACCACCTTGAGGAGGTTTTTGTAACACTTTAAATGTTGTATATAAACGATGATTTCTATAATTTGCCATTTCTTTAATAAAATAATTTCGTTAATAGCTGACGTAATTTTAAAGTGGTGTGGCGACAATAAAAACTCTTAAATATGTTCATTATTATGCATAATTCCGTAAGAAATTATATTATCATTCAATCAACTCCAACACTAGAAGAGTTATTTTTTCTATCTAGTTTTTAGCCTCCGCTTCAGCTCATGCTGCATTGACATTTATCTATTAAATCTCTAGTTTTTTTATGAACATTTTTAACATTAAGTGTTCTTCCTGCTTAATTACTGGAAAAGGAAATTTGAATAATTTTTTTTGGAAGATAAGTAAGCAAATGAGATATATCCGGTAAGATACGTTTTATGGGATTATTTTAATTAATTCTTACATGTAAGTAATAGAAAAAAGTCATTCCACGGCGTTTGGACACAGAACCAAAACGAAGTAAAAATTGCAGGGTTTTATCACATTCCTTTACGTCCCGTTAATGTGTTTCCGGATTGGAATAAAATTTATTATTTTTTTCTCATAACATTTTTTATTGCTCACTTTACGAGCAGTAACCGGTGGCTCTGACCACCCCACGGCGTTTCAATCACAGATGAGATTATATTACTGCAATAAAATGTTTGATAACAGAAATTACTAGCCTTTGTGATTACTCAAATTGTACGATGCAAGCCTTAAAGTTTTCACTGGTTTATGATTTAGAAAGGAATAGTGTGATAGCGTTAAAATCCAAAATTGAGGGAAATCAACTATATTGAGATTGTAATGATGATGAGATTTTTGTTAAATTGTCTTCAAAATCCCACTGATTCCACCTAGAAAAATGTTCACACACACACACAAATACACGCTCGTATCTTTACACTTTAGTAGTTCCAATTTTCACTTGATCTTAACCAAATTGGGAATTGAACCGTTTTGTGTATAACTAAAAGGCCCAGTTCCTTAATGGTTATAATCGGACCTAAGAGTAGACGTAAAATATAAAATCGTTAATAGATTCTGTTGTCAATCCTTACAAAGTTATGTACCTCTCGGTTTGAAAATGTTTTTCCTCAGCGACTTGTGTTCTACACATTTCCGATCTATTTCAATGGACGATTTTTTTTCCATTTCGTGGTTTTCAATCTTCAGTGTAGGTATCCACACATGCGTTTTTCCCAATCAACTCCTCTATAACTAAATACCAATCAATTTGAAGTCTCGTTTTCGCAAGTCTCTTACTTATGATAGAAATAGGGAACCGAATATTCAAAATACATCGTTTACTAGTCCAGTACATGTAAAATCTACATGGTTTACTTTTTGTCTACATAGTTGGCTATACCACTTGGCATTATTTTACCTTCAATTAGTTTAGTCGATCAGGGGAAAAACTATTTTAGAGTTGCTATTATTTATTTATTTTTTTTTAAATTAATTATTTAAAACTGAGGTAATATTAGAACTTCTATGAAATTAGTTACTTTCATGAGCCACAAATTTCACATTGCGAAGAATATAACTGCATTTCTGAAGGATGACATCTAATGTGTCGACACAGATATATCACCATTCTTTTTCATATAGACATATAATAGGAAAGAAAGAATAATAGATAAAGATGATAACTTATACTAATAACTTAGTTGTCTTACAAAGAGCCACTACTATCCAAATAATGGTACCAACATTAAATCGACAAGGTGTCGCACAAAAATAAATAAGGAGTTATAGAATTGATATGTGTATTTGCATATTGGTGGAAATTCAGTACGCCTTCAGTTTGGTTTATCATTAATGACTGTTTTTCATCTGTCAGTGTGATCATACGAGACTTAAAGACAGTATTTCGAAAGTGAATGCGCCATATTGTGTGTGTGTGTGGCCCTGAAAAGGGCCGTCCGCCGAGAGTGGTGGATGCTGATAAGATGTCTATGGGAGTCCAGCGAACTGGAAGATTGAAGCGGGACACGAGGTCCCGGGACTGGAATGCTAATACACTACATGCTCCGAATCTGTTTTTACTAGGGAACCCCTCCACACACTCCACCAGTTCCGGTATTTTCAAAAGACTTTTCCTTCGCCCATCTCTCTTTTCTCTCTCTCTCTCTCTCTCTCTCTCTCTCTCTCTCTCTCTCTCTCTCTCTCTCTCTCTCTCTCCTGCGGAAAGGCAGCGGCCATTATTGAAATTGTACTTCTGTAAAGCGGGTGTGTCGGGGGGAGTCGCCCACCCCACCACCCACCCTCTATTTGCTCTGTGTCCGGGGGGCGCCCTCTTTATATTACATCAAAGGGTAATTTCCTGAAGGAAGTCGCAACAGGGAAAAATTCTATCCGTCCGGCGGAATACTAAACCTAGCGACAATTTCATCGATCGGCAAGTCTCTAAATGGCAAACCCTTTTGTGCAACAATTCTCGAAGAAAAAGTTTCTGTTTTCTTACAGAGTATTACTCGTTGCACCAAACATATGTGCAGTGATGTGTTCGTTACACTCGAAACTTTAACTCAATTTTCATGACTTCAAGATCAAACTCTCTCAAGATTAAAATTTAAAAAGACACTGCACTAAGTCACGCGTTTCGGGTAATTCTTATTATTTTTCTGTATCACAAGTACAAATATAAAAGTTTTAGGAATACCTAATCCATCTTAGAGAAGTCTTCAACGGAAGTTATGTCCAAATTGATAAAAGACAGATTTATGTATGTTATAGACGGTATATAAACTTATTTAAATCCAATTTCAAGCAGTATATTTTCCAATGCTTTCACACTCCAGGAAAAATACCAAGGGCCATAATTATCTATTCTCAAAATGGTTTAAGAACTGACTCAATTAACAGAATACTGTATTATATAAGCAGGCATACGGTATCGATACCCGGTTAAAGTTTCTTTCAATTAAAGATTAATTTTGGTGGCCATGATAAGGGCCGTTTAACTCTAATTTGCATGGAGACCCCTAATCAGCCAACTTATTTCTAATTAGCAACTACAACCCATATCTTATAAGTTTCTGAAATTATTCTCACTTCTCCATTTCGAATTTTTATTTTCCTGGATATATTCTAAATGTAGGCGTATTTTGACAAACATTGAACTTCTATAAAGCCATTTTGTGAGATATTTGACATCAAATAATTTTTATTGATCGTTTTGTTGTCATTTTCTGAAATACTAACCATATGGGCAGGAGAAAGAACTTTTTTTTTGGTTTTGTGCAATGATAACGCAAAGGATGAGCCTGTCTGGATTTTTTTTTAATTATATTTTTTCCCCAGGGGAATCACAGAAAACTACGAACAAACACTTGACTGAATTCTGAGAAATATTAATTTCCAACACTCGAGAAACGTCTCATCATGACGAATGGAAAAGAACACCTGGTTAATGTCGAAATCTGATTGAAGAATCAGTGGATTTAGTGATCAGGTGCATCAAAATACGGCTCACGCTGAAATGTGTTTCAAACGTTACACGAACAGAAACTATACAAGAGGTAGGGGGCAAATATTCTTATAAATATGAAAATTGAGATAAAAACACCCCTTACTTCAAATTTTTAAAAATTCTATTCCATTAAACGTAACGTCGCATTAAAACATTTCTATAAACGCATAACTAAGATTAATACTCATTATTTTTGGCCCATATGCTTAAAATTCATCTATATACTTCTAAACCTTTTACTATTTAATAATTCAAAATAATAACTAATTTAAATTTTTAATATTTTGTTGACTTATAACTCAAAATATAGAAAATTTATATCCTACTAAATAATAACGTTCATAAATATTAATAATTTGTTCAATACTAGATATAGTGCTCACTTCTTTTACATATTTTACAAATACCAAACAAAAATTAAATTCATATTTAAATATGCAAGGTAAAATAATTATTAAGTTAAATACGAAATAATATTTGACAAATATTTTTCTATTCTTTGACAGTAATTCCAGTCTACATGCTAAAAATATTGAACATTGCAATAGCTAGGGGTGCTTTTGTAAAATAGAATTGCTGTATAAATGTCATTAAGCATCATTTTTATGATTCATATTTTTTCTGTAAATTAAGTTTTTTTTATTCATTTTCAGTATAAGAGTAATTTTTAAATTTTATGTATTCATTTATTTTTAAAAAAAAAGTTCTGCGAATGTTTTTTTTATTTATTATTTTTTTCTGTTAATTTAAATAATTTTATTTTTACTAGCGTTTTTCATTAACTAAGAAAGTATTTTTTTTAATTCAAAAACTTTTTATTAATCACATATAATCAATAATTGTATCATAAGAACTAATATAGATTAACACAATTATATAAGATGAAGCCGAATTGCATGGGAAAAATCATTTAAGTAATTGTAAATTAAATATTCATAAAATAAATACCAATAGTTATATATATATATATATATATATATATATATATATATATATATATATATATATTCGTTACTTAATAAGAATAAACAGTATAAAACATAGTCCAGGCATGATTGAGTTTAAAGTTTACCTGAAACTACTCCAATTTCATTTTAAAAAGTACATAAATTGATTGGATTGATTGTTTTTTGAAATTCTTTATTATTTATATTTATTTTTACAAGTATTTTTTCAACTCAGCTCTCTAAAATAATATTCAGATTCCAAAGAACTTAAGCGAAAGTTTATTTGGGGTAGGTTCTAACATTATTCCGGCTGTAGTCAAGAAACATATGGCGAGAAGGTCCTGACGCTCATGCGGTAGATCTGTCGTTCGCGAATGATATTCAATAAAAATTTTAATCGATTGATAATAAATATTCAAAAGAGGTTTGCTAACGAGGAGATGGAAAAAGCGGGTCTTTGATTCCTTCCTGAGCCATCCGCGGATTTTTTTCCTTGCCCAGCTAACCTACCTCATGTGTCCTTAACAAGATAATCGCATTCAGAATCGAGCCACCATCTCTCAAACCTGAATCGTGAGCCTGGATAAAAACTTGATACATAACTGGATACATACATAATACATAAAATGTCTTTCTGAGTATAAAAAGACTTTAAGAAAGGGTTTGTGGGTATTGCATAGCTTTTTGAGGCGGTTGAAAAAACCCCTTGGCCGTTTTATCTATCACTCAGGATTAGCAATATATATCATTTATTTGTGTTAAAAATAAAAATTCAAAACATTTATCTTGACGTCTCCAGGAAAAAAAAAACCGGTCTTTTCTTCTGCTTCATTGCAAAATAAATTTATTTTACAGAATTTTATTCTGTTTAAATGAATATAATGAATATTTTGTAAACTCTAATGTTTTTTGTTAGAACCATTTCTCAGGAAAATTACTTTAAATGACAAGCTCAAACTACTTCCAGATACATTTATTTGCTCTGTGAGACACAAACGTGGGACTTACGCCTATTTCGACCAGTGCCCAAGCACCTAATTCACTCAATTAGATAAATTCTTCCCCAAAAGAATTATTTTTATTATTGTGTTACGATTTCTACAAAATAATAAAAAAAAAAGAAAATCTTTAAATATTTAATAGAAAATTCAATGTTTGGAACGTAACACCTCCAATTTAATATTTCTACGAATGAAACTCAGTATTTTTACCTTCTTGTTACGTAGTTATTTATTAACGCCCACTTTGTGCTATTTAAGCTAATCTGAATGGGTTATTTACAGATTAAGGATTTCGACGCTAAATAAATACAAATTGTCTGAATCACTAAAAGGAAAAAAAAGTTCACAGTTTTTGGTCCCAATTCCATTTTAAACTCCTCCCACTTTATGTTGATTTTCCGAGTTAGTATATTTGATCCGCAGTTTTTGATAAAGTTTTATACTCTGTGATTTACATGCTCACATAAAAGTTTGAATGGAATATTTTTCCTATATGTAAAATTATTCTCTGTTGGGAAATTTTCTAAAGAAAATAAAAATTAGAAATATGATTTTGAAGGGAACTTCATAACGATCAGATGCAAAACATGCAGGTTTACAAATTCACACGATAGTGTCTGTTTCAGTTAAAGGGGATTTCATTTTAGAAGTATGACAAAAAATAACTGCTTAATAGCATAGATAAATGGGGGAGAATTAAAATTAAAAAAAATATATTTGAATATTACACCTTCAACGGTCTCTTCCCTTTTATTCGTATAGATATCTGAGCGGTAATCGGTTAAACGAATAGAACTTTTTTTTTAAAAAATAGGGATAAGATGTATTAAACCCGTGGGAATTTACTCATAACGTACTTTTTCTCTGTGAGAACTTCGAGAAATCACCAAATCACTTTTTTTCCATCAAAAACGCCCTTTTTGCCAAGCATAAAGGTCTTTTTGGCGTTAAAAAACCTTTTTCTCTACCCACTCCAAGGGCGAGAGATTTTTTTCCCCCGCGCCTACCTTTTTTTTCTAAGGTGCGTGTGAATGGCCGTTTTTTCGTGAAAAAAAGGAGTCCTCTTGGTAGGGGTTGGTTTCCGCGGATATGGCAAACTAGGTTACTCACCCTCTTAGGCCCCTCTGGGAACAATTCCCCTCCTTTCAACCCCTAAATAGTGTCTCTTCTCTTACCTACCTTATCATCCCCTTATCAGTTATCATTTACCCCGCCTTATGTAAGCATATGAATAAACTTAATAATCGGTAGATGGTTTTAAAATGCTATCAGTAAAACACACAGGTACAAAGTTCACTATGAAATAATGACTCATTCCTTAATATAAATAACTAAATAAACAACCTTATATTTAATTAAAATCAATCAATTTTCTTGATTGCCTTAAGTACAGTCTTAAAAAATCCTGCTAAGAATGTTTACAAAACTATAGGACAACTAAATTACAATTTTAGAAGTCCCTACCGAGAAAAAAAAACAAGAACCCATGCATATTATTTTTCTTTTTATGTTTTACACTTCATTATAAAAATATTACAGCAAGCGGTAAAATGTGATTAAATAAGATTACACTCATTGATATTATAATAATACATTTCTGAATTTATTCATCTAGTATGTAAAATAAAATACCTCTAACTTCAATATCTAAACTGAGTAAGTCATACAGTTTGAAATTATGTTTCAATATTATACAATTTAAATTATAGCGATTAATTAAAATAAAAAGGAAAAAAACTTCACCTGAGTTACTTATATTAATATTTATAACTGAGCTTCCCGATACTAATTACTTTGAATTTTTTTGTTACATTGAATATGGAGGGAGTTAGAAGTTATCTAGAATGAGCAGGAAAAAGCTTATAAACGTTTTATACAAAAAAAATATTTAATAAAAAAAGCTGTGAAATGATCTCTTTCCTTAACAAGTTACTAGTTGCATATAAAAATGAATTCATTCACACACATGAATGTACGATTGCTGGCAGAAGGAAAATACCAAATTGAACAACGCATTAAATATCTGTTCTTAGAAAATATCATGATAAATTATACAGAAAAATAGAGACCAATGCTTAAAGACTTATTTCTGCATTTTTTTTTTTTTATCTTAAAGTCAATTTTAATAATTACTATGAAGTTGTCCTGAGGATTTTCTGTCTATCGTATTTGTCTTTTAATTTGATACTACAAGTCACTTTCATAGAGTTTATTAAATCAACAGGTGTGCAATAACTGATATGTCCATGGAAGTCTTATCGCATTTTTTGCAGATAACACAGATTGATTGAGCCAGTGACATTTTAATTCGGGTCTTAATTTCCGTTTTTAAATTGATTTTAATTTGGAATGTGAGAATTGAAAAAAAAAATTAACCGTCACGCAGGGGATGCTTAAAAGAAGCCATTTTTCATTCTAAACTCCATTTATCCGTGCTATAAATAACACTTGAAATAATATGCTGGGCATAAAATGTTTGATTATTTATTCATGCTAAATTCTCTGTTAATAGTTTGAGATATCGATAACCGTGAAGAACAAACTTTGTAGGGCATTACCATATCCAAATGATAGTTACATAACTTTTCTGCCCTACACATATATATCCGAAGGTGTTTACAGATTTAAGCCATTATTTATTTCTAATAATATATTTATTTATTTATTATTATTTTAATTTCATTTCGTGTCAGGGGCGATTAAGCGTCTTATCAGTTTTTGTCTTTGTATAGTACATATTTACCTTTTACCTATTTTACCTAAGTGTGCCCCATTCCAGTATTGCCCTGCATTATAATTTATAAGCAGTGTAATACGCGGTCTATATACTGGCTACAGTCATGTAGTAATTCAGTGGAAGTGTATGGCAGGTCTATGTGAGTCCTTAGATAGCAGTCAGTTAGTATATGTTTTATAGTAAGTCTACAGTTACAGTTTTGGCAGTAGGGTTCGTCTTCTGCTTAGTGTTTCAGCCGTGACTGGCCAATTCATAATCATGTTAGACACACTCTTGGTGTGTACAATATTTGGTGTTTTAAGTTATTTTTTGGGAGGCCTATTTGGCGACTTCGTCTACTTGTCTGCTTTTTATAAAGTTAGTATGTTCGGGTAACCAGTACGTAGTTATTTTTTCGTTTGGATTTTGTGTAATATTTAGGAGGTATGTAAATACAGTATTTTAATTTCAAAGAGCCTCGTCGTGGATTTTGAGTTCAACCTCGATTGCTGAGTTCCAATGAGATGGATCAACAATTGTCTGTAAAGTAAATGACAAAAAACGGAAATGTTTGTACTCTAACCGACCAAGTCGCGGTAGTTGTCAAAGGGTGTCCGTAGGGGCAAAAAAAATGTCGCTAAAATTTGGAGGGCGATTGTAGATAAATTCAAATTAATAATAATGGGATAAAGGAGAGACGTCATGGATAGAATAGTTGGATTAAGTGGGTCACCATTTTTTATCCATTTCCTAGTTGGATCCCCTTTCCACGATTCGGAGGAACAGTGCTCCCCCTCGCCCCATTCACACACTTTTTAGGGCTTTTTCAGCTTTTTTTTTTATCATCTCCGTAACGGAAGGTTTCCTTTATCTCCGTCTTTAGTATACCTTCCGATCAATTACCTCGTTCAACCTTTCCCATTTGCTGGAATATTTTTTGAAAGGCTTCCCCCTTTCGGAAGATTCTCGGCAGTTTTTTTCTCTCTCTCTCCTTCACCCTCTTTGACTTATGAATAAAACTCTGAAAGGGGTAGTATTGGATTTCGTTCTAACAGCAGGATTTCATCACCCAATTTTTTTGGGGGTGCGTAGACAACAAAATATACTAAAATTAACAGACTTCTTCAATTTTCCTTTAACAATTATAGCCCCATTCCCTTAGCCAACAGCTTGGCGAACCATATTGCCAGATATCGTATGTCCAGGCATGACTCATGTAATCCCTGTAACCGTTTCTCAATGGATTTAGGTATTGAATGTCAATCGGATCAGACTGGACTATTGGGTCAATGTATCTGTAATTCACGGCCATTGTTCTGACAGATAAGGCAGATGGCCAGTTCCTAATACCAGCTGGTCAATCTGGAATGGTTACTCCAATTCATATTATGATAAAATCTCAATAGTTATTTATGATTGTTTATTATGATTTGATTTTTAATCTGGTACGCAATGTTCCACGCAACGCTTTATAATCTCGAGTAACATTTATAAAATAACTCTAGGCATACAATTTGTGATAAATACCTATGTTGAATGAGTAATATATTTCACACGGAGAAGAGCTTGAGATAATATTAGTAAATTCCATTTGTTTTGTCCACTTTTCACGCTTTTCCCATTTCATTCAGAGCTATCCTATCTTACCTCTCTTGTAACAATTTGGACATAAATCTCAACCGTTTTTATCCTCGCCCTATACTGCGTCTGATTTTTCCTTCGTTTGATATGGAGACTAATGTGTACCATATTGAAGCCAATATATACTCAACTCTTATGATAATCCAAGTTATATTCAATTTATTTACTATACACAATAATGTACTTTGTAGATGTCTTGAAGTCCATAGGGGTGCTTGGAGTACATTCAGGTATGACATGAGATACATGTGTTCCGTGTATTAGTCTGTAGACCCATTGAGGTGTATTCAGTTATCCTATAAGAATACCAAAGTGATCGACTTGGTAGGTTTTAAGTAGTCTTACTTAGTGCCAGGTGGTTTTTATATAGTCCCCAGTGTTTTTGATTTAGTGGTTTGTATAGTTTTTTAGGAACCTTCATTAGGTTCGACATGGTTACCCCAATGTGTTCCATACATATCCATATGTGTCTGGCATACTTATTGAGTTGGATTCAGCTTTCCTATGACGATACCAAAGGGATAGACTTGGAAGTCTTTAGATACTTACGTACTTGCGTATATTCAAGTCTGATTGATGAAGTCGTTAACAAACGTGTCCAAGTACATTTAGTTGGATACCAATGTGTTAGGCGTAGTCTATAGATTATACAACGGTAGATTGTAGATTATAGTAGTCTGCAGGCAAGCTGAAATGTATTCAATTGGTTCGATATGCATGCCATCTTGTTAACAGTATTATTTTATACACATTCTCAGGTATATTCAGCTTGATCAATATGCACACAAATGTGTCTGGTGTAGTATTCTATATATGTTTCGTGTATATCCATTTCATTCGATATAGACACCGATGTGTTCCTTGTAAGTGTCACATTGAGCCGGTTTGGTATGGATACCATTGTGTCAAATGTATTATTTTATACACATTCTCAGTTATATTCAGGTTGTTCAATATGGATACTAAAGTGCCCGATGTAGTATTCTATAAACGTTTTCGCGAGTATCTATCTCGTTCGATGTAGACACCGTTGTGTTCCACGCAATAGCAAGCTTAGATGTATTCATCTGGTTCAATATGCACACCATTGTGTTAGACTTTATGAAATATACTCAAGGATATACTCAAATGCAGAAGGCTCAATAGGAGTTGGTATCCGATAGTTTAGACGTTGAGTATTAAACCATAAGTTGGACAATATATCTTTCTAACAAGACAGCCGACTGTTATTGTATTTTAGTCATTAGCATCTATATCTGTATTATCTGCCGAGCGGGCATTATGCTCCGCCATTCAAAGCCATATTCTGTTTACTTCCCTTCAATCAGAATCGGTTTTTCCATCCCATCCCCCCACTGTTATTGTAACGTATTCGAGCAGACGGCCACCGACAATAGTAACCGCAGATCGGGAGAAAGGGTTCCAGCTATATGTGTGTGTGTGTGTGTGCGCGCAAAAAAAAACGTCGGCCTATCCGATTTAGCGATCTGCATGGAGACCGCCCCCTCGCTCATGGCCGGTAGCCCGGATTGCCGAATGATAACACTCCTCAACAATGGGGAATGGGATTTAAATAAAAACTATAAATCAGGCGATATTAAATGGGGCGGGGGCATCTGTCGCTGGTTCCTAACCCTTCCAATATGGCCGGACCTCGCGCCGCATCAATCACCAGAGGGCGACACTACCGTGAAATGGAGAGCAGATGTCTCATCTGCATCAATGTAGTACAATCATACATTTGCAAATTTGAGACGTTAGCTCCATATGACTCCGTCACGCCCACAACTGTCTCCTCCATTACGTCATGGATACTCTGACGCAATTCGCTAAAGGCTATTTCAGCAGATTTCCCTTTTGAGGAATCAACTATCGAGGTTGTCCAACGATAAGAAAAGTCAAACAGTCTCCATTCTTAACAATTCTTTTTTAATTCCTCAGTACTTTCTGGGCAAACCGCCTTATCTTCAGTGCTCTAGAGTTGCTCCCTATTCAGAAGAAATATCCTGCGAGACTTAGTCAAAATGGGTTTTGTGGATGGTCAAAACGGATAGTTAATTCAATTGAAGTTTAAAAACCATAATATAAATACTTCGTACAAGTAAAACTGAACTTCAGCAGAACCTTTCATGCACGTTCAAATTTTTATTAATATTTATCCAAAAACTCATCAGCTTCAGTAAAATTCAATTTATCGAACTCGACATCTAAACTTTCCGTTTAAAACTTAAGCTATCATTCATTGATAGCTGAAATTCGAAATGAACGGAAGGGGCAAAATATAAAATCGAAATCATTTCCGTTATTATTTATGAAAACGAATTATTCAACAAATCTTGCTGGTAATGTCCAACAATTTTTATTCTGCAAGTTTTGTTTTATTCCAATTATTAAACACATTATTGTAATATTCAAATTTTCAGCCTTCGGTAACCTCCTAACCATGCAATTTTTATTTGGAGAGATTACATACTAAAAATTTAATTTTCAGTTTAAATTTTAATGATGTAATAGCGGCACTTCAGTAGGTAGGTATTACTTTGAGCAAAATGACTAGTTTTCTTAGAACTGTAATTTTTAATTTTACTGAATTTCCACTGGAATGATTAGAACATTTTTTAATATCTTGCTAAATTAATTATATCCACAGTTTTCTCTTAAATGGTTGAAGAGTATATATTTTTTTTTTTTCATTAACGATTAAAACAAAATTGTATTACAAAATAATCTATTACAAATATTAGGGTACTTGACTATCGCACTATTGTGTTTTCTGTTTTTGACTTCCATGATTTGTCAGCCTGTGTTTTGTTATCAGGACCGACGAAGCTACTTCAGTGGACGTTCATTGTTATAAGATTTCGTTATTGAAAAGGCGTTGATAGAAAAAAAAAATCCCTCAAGTGAATAATCCGAAACTATCCGATTTAAGTATATCCTGAGTAATTCGGTAACTATTCGAAGAACTGAATAAAGTTTAGTGAAACTATATATTGTTTGTCTAAGAACATTTTAACCTAGCGATACTTAAATTTTAAGTATTGTTTTATAGAATTCTTCGTAAGGAAGAAATACAGAATAGAATGCAAGTTGATGTAAGCTTTGTGTCATTCTTGCATATGTGAAACCTGATTTGGCCACGTATCCTCCTCGAAATTCTTAATAATTTCCTGATAGGCTAAAAAAAAGTTTTTATATCGTGAATTTGCCATTCATGAACTTTTCGTACAGTGTGCATAAGTGTTCGTGGCATTATGCAACGGTTGCGTAACTAAATAGCTACTGCATTGAAAGTGGAACTTAACTAGTGCTTATTTTATAAGAATAGTCCTGGAGGGGAACCTCATAACGACGTAACCTCCCCTTACTTAAGAATAAGGAATAGTTTCTCGAGTTGAGAGAGACAGAGAGGTAAAACAATTGATCTTCCAAAGAGATAAGAAGACACTCGTTGGATCGGGCCAAATTACAACTTCTCTACGTGGTGGTGGGGGGGGGGGGCAGTTACAAAACTTTTAACAAGGTTACAGTTCGACTAAAGCACTCTGACTCACACAAAAGCCTTTCTTTGGATTTCCAACGGGCTTTTAGGATACGAATATTTCTTGATTCTACGACTTCTGGCCATTTCTTGAGTCAATAAAAAAAAAAAAAGGTCCGTCACGCAGGAGCTGCGTTAACTAAGGAAATTTCCCATGTACGTCGAATTTTTAGCAGATTTCCCTTAAGGGAAATCAGCTATTGAGGTTGTACTCATGACGGAATTTTCGACATTTTTCTTCAAATGTCCATCGATCCTACCTAGTAGATGACGAAAATGAGGTCCGTTCAAAACTGTATATATATATATATATTTGTCTGTTACCGCTCTAGTGGTCGCAATTTTTGTTTGATCCTTACCAAACTTCATATTTAAGCGTTTTATGTAAAGCGAAAGATCAAGTTCATTAACGGCTGAAATCGGACCAGTGGGAGGGGGGGGTTTAGAGGGGAGGATTTTCGAAAATTCGAAATATCTCCGTTACTATACGTCGGATCGAAAAATTGTACATAACCAATCTTATTGCAAATTAAATTTACTATAAATATTGTTATATACATTTATTCTGTATCTTGAATATTAACCGAGATATTTGCATTTGTATTCTGCGTGTGGCCACCAGTAGGCTATGTTCGGAGTTTCCGCCGAGAGCTCTGGCGGCCGTTTCCATAACTATTGTCCCTCGTGAATAGGTTTAGAGGTTAGGTTAACTGTTTTTTGGGGCTAGAAACTACTGGGTTATTACGCCCTAAATAATGTTTTTTAGGTTTAGAGGTTTCTTACTACTACAGTTGTTATTAGGCAGATTTCTCTATTGTAAAACTTCACGTGGGAAATCTGCTTAGTTTACGCAGCCCCTGCGTGACGGACTTTTTTCATTTATCTCAGAACGTAAAAGTTCAATGAGAACAATATTTAGTATTCAGGCTTCCAATAAAGTGCTTCATAATGTAACTGCTTATTGTCAATAAAGAATGTGCATGAGTAAAGGGTTTCCTTAATGGCCGAAAAATAAAAAATGCAAATATCTCGGTTAATAATCAAGATTGAGAAAAAAGCATACATAACAACATTAGAACATAACATTTTCAATAAGATTAGTTCTATACGATTTTTCGATCAGACGCATAATAACGGAGATATTAAGAATTTTCGAATTACACCCTCTCATACAGGTTGGATTTTAGCCATTAACGAACTTGATTTATAGTTTTACGTAAACCGTTTAAATATCGAGTTACGTAACGATCAAGTAAAAACTGCGACTGTTTGAACGTTAACAGACTAACATATATATACAGTTTTGAACGGACCTCATTATTTGAGCACGATCGATGGGCAATTGGTAGGTCCTCAAAAGGTTATTTCCCCTTAGGAAAATCTGCTAAAAAAACGGAACAGTCATCCAAATGGGTCTAAATACAGTAACAATAAAGCTCCATTGCATATATTTTTTCAGGAAATGGGCTAGACGATTGAAATTAAAAGATGGCCCATAGAAAGTTTATGTATATTTTTTTTCCCCGAATTGGATCTCTAATGGAGTTTAATCCTTGGCAGACGGTTGGCTGATGAAAGGCTAACGTATTCTTTGACACGTTGGTGCGTCATAGGAAGGGTTCTTCCGTGGAGGTAGGGCAAAGAGATAGAGAAAAAACCTTGCAAGATACAAAGAATCCATAGAAACCCTTCTTTATGATATATAGAAAGAACGTTAGAATGTTCTTTAAGGAGCCTGGCCCTGGTAGCAGTGATCGGGGCGGTAGCAGTGATTCCCGGATCGGGTAGCAGTGATTCTGCGGTTGGCACGAGGCCCGTTTTTTTTTTATCCTTTTCTATGGCATCTCCCCCCGACAGATGGGCCTACAATAGAGCTGCTACATTAGCCAAACACCATACACACCTGGAACCCCTTCGCTACTCCAACCCTTCCACACGCGCCTCTTACGAATGTATTCAAACAGCTACACCGCTCCCTCTCTCTCTCTTCGTCTCTTTTTACCCGCCGCGAGGCCCATATATTTGAATACAGATGAGGCCGGGAGGCGGGACTACCTTTCAAAATGGTGGCTCATACATTCCCGCCAGCTCCGTTCAGCCTCTCTGTATTTTCATCTACGTCTCTTACTTATTTTTTTTAAAAAAAAGTCTGAGGAATCGAAGATCTCCACAAAGAAAAAAAAATCTATCACTGAGGAGATTTTTAACTAGTCCGAGATGCCACCTGTTGCCATAACACAGAGGTTATATTCTATTCACTTGTTCTCCCTTGAATAGACCTCTATGTTACAGGACCTAGAGTTTAAACTGGGTATGAGATATTTAGTGATATAATAGGCTAAAATGATAATCTCTGGAGTAGGAGTGGGGGTTATCTGAAGTCGAAGAACTTTAATTATTATCAACTACCTTAATGCTCGAATTAGAAAATAAATGGGATAACAATTGTAAAACACTATATGACGAATAAGATTGGTTACATAACATTTTTCAATCCTACTCAAGATTTTCGTTTTATTAATTGTACATATTATTCTTTTTCTAAAACCCACTCCTTCTAATCCAACTTTGGTCATTAATGACCTTTATCTATAGTTTGTATTTTCGTATGCTGGTCTCTATGTTAGTTGTGCTGTTAGTCCCATGAATACGCAAACCCCGAAGAAATAAATATAATAAAATTGAGTTCCGGTGGTAGACGAAACATATAAAGTCTAAAAGAAATAAACTATTTTGTGTGTCGTCATTAAAAACGAAATGTCATGACTGTTCAATTTTAGTGTCTGTTTTAATGTGTTTATATTCGTCTAGGAGCAATTATGGTGGTCCGTGTTTTGCTTAAGAGCTCGTTCGGTCATTTAGAATATACTATTTATAAGGAACCTCGTGTTTTATGACGCATGAATATCTGAGTCTTCTATCTGTTTTTTTATGGGTGATTCATTCAAAATTAGAGCTATTCTTACTTGTCTTTAAAATGAAAACAACGTGTTATGAAACATTTCCCTGGCAATAGAGGGCTCTTAGGATTCGAGATTTAATTTGGATAATTTTCAATATGGTATCCCAGAACAATCATAGGACTTTTGATAAAGTCCTAAGACTATTTTTGTAAAAGTGATATATCGAGTTTGGCAAAGATTGAGTTGGCAAAGGCATTGCAAAACATATTAATTTCTAGTTCAAGAGAGATCTTCCAGATAATTCGTGCACCCTCGATTTCAATTGATTCTAGTGATCTAAGTAATGCAAACTACCTATGGCTCTACCTAGGGGTCTTTAGGGCATTATATCAATCTTAGCGGAGACCAAGTAATTTTGGTAAGCACTGAAGATGAAGCGTTCTATCACTTCAAAAATAAAACTTTATGAGAAAAGATGGTATGTTTTGGCTTCCTTCAAATCTTCACATTTTTATTATGGATGATATCTTCATAACTGTTGGACCACCCGAGGGAAGGTATATGTTTCCGTGGCCTCATTACAGCCCAGATATCAATCCTATAATCCATAAAACAGGTTTCCACCCTAAAGTCTTTAAACTCTACCAAAATTGGCATTCGAGGGTTGTTTGAGTGCGTCCTCAGTATGTGCCAGCTTCAATACCAGCCAATTTTGAGGCACGTGCGGTTAGCTATGTGTTAATTGATTGACCTGTGACATGGGGTCAGGAGATTAGGATATCCTTTTGAAACTAAGATATCTCGGGCTGGGCTGGATCGATGAGAGACCGGAGGGAGGCTAGATACTGATAGGGACGAGGATAAGCCGACTGTAAAGTGAATGAATTAATCCGATGGAATTGTGGTGGCAGGCCTGACGGTGACATCCAAGATGGCGGCCCTAGCGGATCGGATCAACCTTCGCCTTCTTTGTCAACCATTCAATTGACGGGCCCAGCTCTAAATAAATTGGCTCCTCTACCTGGTAGCCAGCTAGCACAATGGTAGTCGACACAACCCCCGCAACGGCCAGAGAGAAAAAAGGAGGCTCAGAGAGAGAGAGAGAAAGGTATAAAATGTTACCGGAGGAGGTTGGCACCATTGTGAACTATTGTGCGCCTTCTGGGCTCAAAGAAGTGCTTTTTATTCGAGGAGTCAGCTGTCGCCACTTCCATATCGGATAGGAATGCTTATCAGGATCACACGCACCAGGCTGGAATAGCTCTTAATTTCCCATTAGCTTAACCATCTCCAGGCCATCGGCAAAAAAAAAAGGTTCTGTGTTGCAGTAGTTGCGAAATGAGAAATTCTTATCGCAACACTAGATGGGCATTATTTCACTCAATATAACAGCTGATCGTTAAAGATCCTTATTCGAATATAGATTATGACTATGCCGTCACTGATATCGATACTTTATATATAATGACGTTTCAGTTTACTTTTAACGTCATTTAAAACAAATGTAACATTAACAGGTGTAATTCCATCTGACTATCTCTCAACAGAAACGAAATGCTTATAGATCTGTTAAGCTGTCAAACAAACTTACAATCACAACCCTAATCAGTCAATTTTTTCCCCGCTTTGATAAACACGAGAGAGAGAGAGAGAGAGAGAGAGAGAGAGAGAGAGAGAGAGAGAGAGAGAGTGAGAGAGAGAGAGAGTGAACGAGGAGAGGGAGGCCTCGCAAATAGGCTCGCTTACTTTATCCATCAGCTGACTAATCGCTTTATTAATTTCATGCTCATTGAGCGGGAAAAAAACGGCGGGAAAAAATCATCGAATTCTATTGAATGCCTAAAGCCGAAATCTATTATAATTGTTGAAGCATTTATTACATAATTTTTGACCGTCCAACAATGAATTCATG
Source organism: Riptortus pedestris (assembly GCA_019009955.1). Taxonomy (NCBI): domain Eukaryota; kingdom Metazoa; phylum Arthropoda; class Insecta; order Hemiptera; family Alydidae; genus Riptortus; species Riptortus pedestris. The sequence goes on from CM032228.1 coordinate 7,627,018, forward strand.
CTATCAGCGCTAATTGTTTTAAATCCCTGGAGTTTATGAGCTATATCACCCACTCCCCGCACCTAAAGCAGTAGAACTTTTGCCAGAACGTGCGTTACTGGCAAAACTCAAGAAAAGTAGGTTATTGCAAGTTTTACATCTTGCAGAATAAAAAGTCCGTCACTCAGGGGCTCGTATATAAGACGACTTGGTAAACATCTGTTGAAAACAATATTCGGTATTTAAGCTTCATATAAAGCGGTTCATTATATAACAGAGTATAGTTTATGTGACATCTAGGGGTTTACTGAAAACTAAAAAAATACAATTATCTCGGTTAATATTGAAAATAGAAAATAAAACAACACAACAATATTTGTAGTTCATTTAATTTACAATAAGATTGGTTCTATGCAGGTTTTCCATCCGACGTATAGAAACGGAGATATTTCGAATTTTCGAAATGCCTCCCCTCTAAAACCCCCTCCAATGTAAGCCGTTAACGAACTTGATCTTTAATTTCACATAAAACTATTACTTTTATCTATCGAGTTTGGTAACTGTTAAAATCTGCTAAAATTGCCTTACTTTAGAACATTAGCACAGTGGGGTCGTTAACGTGAAATTCTCTGATATAAATAACACATTTAGCATTTATCACAGGTTCCATCCATTTTTATCTTATTTTTTGTATCTTTAACACACTCGGTTTAAGGACATTTCTTCTAGCTGTAGCTTTCCTCAGTAAATGCGGAGAATCATACATTTTAAAACTCCAAATTATTTTCAACTCGCCTTTAACAATTACAACATTTTTCTGCATTTGTAGTCCTTAAAATGCAACTGTTAACCTCTTGAAATTAACAAACCTCAGTCTACAAACAAACCATTTTTTGTGAGTAGCCGTTATGTTTCACATTTTGATTTACACTTTTCTTGCTTATTCTTAAATCTGAAAAATGAAGCTGTATTTTCTTTAGCACTTTCACACAACCTCTTAATTTTTCCTTTACACTATATATCACTCCTTTAAAAAAAAAAAGGAATTTGTTTATTCATAGCGTAAATTTTATTCTTGTCAATACCCGTTTAATTCCTATGGCGTCGTTTTAAGGATGACTTTATTAATCATAAAAAAGTGTTCTTATTTGCAGTTTATTTGAATTTGATTATGAAATTAACAAATGTATTGTCCTGAAATGGGCTTTTCAAACATTGTAAGTATGTTGGAACTCCAATAATATTTTTTGTACTTCAGTCGATTGCCATGTGGGATTTTACACTTCAAAAGTAATTCTTCAATTGCAGATTGCATACGAATGGACTGAATTATTCGTCGGCACACCTCAAAGCTAACAATAATAACGATGGTAACACATTTAGCTTTTTTTTCTTTTTTTTTTACAGGAAACGTATTTTATCCTATAAAGATCTGCTTTACATGAGAATATAAATACTTTGCTCACAATATAAATGACAATGTGTACTTGGATAATATCTAATTGAGATTCGAGGCCAAGGAGATCGTAATGCAGAGATGCATCTTGCAGCCAATTCTAAAGGCGCATTTGCATAAAACAAATCCCAAGCCAATTGCATTCCCAGAGTTATATAAATGCATTTACATATCGCTCTGGGAGAAAAAAAAAACTCCAACGCTTTTATAGTTGGATTAAAAAAAAAAAAAATCATGGAACGTTCCTTGTGTTATCATGTTGTTTTTTTTTTTTTTTAAGTCCAGCTATGATGGCAAGCAACTATCTAGTTTCACTTTAGCAGTTTTGTTAAAGTTCTTTTGATAAGACTGAATTATTTAGAAGGTTGTACTGAATTTTATGAGTATTTTTTCATGAATTTTTATTGAAAACCATGGCCATTGTTGGTCACCTAACCGTTCCACTATTAGGGAATTAGGAAATATTAATTAATTAGAATTAAATATAGGGGTCCCACTATGCCAGCTCAGCACCGTGAGAATTGAGTAGCCTCTTCTGATCTATAATGTTACCACAATACCACACGAAATTTGTTCTCCCACCAAAGTCTTTTGATATGTTCTGCCAGACTCCTCGTCTAATAAGCCAATTATTTTTATTTCAATCGTTGACTAACCAAGCAGATATTAATATTGGACAAATATAAAGGTGATTTAACAGTGCAACATATATCAATAACTAAACATTACAGTAAAATACAATCAATAAACCTAATACAACAGCAAATTCTACAGGAATAATTAATACCATTTACAGTAAAACAGACTACATATACATACTAAAAAAAACATGGTTTGACTTATATCTAATACGCCAAACTTTTCAAAATTTATTAATCTATTTGAATTACCCATATAAGGAGAGACGTTGCTAGTAGGCAAAACAGAAATAAAAATATAACAAAATAACAAGAACTACGAAAATTAAAAATAAAACGCAACGAAAAACACGAATAATCAACAAGAAAAAAAAACGAAACATTAAATTCAAAAATAGAAAATGTCTTATTTTAAAATAAAAGATAATTAAAAAACTATAATTAGTAATAATTCACAAAAAAAAATGCTAGAATCCCAATTGTTAAAATTAAAATATATAATAAAATAATTAACATGTGTATAAATAAAATTGTTATATTAAGTAAAAGTTTCAAAAACTTGACATATGCATTAACAATTAGGAATGTACATTAATATATTAGAATATCAGTAAAGAATATTTGAAAATTACGAAATTAATATACTATAAATCAAAAAAAAAAATTTTAACCAATATTTTTTTGAAATTAGCAATAATAAGTATTGTATTCAATTCCAATTTTTTCTTTTTAATTATTGAGCTATGTTTGGATTTTAAAAAATATGTTAGAAATAACTGTTAAGGTTAATATTCTGTTATTGTGGGGGCTTTTAATGGTGTTTTGCGAGGGAAAATATTTACTTTTTTTTGTGCATATATTTTGAGTGTTTTTTTTTTTATCTAGGTCATTGGTATTTGCGGCTAGTGGGGGTGGGGGAGGGATGTTTTGGCAGGCTATATGCCCTCGTCGTTCCATCATATCCCGTGTTTACTTCCTGATCGGCTGGCGAACAGCTGGTCGGTAGATATGCCATCTGCGGCAAACTGATTCCAGCAGTCATCAGCTGATTCCATAAACAACCCCCGCCCTCAGGACTGTTTCGCCAAAAACAAAGGTATCAGTTAGTAATTGAAATAATTCCATCACGCAAGTGGTGCGTAGACTAAGCAGATTTCCCACTTGCTGGGATGCCACACTACTGACCTCATCTCACTCAGTAGTCTATTTCCAAATAAATGAATTGAGTTTAGAAAAATCTAAATATCTTCGTAATTATACGTCGGATCGAAAAATTGTAAAGAACCAATCTTTTTTCATTGAAGCTTTAATGTGTGAGATACATGAAAATACCTCGAGCAATGAGATTTTACGATACTCGATATACGTCGTTCTCATATAACACTGAAGTTCATATTCGTTAATGGCTGAAAACGGATTGGGAGTAGTGGGGGATTTAAAATATTTCCGTTATTATGACTTGAATCGAAAATTGTTATAGAACCAGTTTTATTAAACTATTGCTGTTCTACAATTGGTGTTATGTACATTTTTTTCGTGGATCATATATTAAGCGAGTTATTCGTAGTTTCAGCATTCAGTACATCCCCACTTCAATTCATCGGAAAATGTATGTTCTGAAGAGATTAATAGCGTGCCATACCAGCGAGGCGAAAGTTTGCTTAGTTTACGCAGCCCCTGCTTGACGGGCTTAATTTTACGAATGAACAGTAAATCATATCTTCTAATAAAATCGTCTACAACGTATGGTGGCATGGTGATTATGTTGACAGTAGCTTATGGAACCGAACTACACTTGGCGTGTAAAGCTCGTGTTGATATAGACTGGAGAAGCAAGTCCATTCATTATATTTCTAATAATAGTTGTAATAAATGAGAGAGGGATTGTTTTGAGAGGTCTTCCTGGAGAAGGAGGGGTCGGGGGGTGCATCTGTCGCTGGAGCCGGCTGGAGTCCTTCCGAATCATTCTAGAACTGATGATGTGCAACCAAGCATCATCGGAGTGTTCTCCTTCATCGCCTCTCCACCATCTTAGCTCCAGCATCCATCTATTAGTCCCGCCACTACTAACAAATAGCTCTGTCTCTTGGTCTTCGGCCCCGTCAAAACTCTGCTCCAAGAACCTCTGACAGAAATATCTGGGAATAGGAAAAAGGTTTTGTTGTTTGGACCAAACATTTCCTCAAAGGGGCTTGGCGAAGTGATAGGTCTATGGATGGGCAAAACATTATCGAGAGTCCTTTTTGTTACTTAATTTTTTTTTTCAAAAATATTGAACAAAGCGATAATCCAATCCATAGGCAGTATGTTATTGAGTTCCTGTTCTATAAACTTTCCTCTAAAGTAGTTTAACGGAGCAATAGGCCTATCTATTGCAGAATTCCGCCTGTTCTTCTTATCTCGTCAATGCGCCTTTAAAACACTGAACTTACATCTCAGAAATGGCCATCGAGCAAGAGGAGCAGGCGAAGAGAGGAAGTTGTGCTGAGCAGACTACGCATTGGCCATTCCTTGCTGACCCACGGACACTTAATGACAAACAAGGACACACCGACTCGTAGACATTGTAACCAAACTTTATCTGCACATCACATATTGACTAACTGTCGACTAAGTGACAATTTAGACACTCATCATGTCTTACAGCAACTATAACAGTAATTACATAGAGACAACCATTAAAAATCTAATATCGTTAATATATACAACATACTATAGTCTACAATTTTTTCTCACTGTACTTCTTTTTTCTATTTTATTAGTAAGGTCTCTATTTTTTAAAGTATTTATTTTTTTCTTTTCTTTCTTGTTTTCGTTCTTTTCGATTTTTTAAATAAATTTTATTCTACATTTATATTTTTTAGACTGATGATTTGATGCATATTTGGTGTGTTCCTGGTTCCAGAAATCACTCCATTCCATTCTTCATTTGGGCCGCTTTGTATCTTTTCTCTTTATCTTTCTTTTATTTCTTTGCTGTTTTCCTTTTTTTGAGTGACTACTAATTGATGAGTCCCCCGTCATTCCGCAACTCCATTAAATAAAAAAAATATATAAGTCCGTAAATAAAGGAATGCCATTTAGAAAATAAAATAAATCAAAGAAACCCGCCTAAAGGCAAAGAAATCGTCTCACTTTTAAAATATTCCTAAAAAAAAACAAAAAAAACTCCAAATGTATCAGTAGACATTGGGTTCTTATTACCATCAAAATGTTTCCTAGAATATTAAGTAAATAGTCTTTCCGAATTAACAACTTTAAGACTCAAGTTAGGGCAGAGGAACCCCATACCCAAGATACTCATGGTGAAGAAACACGTTTAGTTATGCCATTTTACCGGATCAGGACTATTGTTCAGAAGTAAACTTTTACCCAGACCGCTTTGGTTCACTCAAATACATTTAATAAATAGAAAGGAGTACAGTCTAGCAAATGCTGACACTATCTTCCGCAGAGCATCTGCCTCTGGGTTGAGACGTTAGCTGCTCGGTTGAACATTAAAAAAAAAGCAAAAAAAAAAACCTGAGACACGAGGCAATCTGTAGCTAAGCCGAGCAGAGGCTGACAGTATAAAGTTGCGAGTTAAACCCTATTGTTGTACATCTTCAGGGATAGCTCATTCTTTTGTCGAGAAGAGGTTTTTATTCTTCTAACCTCCAAGCCTCAGACAGTATCCAAGGGTTGGGCGAAGGCAAGCCATAAAACACTCAATGAAGTCTTAAACATTTCTATCAAATTCTACATCTGGTGGTTTTAGCAGATTTCCCTTAAAGAAAACCAGTTATTAAAGTTATACTCATGACGCCTTTTTGGAAAACATTCTTTAAATGTCCATCGATCCGGTCGAGCCATGTAAATGAGGAAAGTGAGGCCCGTTCAAAACTATATAGATATATTTGTCTGTTATAGCTCTAGCGGTCGCTATTTTTGTTTGATCGTTATCAAACTTGGTACATAAGCGTTTCGATTAAGTTCGTCCATGGTTGAAATTTAGGGGCTGTTTAGAAGGTGCCAATACAACAAATTTAAAATATTTTCGATAGTATAAGTTTTATTGTGCCAATCTTTATGGAAACTTGATTGCCTGTAAATATTTCTCTATCATGAATATTAACCGAGATATTTGCACTTTTTAGTTTTCAACCTTTTGTAAGCTCCCACTCCTGCTCATGTCATATTAAAAATAACCTGTCATATTGTGAATCGTTTTATTGGAAGCTTAAATACCAAATATTGATTTCACTGAACTTCTACTGTGTTAGTTACGTGCAAATATGTAGTGTGATGACGTGCTCATTCAAGATTTTACGTTTTTATCTCGAAAATCTTTATTTTACCTATCATCACTAGAGTTTTATTCCAGCACGCGTCAAATCTGCTTAGTTGACGCAACCCCTGCGTGGCAGACTTTTTTTATTCATTCTGACATTGGTAGTATGGTTGTAGATTTTAGTAACTTGGAAACCTGCTTTCCATTAAAATTTGCTCTATTTTAATAGATATTTACTACATTTTTCCTTATTTTTGCAGTTTCATATATAGTAATTAGTTTGGGGGAAATAGTGGGGTATTTATTTATTTATGTTGTATGATATTTTAAAATCGTTGACTATACATTTTTCTCTTTTGTGTGTTACTATTTTGATTGAGCACTGATTATGAGTCTAGCCCTGAAATATATAGTTAAAACTTAGTGGACCTTTTTTACGAATAGGATATATACATCGATACACTACAGCCAGAAGATTTAAGTTGTAATCTGCTTACTTCACGCAAAAACTAATCCGCTAAAATTAATAGAGTTCCTATTCTTGATTAACCCAATTTATGAACTTATTAAGGTAATGTACGAATAATTTACATCTTTCCCTGATAGTAAAACAAATGGATAGAATTTTTTTTAAATAATTAATTAATCCTTTTTAGTCGGTAGACGAGTTAAATGGAATGTAAACAACCTCAAAAAAAAAAAAAAAACAGAGATCATTTGCTCGCAGTGCGAGCTGCAATTTAACTATTTTAATTTAAAACTAAATTATTAGTTATTCCAACTTATCATGAAGGGGTTTATTCAGGATTTTAATTAGAGAGAATCCTGGGAGGTAGAAAGGCCTCAATTTAGTGACATAATCACTTGAAGCAGAATAAAACGAAACTCATCAGCTAGTAATTGTGGTTAGGAATGACTTTTAGAGCATTTTATGGGAGATTTTACGACGAGACCACGGTGCATCTTCAGGCTTTTCTTATTTATTTTTTTTTAATCTTTTCCTCTCTTTGTCCTTTCTTTTTACAAAGGGTTTAACAGCAAGAATATTTTATATGCGGAGGATTAATATCGGATTTTGATTAAGTGCTCAACTGTAATTCGATGAAAGAGATAGGTTTCTTCTTATCGCCGCCTCTCAGAAATGTGTCTCCAAATGTCAAGATAAGAAATCCCCTACTCAAAGGACTGCGTTGACTTAGCAGATTTCCCACATACTGGAAAATTGTTGCCACACGAAACAAAACTTCAAAATTAAGATAGATAGTGTAGTTTAGATAGGGAATTTTGTACTGATCAAACACTTCAAAAAATTATATAACATTTTCAAATGACAACATACATAATTCAGTCAGTTCTCTACATTAACTAGCAAATGTTAACAAAAATGGCTATTTGACTGTCTGAAATAAAATAATGAAACGACATATTTTATATGAATCAATGAATACTCTTATTTTAAATATCTTTGAGTATTAGCTGGCTTCTTTAAAAAAAAAAAATGTGCCAACTTTTACAAAAAAAATGGAATATAACAAATTGGTCGGTATAAATAAATTATTTTACTTTATAGTATCATTAATAAGTTCGCTTAGCCTCTAATAATCCTTCTGTTTTTACTTTATTTCACAACTATAGTAATGAAAGCTACAATTAAAAAAAAGAAGAAATAATCTGAAATGTCTTTCAAGCAGTTTAATGATTTACAATATATTTTGTGCAAATAACTTAGTTGACAATTGGAATTAGAGTTCCACACAAATGATGTAAATCTTTTATTGATTTAATTATGAACATTATATATAAGAAACCTGTAGCATTAGATCCTTTAAAAAATATAAATAATTGAATGAGTGATGTCACTAAACATCTCATATCAGAATTTTATTTCCTATTTTCAAAAGCTTCTTGTTATGGGAGACATACAAAATAGTTATTCACGCAGGGGCTGCGTTATCTAATCGGATTTCTCACTATGTAGAATGATTTGCTACTGATCTCAACTAATTAAGTATACAAACACTTTTCGAAATAAAAATTCGATGTTTCAAAATGGGTGAAGAATAAAATCTTAATCGAAGTATTTCACACAGTAATGGCTCTTTAAAAAATACTTTAAATTACATTTTCAATAAGATTGATTCTATACAATTTTTCTATCCTATTCGTAATAACGGAGATATTTTAATTTTTCGAAATCATTTCCACACGTCCGATTTCAACATTTAACGAAATTCATATAAGCATAAACATAAAACGTTCAAGTATCAGACATGTATTTGCAAGTAATTTTGAACTGACCTCATTCTCATCATCGAATGCGTAAGATCAATGGGCATTTGAAGACATTTTTGGCAATATTTTCTTTTTTTAGCTTAACAAATTATATTGAGAGGTGAAATAGGGTATTTTGTGTTAGGAGACCACAGTCGAAGTAGGCAGGAAGTGCTTACCTGCTCCAGGTACCAATGGCCCACAAACCTCAGTTTTACTTTCTTTTTTGCTCCAAGATTTACCATTGTTTCCTCCTAGATCTTTCTTCCCTCGGCATATTTTTTTTCCTCCCAGTTCTTCCATCGATAATGAATGCCATTCCCAAGCCGACATCCCTGTTTTCCCATTTGGGGTCTCAAATGATTTCCTATTCTCAAAATTCGTGTAATTTGATTGAGAACACATTTTGTGTCCTAAGGAAATCCTATGAACAGGAAACTGGCATTCTGCAGTATACGTCTTATATTTATAGTTACAAAATAGCAGCAAACATTTACAAAAAAAAAATAAATATTGACAATTTGCATAAACACAGTTTACTCTAAAAATGCAGGTACTTAACCAAAACGAGAGCTATAGATATTACCGGACGCTGATAACCTAGTAGTTATTCTCCCTGAAACCTTATGAAACAAATAAACAATTTGTAGAAGGGCGTGTCTATTGCATTACAAGGATAACGATATTTTTAATGTATGTAACTTATGAAATCTATAATTTATTCAAAACAAATTGATTTAATTTTTTGGTTTCCTACAGGGAAGGTTGGTTGGCTGCGAGAAAGCGACATCTGGAGGCAAGAAGAAGACAGGAAAGCCGCCCTCCATGCCAGGCTTGGAATTAGTACAGGTTAGTTACAACACATATAATTAGATATTTCAATTATATTTACAACAATGAACATTCATAACGCAGCTCTTGCGCAATCAGGCAATTTCATAAATTATTTAACAGTTTCAATTCCGTGTACTTTCCATAGCTTACAAAAATGATCCAAGGAGACAATGTTTAGACAGCTTTGCCCAGATTATAGTTTAATTATACTACAATTTGATTTGTTAAAAAGTTTAAAATATTTAGTCTATTAATCTATAAACATTCACGGTAAAAACTGGACCACTCTAGCAATTCGGCTAATTACTGTACTAAACTCTTGATTACTTTACTAATAAATACATTAAAAAAAAAATGTCTTTATACAAACCCTGGATAGATTTAGTGATTCACTAAAGGTCATAACCTGAAAATACAAAAAAATCGGTTTATATTTGATTTAGAAAAAACCTGTTCAGAACATAAATTGTAGTACAACATTTATGAAAATAATTATGGATACATAACATTTTGTAATCCTTAATATCCCTGCAATGAAGAAACAAGGCTTTTATTAATGAATATTCTTTTTAGCCTTCTTGAGTTATGATTTGATGGTTTTTTTTTAAGAACTTCTCATTGACCGACTTCAAAAATATATGTTTTGCTCGCTTTAATTTAAGAAACAGTCCGATATGAAAAACGCTATAATTAAATTAATTAAACTATCAAGAATGTATTAATAATAACCACTTTATATGTATAAGAATTTCAAATTGATAAATATTTGAAAACTTGAAGGGACCTAATGAAAGCTTAATATGTTTCTTAATTGCATTTTTTTTGCCCCTTCAATTTCACAACAGAACGATTTAATATATTTCGCATCATTTATGAGATTTATTTATGTATTTCATTTATAGCTGCCAATTATAGAGGTTAAACAGTTATTATGTCAAATACAAATTGCTCTTTATAATTAAAGGAAAATATATTGATCGAATTCTAACGGTCTGAATAAATGCATTAATTTGTTTTCCATCTGTTTCAATGATTACATATCCGCATAGTTCGCTGAATTAATTTTAAATAAAATTCCTTACTCCCAAATAAAGCACACAAACAAATATTTAAGTATTTTTTACAAGAACTAGTATTTAAAATGCAGTGATGTGTGTAATGAAGGTTGTTGTCTCAGGTAGAACAAATTGTTTCATACATTTGCTTAAGTTGCCTCTGAATATTACTTACTATCATATCCGAGGGTACTGTCGTAGTAAAAGAATCTTGAAGAGAACCCAAAATGTCATCCAAGGCCATAGAAGCAACTGGTACCTAGATGTAGACTTTTCCATCTCCCTCCACGGCACAGTTCTTAATTAAGCCTCACAAAAATTATAAAACGTGTTCCTACCCAAGTCTATCTGACACCTTGATGTCTATCTGACCTCAAAATATGTTCTGTACTCATTGCAAGTCCCATATCTTGTCCTTGCAAATTTTCAAGGCAACCTGTCATCGAGACATCAGCCTGTTCTGCCATCTGACCAACGGATTATTTCCTGTGACTAGAGATAACTTGATTTTCAAGGTAAAAAAGAGGGTTTCAAGGTCATAGAGAGGTTTTTCACTGCCTTCTGCACTAGATTATCCAATAATAAAGACGTCAGGAATAGTTTAGGGAATTCCAAAAGAGATTAAAATTGTTAGAAAGCCATCCCTGCGTAGTCTTACCATGCACGGCCTGATTAATAATAGAAATCAACCAGTATGAATATCGTCTTGCCATAGTGTAGTATCTCTGAGAATTAAGGCAAAGAGATAGTACATCCTCATGTATACTGTGTTCCTCTGCTCATTCCAATGTTCAGATCATATGATCCAAATGCGAAATCAGCTGGTGTATACATCAGCTTACGTCACTTTCAATATGTTTACGTACACTAACATGGCAACAACAATAGTTCTTTAGGAACATCTAACCCTATGAGTTCTGGGCTAGGTTTGAGCGAGGGCGAGATGAAGAGGCGGAGACAGAGGTATCGAGCAGCAGACCAAAACCATGAACGTTTTCCACAGGAGCAGCTTCTGACCGTCCTTCGCCCACAGCAATTAAAATAGCAATTCAAGAAGGGATTTGCTACCGTATTACTCTCATCTCCACGCTTTTATAGTGCCCGCCTCTCTCGCTCTCTCTCTTGCGCTCTCTCTCTCTCTCTCTCTCTCTCTCTCTCTCTCTCTCTCTCTCTCTCTCTCTCTCTCTCTCTCTCTTCTCTCACTCCCTTCTCTCTCAGCTGTAATTAATTTCTTAATTAACCGGCCCCTTCCAGTCTCCCAGACGTACTCCTCTTCATCGTAGAGGAATCCCATATAGCTACTTGCATTCCACCTCACGTATAAAGAAAGCGGAACGAATCTGCATTTAATAATTATTGTTCTGCAATTGCCGCGCCCGTTTATGAAAATGTTTAATTGCGCGGGAACAAATCGCGGGAGATAATTGTACTTTTATCGGCCGCTAAATTGCTGTTGGTTGATAAAGCCGTGATGTCATTCTCAAACTATTCCAATTAGCTATTGGTGGTCCATGGTCAAAGATTGAATTAGCTAAACTATATGAGTGCTTACGATTCTCACTCAGCATCTGAAGGCAATTGATTAGCAATCTTTGCTCTGAAATGCCAGCACAATTCTGCAGGTAACTGACCTCTTGACATTACTCCAAAGTCAGGTGACAGACTGTGGTCATTGTTTAGGTTTAGTGACCAATTACTCTCATTTGAGAATACTGGATCAAAAATTAATTTAATTAATGCAGTGATTCGTTCTAATTAACGAGGCTTAAAAATGAATATTACTCGTTTTGGGATTTTCGTAACAAACTACATTAGGTCTTTCATTCGATCCAAAGTGATGTCAATTGATTCTAGAATCGCGTTATAAAACCGTAACAAGAAAAAAATGTACATTCTGAGACACAAAAGATAATTACGATTCATTAAAGTATGCTCCTATCTGTTCTAATTAACTCTTATTCGTCAAAATTTAATAAACTTAATTACTACTCTGATTAAGTTTAATTAGTTAATTCGGAAATTAATAAAAATCAATTCCGTACTTATATGTCTAGCCTTTTATGAATAAGGACGAACACAGACTTCTCATATTTGATTCTTAAAAATATCAACATTTATACAACGAAATTTAGCACTGTGCACACGTTTGTAGAAATTATAATATTTTTTTTATAAACGTAAACGATTATAACTATTTTTGACAAAATCTAAAATTGTAAACAAAACATTAATAATACTTTAAAAAAATAGTTATTTCCAAGACTTTCTAATACAAAAAAGAGTGCATAAACAAAAAGATAAAAGAAAAATAAACTACTTTTATGTTTGCTAAATGGAGTAAATATTATTAGAGTATTTCAGGTGTTTTAGCCATATTTGCAAACTTGTAATCACAGCAGAGCTTTCAAATTAATGTTCCTTTGTATTGTGTTAGTATATACATGTTATTTTTAGCAAAAAATATAATTTAAAACAAAACATAAATTGGGGGATAGAATCAGAATTGCTGTGCGGGATTAGCAATTTAAATGATCTATGTGAATTAGACCAATAGAAGAAGGTCTGTTTTTTTTCTTCTTTTTTTTTTCTTTTGGGCGAGAAAGCGTGAGAGTGGCTACACTGAGTGCTCTTAGCCCAAACTCAATTTGAATAAAAGGTGGGGGGGGCACTCCGGGCAAGTGGTCTTTATTTAAACTTAAACGGATTCAGCCCCCTCATCCCTTGGTCAACCCTCTTACAGTCTGACCAACCCCCCTCCTTTGCTAAATATTTGCTCTCAATTCATTTTAATATTTTATTTCCCCTTTCAATGGCCACTCACCATTCCCTTTTTATACCCGCTGAATAATTTACCAAAGTCCGAACCCCTTAAATACATTTCATTATATATTCAAATGTATTTCCGGCAAGTGAGCAAATATTCAAACACAAGAGAAATGTGATTAGCTAATCTCTTTACCAGGGTTGCCACCCTTAACTCCTCAACATAAGAAAGTTTCAGAAATTTACTTCGCTTAAAGCAGAAAATATTGAAAGTCATTATCAGATGAAAACAAATTATCATTGTTGGGTTTTCCACTCTTCAATACTTGAATAGCGGAAATTAAACATAATAATTCCTAAAATGGTACTAGAGAAGTTCGTTGAGCTGTTGATGCATTACTCAAATTTATAAATATAATTTCAAGTTAAAATTACTTCATCTTATAAAAATCTTGTTCAAAAATGTCATGAAAATATTGTGACAAACGGCACGAAAAAAAAGTCCGTCACGCAGGGGCTGCATAAACTAAGCAGATTTCCCAGTGAAGTAATACAATAGAGAAATCTCCATACAAGAGCCCAACAGTTACGGCAAAGGGCCGAACTAGGTTTTGGCGGGAAATTCAAAAATCCGGTATCGGCCCAAATTTAATAAAAATGCAAATATCTCGGTTAATATTCAAGATAGGGAATAAATGTATAGAACAATATTTATAGTAAATTTAATTTGCAATAAGATTGATTCTATACAATTTTTTATATACGATCCGACGCATAATAACGGAGATATTCCGAATTTTCCGAAAATCCCCCCTCTTAACCCCCCCTCCCACCGATTTAAGACATTAACGAACTTGATCTTTCTTTTTACAGAAAACGATCAAATTCCGAGTTTGGTACCGCTCAAACAAAAATTGCGACCGCTAGAGCGGTAACAGACATATATATATATATATATATATATATATATATATATATATATATATATAAAATTTTGAACGGACCTCATTTTCGTCATCTCCTGGGTAGGATCGATGGACATTTGAAGAAATTTTTCGAAACTCGCGTCATGAGTACGACCTCAATAGCTGATTTCCCTTAAGGGAAATCTGCTAAAAGCATAGTGAAAATCAACAAACTATATTTGAATCGGGTGTTTTAATTTATTTGATCGTATAGAATTATTGGACTGCTAGCTAACATTTATTAATATATTCGCAGTAGGGTACTTTGATAAGTACGAGCACCAAATCAAGATTTTAACTCAGAGGGTTATTCAGAATATTTCAAAATGAGAAAATGGCATGTAATAAATTTTATATAACTTTGTCGGCCAATTAACAGGAGGAGATAAGTATTTTTATTCCCCTTTTTAGAATATAGGAATTGTTTAAATTAAGAAAGCTATACATTTTACTAAAGTTGTAAATTCTTTGGTCTTTGAAGGAAATAATTTAAGATTTTTAATAAACTATCTACAAGGATACATGGATTAAAATATTTTTACATTTCTTAGTACAGAAATTTCTTAATGGTTTTTCATCCAGTAGTGATATTGTCAATTTGAAACCTGTGCTCAGTGATTATAAAAATAAGATCCTCTAATTATTTGTTTTTAAAAACACATTTACAGCTGTAGAACTTGTTAACTTTTGTGAATTAAATAATAATTTACGTCCAATCAAAATGAAAAAAACAGCAATATAAAAATATGTTATTTAGCTAAAAGGTAGCGACATTCAGAAAAAAAAGAAAAAAATTGTAATCCATGCGTTCAAATGAATAAACAATCAAACGACTCCTACGGGTTTAATTTTATTCACAAATACCATCGGTATTATCGGAAGCATAATAATTAATTCCAAAGCAAATAAGATATTTAAAAATCACTTTTATGATAGTAAGAATAAACAGAAGGAGACAATAATGGAATATCTAAAATGTGATCGATAACTAGGATTATATGTCGGACATTTTTATCTAAGAATTTAAAGATTTTGAACAAACAAATAGACCATTTATTAATCATAGATAAAACTAATGGAGAAATGATTTCATTTACTTTCAACAAACTCATTATTACAAAGAGGTCACAAAAATAAAAGTTTAATTAAGTAGGACAGTAACTGTTTCAATATTTGGCTAAATTGACTAAATAAATTTGAGTAGCTCAATATTTCGATGATGGACAACGCTTATAACATTTTTATAAACATTAATTCGCAAAGGATCAAAAAGAGATTTTAAATTGTTTTGATCATTATATCCATATTATTGCGTTACTACGGGTGGTCCTATAAATTCGTCACTAAATAACTACCTTTGTTCCCAAACGAGAATTGGCCACACGACTCTTAAGTTTAGAAAGCGTATTAAGACTTAACGCATTGATTCATATTGCTAAACCGAGCTTCCAAGAGATTTTAATAACAGAATCAAAGTACCATTTTGATCTCTATATTTTTTTTTTGCAATTGTTACTAATACAGGAAATAATGTTCAAAGAAACGTAAATATAAATCAGCCATAGCTAATTAGATAATAACAACAGAAGGATATAATATATAAAAACTTTTGTAAGAATTTTACTGAAGAAAGAAAATTATAAAGAGCCATATAATAAATAAACAGGATACATAGAATACTTTTTTCTTCCACTGAGTGATACGCGGGCGAAGGCCGTTGGTACCACGTGCCCTTGACGCACCTGCGCAGCCCACGTGCGCTAAATAAGGGTTGCAGGAGTACTCCAAGGGTGTTACTCCACCCTTTCTTATACAATCTATACAACACATACATACGACCTACACACTTACAACAAGGCCATTGTACGATCGACACCCGTTCCTAATACACCAATACAATGTTGTACGGGATTAGCGGTTCCTTTGATCATCACTGTATGATTGGGCGTCTTATTTTGAAGGACTGACGTTCTAAGGGTCGTTATGAATTTCTTAGATGGAAAACATTTCCCCCGAGGGAAATTAGCTATAGAGGTAGTACTCATTTTCCACAAAAATGTATTCAAATGTATACTTGCCTCTCTTACCGCTCTAGCGGTCGCAATTTTTGTTTGTTCGCTACCAAACTCGATAAATACTATAATATTTTCAAGTAAAACAAAAATCGATTTCGTTAACGGTTGAAACATGAGGGAGTGGGGGTTTAGAGGGGAAGAAAATAAAAAATTCAAAATAATTCCATTATTATGAGTTGCATCGAAAAATCATATATAACTAATTTTGTTACATTGTATATAAATATTTACCAAGTTTTGCCTTTTTTAAATTTTCAGCCTTCAGTAAACCCCCACTTTTATTCATCGGACTTTAACAAAAAGCGAATATATCACAAAACGTCTTATATCCATTTAAATCTTTTTAGAATCTCACGAGAGAATAGGGAGAAACCCATAATTCATCTAAAATAAAGAAATTTCAAACATTTTTATTTTTACTAAATAATATTATTTTTTCTGCAAACAATGATGTGACTTATTTGTGAGACCCAATATACAAATAAAAACAGAAAGAAATAAACCGAAATATGCTGTATATTCATTATGAAAACGTACAATAATAATTAAAAACTATTTTTACAAGCGTAGGTGGGTGTAAAGAAATTGTTAAAGAACAGAACAGAAACAATAAAGTAAAACAAATAGAAGGGAAATGAAACTAGAATCTAATCAAACAATACAATAAAAAGCAAAATTGAAAAAAAAAAAGTATCTTAAATACATGTGACCAAAATTGCCAAAAATAAACATTCTAAACTACTTCAATTATTTTTTTTTAAATAAAGAAAAGTGAGGGTATAGGGAAAAAATTATAAAATGTAAATTCTTAAATATTTGTATCATTGTTGCTCACTAGACCATTTTGCTTTCTCACTTTTGGCGATCGATTTTACTTTTAAGCTTCTATTGTATCATTATATATGCCAAGACTTGTTTACATAAATAGTCTTACTAAGGTTCTAATGTAGAACAGAATATGGAGATTGCGTCATCTGTGTGTCATTCGTATTACTTTGTCTACGTTGTGAAAGTGCTAGTTGCTAGCTCCGAAATATGTGAGGAGCCGTGTCGAAGGACATTTGTGGGCCGATGTCTCGGCGGACCGTGAGTCTGCGGTATTAGTGGTAGAGAAGCGGCATTAATTTTAGATTTGACTAGCGACCATCAGAGGTCGATTTAACTCGCCCATAGCTTGAGCAACAGACACCGCTGCTAGCTTTAATTGTCTAATGTGAGTTTAATGCCCCACATATCCCATCAGGGCCGCAAAACAAACATTATTACTTTGTAGCTCTGTCGAATATCTCTTCGGTCGGCTTTCATCATTCTCAAAAACCATTTTCAAACAATGGTGATTTCGTTTCTCTCACCATTTTTTGTTGTCGTCGCAGTTGGTTCTCTCCCAGAAAAGGAATGTTGTTACAACATTGCCTCATTTCAGCGCCTCTATCATTTCGAGACGTGTGAAAGCCAACTGTTATGAAAATCCATCTCGGATAGTTGTCGACATACAGGCTTCGATAAATCCATGAAATACTCCACTATAAAGCTCTAATTCCTCCCCACCAAACAAGCCATAAGATTAATTTTAGAAATTTCGTCTGTTGTACAATGGAACATGCTTGGTCATAGGAACAAGAACAATGATAAATAAACAAATCGTCAGCATACAGGAAATATTTTACAGTTGGTGGAACGTATTCCTGAATTGATTTCATGGCAATGTTAAAGAGGGTAGTACTTAGCACACTCCCTTGTGGTACTCCGTTTTCCTTTAGGAACCTATCAGAAATTTTAGAAGCTTCCAAGCAATTCCATCTTGTACATCCGTGAACCATACTATAAGATAAGATAACAATTTATTGACATATATACATAACGTTGCCGTGGGCTCTGGCCATTTTTTAGCAGATTTCCCTTAAGGGAAATCAGCTATTGAGGTCGTACTCATGACGCGAGTTTTGAAAAATTTCCTCAAATGTCCATCGATCCTACCCAGGAGATGACGAAAATGAGGTCCGTTCAAAATTATATATATATATATATATATATATATATATATATATATATATATATATATATATATATATATATATTTGTCTGTTAACGCTCTAGCGGTCGCAATTTTTGTTTAATCGTTACCAAACTTTATTTAAGCGTTTTACGTAAAAAGAGAGATCAAGTTCGTTAATGGCTGAAATCGGACTAGTGGGAGGGGGGGGGTTTAGAGGGGGGGATTTTTGAAAATTCAAAATATCTCCGTTACTATACGTCGGATCAAAAAATATTATAGAATCAATCTTATTGCAAATTAAATTTACTATAAATATTGTTATATACATTTATTCTCTATCTTGAATATTAACTGAGATATTTGCATTTGTATTCTGCATGTGCTCGGCAGCAGTGGCTATGTTCGGACTTTCCGCCGTGAGCTCTGGCGGCCGTTTTTGTAATTATTCGTCCCTCTCGTGAATAGGTTTAGAGGTTACTTACTACTACAGCTGTTATTAGGCAGATTTCTCTATTGTAAAACTCCACGTGGGAAATCTGCTTAGTTTACGCAGCCCCTGCGTGACGGACTTTTTGTTAATTTGTTAGACCTACAGTGAATCATAACACTCAACTTCTGTAGAAAATTAATATAAGCTTATAAATAACAATAAATACAATAATTTTATGAAAGTATAAGCTGTTAACATCAAGCAACAACTGACAAAATTCTATTAAATGATATTAATTAATTACTTTTCAAAAACTAATACCATACAATACAATCGTTAACATTATTCGTCCAACTACTCATTCCACAATTCATACTCAAATCTATATGACTAATTTGAAAGCAATTAATATATTATTTAGTGTTTCCGTTGTACAATATTCATATTTGGACGGAAAACCATTATTATATCAATTAGTTTATGGTTAACAGCAATTCCAATCATAAATTAGTCTAAGTGCTTATATTTTGCGGGCAAAAAATGAATTTCAGCAGTTTTACTGTTTATGTTGCAGGACATTTGTGTTATTGATGAATATGACAGAATGAGTTTGTGTATCTAATCTTTATATTTCAACGGGAAACCATTTCTATTTCAAACACACAACGGCGGGGGACACGGCTATTGTGATATTACGGGTATAATACATAAAAATGGTTATTTACAACTACATTTACAATTACATATAACCTTTTTTGCAATCATTATTCCAATCAATATTAAAATATACATATTAATTAATTATATTCCAATGAATCTTACCCAGTCATATTTCTTTATGTATATTCTACATTCTCCTTTTTTTCAGTTTAATTCTTAAATTAAATTCTTTACAAATTACTGAATAACATTTATGCTTATATAATACATTCGTTATAAAATTGACTCAATAAAAAAAGAATACATAATATAATATATCAATTAAGATAATTAAATTAAACTAATTATTTTCATTAACAGTCTTAATACATCTTTAAATATATAACATAATGTTTTTTTTATTTACTTGCAAATTTATTAAAGAATGAAATTTATAATGAGAAACTCGTCCGAAATTTTTCATCTAGTCGTTTTCTTTTGTAGATTGAAAGCCAATTAGTGAAAATTTTAAATCATACATTTCTTAATAAATAATTAATCGCCTTCTTAATAAATAATAAGTCACGTTTGAGATGTGTATTGTATAGAAATCAAAATGATATTACATTAGAATAAGACAAAGCATAAAGGCTCTTTATAGACTTATTACAAAGCTTCGACTTACGTACTTATTTAAAACTATAAAAATGTAGCAATTATTCGAGAGAAATTTTGTGAAAGTTGAACACTTTTTATTATTACAATTAAAATAATATCTAATACAATTATAACGGATGCATTCACTCACGAATCAACTTTTACTGGCCTCAACAATTTTAATATTTAATTTCTCAGTTTCACTTGCAGACAACGTTCGGAGTCGTAATGACTCGCTGTTATTGATCTGACGCGACAAACTCAATTCATGGTTGCCAATGAAATCAGAATGTATTTAAATTTGAAAATTCATTCATTTATATATTTTCATTTTGGTTGAACTTTTAATATAATATAGTTTTTAAAAGTAGAAAATAGAAATCTTACTTTAAAACGATTCGGAATTTAAACAAATGTCGAATACAGTTCATGGGTTTGGAATTAATCTTTCTATTTCTACACTTTCTTCTACATTGGTTCAAAGAAAAAAAATGAATATAATCTCCCAAAGAGTAGTTATTACGCGAAGCAAGTAGATTCAGTGATTGGTGCCTTGGTTATTGAAAATGTTTCATAACTAAAATTTCAGGTTTCAGATTTATAGAGAATTATTGAATTTTCCTCAATTCATCTTGACTAGCTTCGGGGTGACGTCTCCACATCTAAATGCACTTTAAAAACGACAAGCATAAAAATGTCGAAATTTCATATTTAGGACTGCTCTAACACCCACAGTGAAGCTTCTCGTAAGATTCAAATTGAATAAAAGGCAAGGGGGGGGGGGTAGACTAGAGCAAAAATAAAAAAAAATGTCAAATGTCTCCTAACAAATTAGAGATACAAAAGATTTGCATTAGATATTTTATTTTGCTCACCGTAAATGAATCTAGAAATTGGAGTATATAAAATTTTCTCCCCCGATGCATAGAAAGGAAAATGTTTTATCCCACTTTCCAATGATTCAATTTCAATAGAAACTCAGCAAACATTTTTTTCTATTTTTAATTTAAGAACAGACAAAAATATTCACGCCGTCTTCACATTTAATTTTTCTTCTTCTGTATAAATACAAACTAAGAAAATAGGTTCCTTTGAATCTACTGAAATAGTTTGGAAAGAATCCTTACACAATTTTTCAGAACAGTTGCATTGGAAATAATACAATAAGTTAATCAAAATTACTCGCGAACGAAACGTTCATTAATATTAATTCCAAAGAGATATCAACATAGCCATTACAAAGAGATCTCTACATTGGAGAGCCTTTCCGAAATAACCTATCTCTCCTGAAATCTCAGATTTCAAGTATTTTTTCATCAGTGTTAATGGAACATGAAGATGAAGGTTAAACATTTTACTTTGGGAGAGGACGCTGCGTTAGAGCCATCAGTGAATCTTGCTAACCTTTTTCTAAGTCATTTCTCTGATGGAAACAAATTTTTTTCCGATGCCCAAAGTGATTTAGCCATTAAAATCGAATTTTCGCGGGGGGCCATTACTGTTCGATATATTCATTCGCTTTAGATGATTTCTCGGAAATATGGTTAATAGATAGCTTTCAAAATGCGTTCCTTCTCCTTGGCCTATATCCGACTCTGAAATGCGTTTGAGCTCCGTAACGATCCAATAATATTTCTGAAACAAGATTCTGCATTTGATGTCTTCACTCGCCATGTCTGAGTTTTTTTAAAAAGTCTGTCACGCAGGAAGTGCATAAACTAAGCAGATTTCTCACGTACATCACTTACTTGGTTTAATGAGAACAATATTTAGTGTTTACGGTTCAAATAATGTGCTTCATAATGTAACAGCTTATTGGTAATATGACATGAGTGGAAGTGGGGGTTTACTGAAGGCTGAAAACTAAATAATGCAAATATCTCGGTTAATAATGAAGATAGTGGAAAAACGTACACAACAACATTTATAGAAAATTGCATTTGCAATAAGATTGGTTCTATACAATTTATCGACCCACCTCATAATAACGAAGACCCTCCCACTAGCCGAATACCAGCCATTAACAAGCTTGATCTTCAGTTTTATATAAAGCGTTTAAATACCAAGTTTGGTAACGATCAAACAAAAATTGCGACCGCATTTATCAATTTGTCCATTTCGATATATTCGTTGTAATTGTTCCTTCTTCTGTAAATGGTTCATATGAAATCGGTTTTCATAGTAGTTAAAATAACATCCTTTGAAAACATTTTAGCGAACTAAACTACAAATGGTACTAAATGAGCCCAGTCAGTCATTAATAATTAACGTTCCAGACAATTTTAAATTTCATCGCATGCATAATTGAACAAGTATCTCAATAGTAAAAGGATTTTGATTGAGAAAGCGATGATTACATTTGAGATATAGAAGAAAATTGATGTTTTTCTGTGAATGATTATGTAATTAAAAGTCAACGACCATCCAAGAGTAGGTTAATTAAAAGTGAGTTGTTAAATAAGATTTAATTAGAAAACTAATTATCTTGTGTGTGATAGCTCATATTATTTTTAGTCGTGACACATTTATGAGAGAAATATCGGGAAAGTGTTCGGTGCAATTGAACTCAAGAAGGACCCGTTGTACTTTTTCCAAATAGATCCATACATTTTTTTATTATATTGGACAACTAAACTATAAAAAAATATGCAAAAATAATATTAATGAATTATGTGGAAAGGTTCTTACGAGATTATAAATTTCACATGTTTCGAGTCCTCTTTGGCACCTCTTCGGGGACCAAACTTTTTAAACAATGATTAAAAACTGAAATTATTAAAATAGTAAAATCATATTATATTACGTCATAATCTAAAATGGACAAAAACAGTATGAAATCGTGAGCTGTATCGGCCAACGATCCGTGGCATTCTGAAACATCAATTTGTCTCCAATAGTCGTGGACAAACGGACTTTCTTTAGTAAACTGCAAAGCAAAGGAGCACAGCAACGAGGACTCCAAGTCAATAAAATACAAGAGCATTATAAGAAGTCAAATAGCATTAGAGAAGATCCATTTTTATTATTACCATAACCTATACAATAGAATGAGGACGTCACGCGAGCTACCAACATGACAACGTCAACATATCGCCTCCTTGCCTGGCCCGCCAGATCAGTCCTACCAACCATCTAATTTATTAATCCCAGCAATGGATTCTACATGCCACTCATTTATTATTTTTTCTCTTTTTTTCAGTCTATTTTTCTTCCCGTTCTATATTTAATTAGCTTTTCCTAGTTAGTCCGACAACCTTAATATCATTTTTAAACTTAACCACTTCAGAAATAGATCACTGACTTTTCAAAAAATGTCTGACAGATAACAACATTATTATACCTTTAAAAGGAAATGTCGCTGAAATTCAAACGAGAAAATAATAAGTTGTTAGATTTCATTATACATTCTACCTTTTAAGAATGTATAATGAAATCTAACCATTGATTTCAAAACCAAGGTTTTGATTTGATTTTAGGCCAAAAATAGATGCAATGGTTTTTGAATAATTTAGAAACTGTTAAGATCTTTTATTATAAATATATTAAAAAGATATTTTAACAGACAAACACACACACACACATACATGGTGACCCACGAGGACGGCCCCACTCGCTGACGTTTTTATTATTTAGGGTACAGAATTTATTCTAACGGCTTCATATCTTTCTTGTTGAAGTATAACAAATCTCAAGTTCATTTTGATCTAAGTTGACTATGAATATATGATTTATTTACTCTAACTTGCTCATTTCCCGCGGGAACCCACGTTGTTTGTTTGATATTTTTATTCCATGAAGAAACATCTCAGCGTAGGTAGATGAGGGAATCTGCGCTAAGGGTTTTTAACAGATTTTCCTTAAGGTTGTACTAATGTCCACAAATGTCCATCGATCATACCTAGGAGATGACGAAAATGTGGTCGGTTCAAAATAAATAATGTATATTTGTCTGTTAACGCTCTAACGGGCGAATTGTTGTAGAACGTTACCAAACTGGATATTTAAATGTTTTATGTATAATCAAAAGTCATTAACGGCTAAATCGGACACGGGTAGGGGGTTGGTTTAGAGGGAGGACAATTCTAAATATTTCCGTTATTATACGTTGGGTCGAAAAGGTTTAAAGAACAAATCTATTTGCGAATTAAATGTTCTATAAATGTTATTGTATACGTTTCTTTTTCACTATCTTGATTATTAACCGAGATATTTGATTTTTTTAGTTTGCAGCCTTGACTAAACCAGCATTCTTACTTGTGACATTATTCGCTGTTATATCATGAAACACTTTATTTGAAGCTTAAATACCAAATATTTATCCCAATCAATCTTTTTTAGATAAATGTAAATACGTGGCGCACGTGAGAAATCTGCTTAGTTAACGCAGCCCCTGCGTGACGGACTTTATTTCGAATTATTATAATTTATTTCTTGCCCCCGATTACCTACATTATTTTTATTTAATAAAAAAAAACTACTATTAATGAGATATAGGATAGGGGGAGTAGACACGTGTATTCCACGTGTCACCCCCGTCGGCAAGGTACAGACCATTACACACCTGGCCTGCCCTATCTGAGGCGGCCACTCGCCCCACCCTCACTCCTCCGAGATTAAAACCCACTGGACAGTGAAAACGGCTATCAAAATATTTCCTTTCATCTCGCCGCCACAATACACCCACCCTCTCTCTCTCTCTCGCTCTTCCCCTTATCTTGGCTCACTCTCACTATCAGCATATTGCCTCTCCTGTTCCTTCCGCAAAATAAATATACCTCTTTCCTCTTGGGAAGCTCTTTGAAGACTACAACAAAAAACTAAAACAATACATAGACACGATAAGAAAGAAAAAAAGGAAACAAAAATACTTTAATAACAATGGGAATTTTTCTGGCCTTTTAGCCTTTTATCAATTTATTTGTTTGTGACACAGAAACGATCAACTTAGTTGGATTGGACGTATTCAGTAATTTAATTTTTTACAGTTTCTTCTTCTAAATGAGCAGTTTATTTGCAAAAATTTATTATAAACTTGCTTAATAACTAAGGTGCTTCATGAGACTAGCTAACAATAAAGACTTCAGTAGTAGAGGATAGAATTGTCAAGAGGCACGATTCGGAGAGCCACCACACCAGCCAGCCTGCAAGTCCTTAGTCTTCCCATAACTAAGATAAATATGCAGACTACGAAATTAATCCACACTCAGTCTAGCCGCAATGACATAATTATCACCAATATATATATATATATATATATATATATATATATGCGTACAAACACGCTACATTAACATATAAAAGCTAAACTTTGCAGAGTTCCAATAATCGTCTGTTATAACTATTATAAGTTATATCTCTGGAATATGCTGGATGGTAGAGGAACAAATGTATAAGGATCAATAAGAAGGCCAAGTCCTCTACTGGTTTTTAACATTATGCTGCGAAGTCGCCTGGCAGTCGTGGTCCAGGCAACGCAGCTTTAATCAGGCACTGAAGATGGAGCGTTGACACCGAAAGTGCACTCTGCATAATATTAAAAACCAGTAGAGGACTTGGCCTTCTTATTGATCCTTATATTATAAGTTAATTTAGCCATTGAAGTCCGAAATATGTTTTACCTATTAGAAAAATGGCTTTCCATCGCTCCCTCTATCTTCCAATAAAAGGTAACTATAAATTCATGTAATGACAATATTGCCCCTCTTGTTATTATTATCTTTTTAATTCGTCCTTCCCTAAATCCGTAGTTAACACTCAATATATTCGCCAGAAGGATATAATTACTTTTGATACAAATAACTGGTGTTTGTGAGTTGTGATGTGGCGAGAGTACGACCAACTCGACACACAGCGACAGAATGTACAGTAAAAAGAACGGGATGGCTACGAAAGTCGAAAAAAAAATAATAATACAAATACAGACTATTTTTTTTTTGTCAAAATCCTCACAAGAAGTGGTGGCTTTGTAGTTGTAACCATTGTGTTCTTTCAGAAGCTCCTCATTCCATATTTTCATATTACTATACCCACCCAAAGCCATAAGATGCTTGATGTCTTAAAAAAAAAATGACTTTCTCGTCCTCCATCTTCTCCTATGGCTTCAAATATTTTGTCAAGAAATCGTTGTGCTCTATGATTTTTCACCCTTCTTAATTCCATGGGATCTTTTTCGCGTTCAACTTGTTCTGGCATTGTGTCTATAGGAAGTATACTGATAAATTGAAGCATTATTAATTTATTATATGTAATTATTTAAATTGATAGGGTTTTATAATGTATTTCATGAAATTTGATATAATTTTATGAGGAATGTATAATATACATATAAATGCTATTAAGTAATATGTGAAGAAATTAATTGACATAATGTTAATCAATTTTTTTTTATAGAAAACAAAAATATTTGACGTCTCCTGCTATGTTATGTTAACATTTTTGGAAATAAATATTTTTTCCCCATTTAATTTATATTTTTTTCTTCTAGTTGGTCTTGGCGAGGACGGGGCGTAGGAAACAGACCCGCAAGACAGGGCTGTAGTTAGGCCGGTCACTCCATTTCCATATCAAAGCATTCCCTTCGGCTTGCATCTCCATAGGAAAACACACACATTTACACAACCTCTTTGTTCTACCTCTTTACAAAGTCATAGCCTTCTCTATCTCATAGCCTTCTCTTATCATATTTATTAGACTCTTTCCCGCCTTATTTCATTCATTATTCCCTCGACCTGAATGGGAAATGCAGAGACCATCCGTCAGCTCCTCCCAGCTGGAATGGTCTGAGGTTTCCATGAAAACTCAATTCTGCCTCCCTTGGAAATAGCCTGGAATTGGAGCTAGGGGCTCAAGTGTGTTGACAATTTCATGGCTTGCAACTCTAATTTGCTTTAACTAATCAAATTTCGATCGGTAATTTCATTGTCATACAGTAACAGACCATTTTTCACATACCGAGCATAAATTATTCAAATATTACACCAAATGTTTAGGAGATTTTTTTAGCAGATTTCCCTTAAGGGAAATCAGCTATTGAGGTTGTACTCATGACGGAATTTTCGACATTTTTCTTCAAATGTCCATCGATCCTACCTAGTAGATGACGAAAATGAGGTCCGTTCAAAACTGTATATATATAATATATATATATATATATATATATATATATATATATATATATATTTGTCTGTTACCTCTCTAGCGGTCGCAATTTTTGTTTGATCCTTACCAAACTTCATATTTAAGCGTTTTATGTAAAAAGAAAGATCAAGTTCGTTAACGGCTGAAATCGGACCAGTGGGAGGGGGGGGTTTAGAGGGGAGGATTTTCGAAAATTCGAAATATCTCCGTTACTATACGTCGGATCAAAAGATTGTATAGAACCAATCTTATTGCAAATTAAATTTACTATAAATATTGCTCTATATATTAATTCTCTATCTTGAATATTAACCGAGATATTTGCATTTGTATTCTGCGTGTGGTCACCAATAGGCTATGTTCGGACTTTCCGCCGAGAGCTCTGGCGGCCGTTTCCATAACTATCGTCCCTCGTGAATAGGTTTAGAGGTTAGGTTAACTGTTTTTTGGGCTAGAAACTACTGGGTTATTACGCCCTAAATAATGTTTTTTAGGTTTAGAGGTTTCTTACTACTACAGTTGTTATTAGGCAAATTTCTCTATTGTAAAACTTCACGTGGGAAATCTGCTTAGTTTACGCAGCCCCTGCGTGACGGACTTTTTTAATTATGAAAAGTTCTGCAACAAATTTTGGTAAGATGTGTTTGTTTTTTTGTAGATTCCAAATAGTTTGATCATATGTTTTGAAAAGTGGTTTTAATTTTGTTTCGAATTTTAAATCGTTATCCGGACATTTTATATATAATTTTAGCAATTTCCTACTAAATTAAGGGGGCTCAAGTTATTCACACCTGGGCAATATGGATTTATTTAGTGGCGAACTCGTTAACTAAAATCCTTAGTCCCATCCTGCCTTGATAGGGTGGTAACCTGTAGACAACCCATCTCGACTACCAAATTAGCAAAAATTCGACGTTGATAAATAACAAGAACATTTATTTAAATATTACTAATTTCAGCAGAAAATTTTAATTCGCATTCTGAACATTTTTTATCCAAATATTTCACCGATTTTATTTATTTTCTTATGATAAATTATGCAAGTATCATTGGTGGGGTGTGTTTTGTTGTGGCGTACCAAATATTTTTATGATAGAATTCCAATAGTTTTGAAAAGTTGTTTTAATTTAGCTTGGAGTTTTAATTTGTATTCCGGACGTTTTATAGGTAATTTTAGTAGTTCCTTACTAAAATACTGGGCCTCAGGTTAGCCTGATTAAAGAAAATCCTTAGTCCCACATGAAAAGAAAAGAGTGCTCATTTGTATAGACAACTAATCTCGATTAGCCTAAATAAGGACAAAGTCGGTGATAGTAAATAACAATAACTAAATATTATTTATTGCAGGAGAGAATTTTAATTCGCATACCGAACGTAAATTATCCAAATATTTTTCCCATTTTTTTTTTATGACAGGTTCTGCAAGTATCCTTGGTAGAATGTATTTTGTTGTGCGGCCATAATTCCAAATTGTAATCAAGACATTTTCTAGGTAGTTTTAGTAGTTCCATACTAAAATATTTGTTAAATAATCGTGTTTCCTTATTACTTACAGAAACCCATAATGTCGGACCTTTCTATTCATGCCTTCCTGATTCATAGAGTCTATTCTTGGGAGAAAACCTTAAGTATGGCGACATAAGAATAGGGGCTAAGTGGTGCAGGAGAGAGATGATGCTAAGAAGGAGAGGGAGGCCTAGAGAAGGATAGTGAGATTAGTACCTCCAGCCCTTGCTACGGGGGCGGCTGGTCGGGAAAAAAAAAAGTTTTCCAAGTCCGAAACTTAATGATTAATGGAGACTACGCCCCCTGGTGGTGGAAGTTGTGCAATTCTCGGCCCTCTGTATTATTAATGTATCCCCTCCCTTATATCCGAGATATATTTTTAATGATCGCCCCCCCCCCTTCTTCGGAGGGGCTTATAATTACATCGGGGGTGGGGGGTGAGAATCCCCCCACGTTCGACCCAACGGCAAGTTCCTTCAAACAATTTCCCAAGACTCCAGGCTAATGGGAGCTACTGCGCAGGCTCCGATTGATAAGTTATCGCTCTCTCTCTCTCCCTTTCCCTCTTCTTCCAGCTAAAACCTACCCCTTTCTCCATTAATATTAGTTAGACGTAATTAAAGCTGCCTCCGACAGACAAAGTTGGGCTCCCGAAGCACAACTAGATATGATATATAGACTTATGGGTGTTGTTGTTCAGGCTGAGAATTACTGGAAATCATTCTTCTCCGGAAGTTAGCGGAGTTAAGCAGAAGTGGAGAAAAAAAGAGATGAAGAAATTCTTCCAAAGCCCTCGATAATAACTGCTCGAGTCACAACTATTCATTTAGAAAATTATTTACTAACTCCAGTTATCCATTTCAGCAAATAGGAACTCACTCCTGTTATTTTCAATGTCTCAATCACTAATTATTTAGAGAGAAGATGTAGTTCTACACTCATACTTAATGACAAAGACTGACAGACCTACTTGCTCAACTTGTAACATTCCCTTGACGATAAGACATATACTGACAGAATGCCGAAAACGACAACACCAGACCTTCCCCTACGACTTACAAGAACTATTGACGGAAGGCAGCCCATCATTAACAACATATTCTCATACCTACACAAAATTTAGAATACAAATTAAGTTTGTGGTTTACCTACAACTTTCTCTTTCCCAATTGCTAGATCCTGCTACATCGATGGCCCAACATTATATTTGCATAATGTTATCTCTGCCAAGATATTCAGTGAAGCTTATATCTTCACCACAGTGCCCTCGTATCTTGTCATAATAGGGTTTTGATAAAAAGTTTTGCTCAGATATTTAGAATTGTCTTGTTCTCTACCCTCCTAATTTCCCCCTATTTAAGATAATTTCATGTCTTACATATCAACATAATTCAACCGATTTGAAAGCTATGTTCATTTATGAAATTGCATCCTGATGGTTCGTTAGCGACGTATACAATTCCAGAAGAGTAATCTTCTCCCAAGAAATTATCGTATCATAATTCTTCTTGGAATTGCCTATTGATTCACTCCAAGTTAATTGCTCCGTCAATTAATGTACCATTGGGTTAATTACGTTCAATGAATAAAGTAGCCACTTTCCAGTTTTATAGCTACGATAAACCAAGGACGCTCGTAATACTCCCAGGTGTCAGCATTTCATCCAGTAAAGCTTGTTCTCACTTGAAAAATGTGAGTATTGCAGGACTGGGGTAGTCTGTGCGTACCTTGGGAATCAAAAGCTGATCCCAGAAACGTGAAAGAAGTGAGTGAGATTGCTTAGGTCCAGGTCCTTCCAGTGCTCTAGGACCTAGGAGAAGTACGTTGGGTTTTATTGCACATAATATTAGACATTTTTAGTAGGTTTTCTTTTTAAAAAATCAGCTATTGAGCATGTGGACTCGGCGCGATTTTCATAAATTTGATCAATTTCAAAAAATGACGAAAATGAGGCCTATAGATAAGGCAAAAATCTTATCAAAAGATAGATTATTCCATTAAACAGCAAGAAAAGAGTGCTTAAGGTAGTGGGTAACTCTTTAACTTCTCAAGTAAAAATAGATTCAACGTAAGAATCTATACCAGTCGTACGAATCACTCAAAGAGTATTCTAATAATTTAGTTCTTGAATCCGAAAGAATAAATTTTACACAAATATTTTATCTCAGAGAATGCACAGTAATAAATATGGAAGGACTATTATGTTTAAAAGTAGTCTTGAGATTAAATTACAGGTGGTTTGAAGGTGGTCCTGCATCAAAGACAACAATTGGACTCAGTCAGTGAACTAATAATAATGAGCTATTTAGTTCTTGAACTGAACGACTCGTATAACCCGTTCGGAAACACCAAATGGTTCTCTGAGTCTGTTTCCTGAGCGTTTAATATTATTTATCATGCTAATCATATTGTGGACACCACGAGGATTCGTTCACGAAAAAGAACAGTTCCTTCAGTGAGGCGTCCAAAAATTTATCATTGTTTAACTTTTTCAAACTGGTTGCTTCCTGTAATTCACGAGGGGTTTGAGGAATTGTAAAAAAAAACTAACTCAGAGTTGCCAAGCGACTCATTTACGATCTCTGAGAGTGTTTATATAATGTTGGCTCTTTACATTTAATTACTGAGCAGTAAGAATAATTAGATAGTTTCTTTGAAGTGATGATATCATTAATTGTAGAAGGCAGTGAGTGGCTTTGTTCGCAGCTGTTGCTGTTGCATTCTTGAACGTCTCCCTTCAATGTCAATCCTAGAGCTGTTTGAATTAGTTCCTCAAAGCCCCACCGTTTTCTAAAGTCGCCGACATATAAGGTACTCCTTGTGCAATCGGACAGCTGTTAGCTTATAAGGATACCTCGGGGTAATGTTAGTAAACTTTTCTTGTAATGCCGCACTCCTACATTCCGATCCGAGCCTACTTGACTTTTGACTTTTTAATATTTAGCTCTTATAGCCTTTGGACGAACATGCCGGGCTTTTACACATCCAACTCCCATCTTCCTTATGGCTCGAGACCTCAAAGCGGACGGAGGAAAAAAAAATCGGTTAATGCCTTCACATTTTATAATGGGCGCGTTTAAGAGTTTTAAATTCCCTCTTTTTGTGCCCATTTATTTTATTGAAAAAGACTATGTTGTAAACCTATTTTTTCCTTGAATGCTTCATATAAAAAGACATTATCGCTAATTATTTATAGTGTTTCAGCAGTCCTTACTGAATCACTACAGATTCCTTCTGATAAATATTTGCCAGTACTTCAAGCATCATCATGCCCTCGAATGGGATGTTTGCAGAAGGCAATGAGCATCCTCTTCCTTCCCTTCAACATTCCCGGGGAAATCATACTTTCTTAAGAACAGCAACGCTCACCAGGTGTACAAAACTAAAATGGGCAAGCTAAGTAAAACAATGCTTAAGAAAATAGCTAAATTTCAAAGAATGTATTAAGCGCTGTATGGAATACTTATAATATTTGAAATTTACAGAGTTATTATTAATTAATAACTCTTAATGTTTATTTCTGAAAATTTCTTTACTCCAATAAATTAAAACTATATATGTTTAAAAAGTCTGTAGCTAAGTAATTCAAATTTGTCCAATATAAAATGTCACCCGTTTTACTACTGTTTATGTTGTCCTGTTGAAGCTTGTTGAAATTTTCTAACACATATTGCAAACGATAGGAATATTTACTTATTTTTATCGAAAAAGAAAAAAAAAAGAATATTAGCGAAACGCGGGTTAGGAGTTTTTCTATATTTTTATGACCTGTTGATGATAACATAGTGAAGCAACTACTATGATTCACAAGATCGCTAAAGCAACATTGCGTTGAAATAATGTTTGAAAATCATTCCATACTATAACAGACGATTTTCTTCCCCTCTTGAGTTTATATTAGGTGTACTAAATTTCACAAAAGCAACGTTTCTCGCCTTTAAGAACTATCATTTTCCACATGAACGATTACCAAGTTGTATTATCGGAAGGTATCCAATATGAACACAATACCTTTGATAAGCAAACTCAAATCTCCAATTTCGTTGTAAAGATGAGTTCTATTACTTCGAGAAATTGCACAATCAATATTTCAAACAAATTAACTGCCCTCAAAATTGTAGCTTATTGAACTGAATGCGTCAATAAGAGAGCTGCAAAGATTTCAAGAGCCCAGGAGATATAAAATAGGTAGTTGAAGTTCCTAGGCACACTTATTCAAGTTTATGGCCGCCATAAAAGTCAACCTAACGGAAATAACACCGCTTTAATAAATAACCCAGATTCATTTTTACTGCCCACATTTAATAAATATTAATATCATTATAAACATTAATTTTAATATTTGAAAAATAAAGCAACTTTCTTTTTATCTCTTAAATAATACCAGTCTTTATTGCTTTTGAAAATATTTTTTTGAATGTAAAGAAATTATTGCAACACCGTAAATTGAACAATAAAAACCTTTCAAACACAGATATAAGGGCTATTTATTTAGAAATGAAGTTAACTTTCATTACACATAGCAAAAGTATAAATCAAAAAAATTGCTATGGAATAAAATTTTTGTTTTTCTAAGCTAGCTAAACTATGCTCTCAAAATATCTACAGTTTTTTAAAAACAAGTCTAACTGTCATTGGATTAAATGTATAATAAATTTAACTGGCAGTTCAATTAGCAGTAGATCTTTCTTAACTATTTATAATATTTCTTATATTATATTCTGATGCGAGTTCAAATCCAGTCGAGAAACACACACAATACTCAACGATTTTGACAGTTAACCGTTTCACTTGCTATAAAATGCAACTAGCCATAGTGAAAGAAATTGAATTTTATGGTTATATCTTAAATGTTTATACAGAATATGCCTTTTCAAGTTAGTGGGCAACCCGCACATAATTACTGTTAGCAAAAATCACTCGACAAGTTCGTCTGTGTAAACGTGAAACAGACCGAATGCCCAATGAGCCAGTCCAAAGTTGACGGGATCTTTCATATATCAGGTTGATTAATTCCTGGATTGAGATCTAGGAACTGTTCTTTTCATTTTGAAGGAATATTATAGCATTCTGTGTGTATATATTATATATTTTGTTGATTATTGAAAATATTTACTTATTTCGACGTATATAGTTCTATGTGTAAGAACGTGCGGACATTTAACACCTATCCTCAGAAATGGTTTATGGACAATCTTCGAAATGGCAGGAATCTTAGTTCACCAGTTCAATACCGAAGCTTTCCTGTGTTGGTACTGGTGCCGTATGTCATGGGACTTGGAAACTCTCATATTATCCCATTGGGTGTCTTTGATTTCGATTATTGCCGAGTTAGCCTTTGACACTGCTTTTAGGAAGGGCGGTCTTGGACATGATACGCGGTTATGATGAGGCCCGTTACACGTTGATAGTAAGAACGTTTTCTCCAGAAAATACTGACTTCTTATCTTATCACTGACATTGTAGATAAGTACATCTGGCACCTGAGACTATGCTCTCATCTGGGAAGTAATTGGGGAATATGGAAGTTGTCGAAGAGCAGCTGTTCATCTGAATCAATATGAATGGCTTATTATAAGTCTTATATTATCAGCTGGCTCCCAGACGGAATCCTTAATCCTCTTCGCCGTGCACCTCTCCTCAGATATAAGGTTTCTATCAGGTCGATATCCTATAGCGAAATTATTATCCAATCCACCTCTCTCTCCCTCACACACACACACACTCTTACTCTTTCCTTCTCCCACACACACACACACACACACTTTCTCTCGCCCTGTCTCTCTCTTTCTTCCACTCACACACACATGCGTGGGCGAGCAATACGATGCTCTTCTTAAATGCATACGCATTGGCAATGAGAGTTCTGGTAGCAACTTTAATTTGTTCATGTACAAACTTCATATTCAAACGTTTCAAGTTTAATCTAAAGGCCGTTATTAATCCCACAAGATTATGTCCATTTTCACAGTAATATTCAAGTTTTCATAAATAAAATTGTTCACACATAGCTCTGTAAAATTTCAATGTTTTTCAATACAGAGTTTTTCACTATTTTGATAATTAATTTGCTGAATATTGACACTTTTTCTAGGATTTGTCTTATCTTCAGTTCACACATCCTACTATTTCAGGGCTCCAGTTGGACGTGTAAGGCGTTGATCATAATCGCTCATGGTGAACGTAGAGAAGCGATTTCGATTCCCTTCTGAGGAAAAGGAATTTCTTTATTGACGAACTCATTGAATAAAATCATTAGACCCATACTTGCTAGAAAAGGGTGGTAACCTGTAGACAACCCGTCCCAATTAGCCATAGCTGCACAAAGTGGGCGTTAATGAATAACGTAACGTAGAAATTATTTCAGAGAAATTATTCTTATGTATAGTAAGAGGTTTTATAAGTTATCCATATATTAAGTATATGCAGAAATGGGCATACTTACATAAATATATGCTACACTAAGACAAAAGCTGATCAGCTCCTGTCGCGAAATGCGATTAAAATAAAATATATAAAAAGAGCAATAAGGAAATAATTATTCGTTAAAAGTTAAATTTAAAAAACTAATTAAATAAAAACGGTCTTACCTTCTTTTTTTGATCAAATTTGGTTTTCCCCCACTCCTCTCTGGGGGCTATTACCCCCACCACTGCCGCTACCCTTTGTAGCCGGCGTTGAATTAAACAGTTTCATCTGAATAAAACATAGTCCATGTTGTTGTATCGTTCCCCTTTTATATTTGTGAAGATCTTCTTTCTCCGTCACTTCCATACATATTAAAGCCTATGTCCTCTCTCTCTCTCTCTCTCTCTCTCTCTCTCTCTCTCTCTCTCTCTCTCTCTCTCTCTCTCTCTCTCTCTCTCTCTCTCTCTCTCTCTCTCTCTCTCTCTCTCTCTCTCTCTCTCTCTCTCTCTCTCTCTCTCTCTCTCTCTCTCTCTCTCCTCTCTCATCTCTCTCGTTCCCTCTCTCTCGTGCGCAAAAGGACCGCTTCCTCTCTGGAACTAATCAACCAGGAGCTTCTGTATTTGTTGAGTTGGTCGATTTATATGATTCTCCCGTTGTAGGTTTGTTATAACTGTAGGCTCCTTGTATTGTCTCGTCAGATGCCGCCTTGTCCCGTCGGTAATTTCGACTGGGCCCATTAGCATCCTCTTCATCGGCATCCTGACCACCTCCGAGACCTGGCCAAACCCACCAGCCTGTGATGTTCGAAAGGAGGCACTGCCAAAAATTACTTCTTATAATTTCCTTTTGATATGTATTCCCATTTTTAACAGATATCTAATAAGAGCTGTTGTGGTTGTACTAATTTTCGAAAAATGTCTTAAAAATCCCATCTGCGCGATTACGAATATTACTATATATATAAAATATGTGTGTGTCTGTTACTACAGGCAAAGGAGTCGCAGCTGCGGGTTCCCCTAGGACTTTTCGGACTTAAACAAAATCTCCCAAATATTGCACTTTTATGCTTAGCCGTGTTCGGTGAGTTAGGCTAAGTTACCTGGCCCAATTTATCTATTCAAAATTTTTTATCTCTTATTAAATAGAGCCCGCTGGTATGGGGAAACTCAAAGGTACAGCGGGGCAGCGGTGGGGGAAAAAAGAAAGAAAAAAAAAGTCTGTGTCTACTCTAGCGGTCGAAACCAAATTCAGTATTTAAGTGTTTTAATTAAAAAGGGAAATCAATTTCGTTAACAGACAAAATTAGGCCCCAAGGGCTAAGGGAGAAGACTTATATTCAAAATTTCTTCGTTATTATTGGATAGATAAAAAAAAAAAATAAATAATAAATCTTTTTGAAAATTTTATTTCCTAGAATTGTTGCTCTTTACATTTTTTCGCTAATATTTACCGAGATTTTTTAATTTTTCACCCTTCAGTAAACCCCCGTTCCTCATTACACATTAACAATAAGCCGATATAGTTCAAAGTTTATTTCAACCCTGTTTTAACTCTCAGGGTGGGTTTTAGAGACGGAATGAAATCTAATTCTTTTCAGGCCCTGTTCACCACCCCCTCGCGGTTCTTTACTGAAAGCATTTTATCAATAAGATGTCATTTCTAGATCAAGTTCCACAGGGCCTTTATTACGCTAGAAACCAAGAATATAATGCAAGATGAAATCTTCAGCATGGCATTGCTACAAGAAGGAAACTCCAAACTCGATATATCAATGTTTTATGTAAAACTAAAGATCAAGTTCGTTAATGGTTGAAATTCAAGTAGGAAGGGGAGTTTAGAGGGGGAATTTCGAAAATTCTTAGTATCTCGGTTGTTTTGAGTTGGATAAAAACAAAATTGTATAGAACTAATATTATTGTGCATGTAATATTCTATAGATGTTGTTATATACGTTTCTTCATTATCTTGATTATTAACCGAGATATTTTCATTTTTTAGTTTTTTCTCCTTCAGTAAACCCCACGTTTTCCCATGTCATATTAAAA
Source organism: Riptortus pedestris (assembly GCA_019009955.1). Taxonomy (NCBI): domain Eukaryota; kingdom Metazoa; phylum Arthropoda; class Insecta; order Hemiptera; family Alydidae; genus Riptortus; species Riptortus pedestris. Next base: position 7,664,142 of record CM032228.1, read on the forward strand.
ATGAGCTCTTATATTATGAAGCATAGTATTTGAAGCCTAAATGCCAAATATTGTACTCATTGAACTTTTGCGCTATGAGGTAAATGCAAATATGCACACTTTCGACTAAATTAAGTAATACTCTTAGCGGCGTTTCTTAAATTTCTCTGTCCGATTCCAAGTACATTGGGAATTGGGGGTTGGATTTAAGGTAACAGAGAGAGGTGGAGTGAGGTGGCTGAGTAAGGGAAAAGAGATACAAGAGCCTGATTACTCTGAGTGGGGACAGACGGACAGACACTAATGCAGTCATCAGAGGTGAGCTGGGGTCCTGGCTCCTTGGGGAACTACCCTCCGTGATAGAAAGCTCTTTGCCTCAATACTCAGGGCTAGTCGACAAAACTAAAACAAGAAACTCAACGCACTGCCAAATACTAACACACTATCACCAGTTAAACAGTTAATCCTGCACACCAACATGCATCAGTTATGGCGGTAAATCAAAATTAACTAATTCCTTTGCAACACCAAAAGAATATTCACTGAGAAAGTCTTACATACCATGTCACTAAAACAATTTTCCCAAAATAAACCTGTACAAACGTTTACAAGTTGGACTGTAAGTACTTCTACATAGTAAACTGAAAACCTTAATATTAAATTAAAAATAATTACCGGTAAGTTCTCCAACGTTAGAGGACTCTGGGAAGCCCTTAAACCTTTTTTTGAAAACACAATATACCTGGAAGCTCTTAAACGGCCTTTAAAAAGTTCACTAAGAACGTATGACCATGGTTTTCCTGAAAATATAACAAGAAGCGCTTACAAATGTTCAAAATACATCCTGGAAAAATTTATAACAACATATACAATATGTGTGGAGACCTGCTAAACATTTTCCAAAAATTTACTGAGAAGCTGTTAAAAATTGTGCAATAAATATACTTAGAAGCCCTTAAACAACCTGTAAAATGTATACTGAGGGCTGTGAACATACTTTCAAAAACAACCACTAGAACTGTTTTTCATTCGTTTATCAGCCTTGAGGTTAGAACAGTTTTCCCGGTAACTATGTTCATGGTAATCAGCTGATTCCTATAAGGTTGGCATTACCATTATTGAATATGATTGGATACCTGTTAGCAGGATGAAATGTCATGTGATTGGCATATGGAGTTGCAAGTAGGTCACATCCACTGCTCAATACCTCTTACTTTTCCGCCGGTCATTAGAGGTGCCGCCATGAACCAGGTCAGCCCTTAAGCGATTCCTGAGTATTCTATTTTCTAGCGGAGAACCATCAAATCTAATTTAAGGCTCAGACCCCCCCCCGCACACGAAATTAAAAAGAAAATTAATTTTCGACACGGACTCTTCGCAATTGATCTGCTTTTGCCATAGTTCAGAACGATATTCCAAGACACTATGAAGTTTACAAAGCATCGGTTCAAAGAAAAAATGTCAGTCACGCAATAGCTAGGCAAATGTCTCACTCATGGAAATGGCAAAAAGTTCACATATGTGAGTATATGTCCCTAGAACATGGATGACATCAACCGTACAATGTGTACTCTATTCTTTCAAACAACAAAACATGATATATTATGGATTGGACACGATATAAAAGATAAAATAGTTTACTTTTATTTATTAAGGTCCACGTTTTGCTACTATAGCTAATTGGAAAGGATTATCTTTTCTATCCAGGGTGGGATAAAGGATTGTATTTAATGAGTTCGTCACTAAATTCTTTCCAATACCCAGTCGGGAATCAAACTTGCCAACTAAGTGAAATACTTTAAACTGAGTGAAAATCGCATGCGTTTGGAGTGTGAAGCATTACTGACAATTGAATATATATATATAAAGAAAATAGAAAAAAACTCCGTTCATTTTTTATTTTGTTAGAGCAATTTGCAACATTATGTTACTAGATAAGATAGATAAAAATTCTGTATTTAAGTATAAACTTTTTACATGGGTCCTAATTTTTACAAAAAAAAAAAATTAAAACACATAGGTAGGTACAATACTTCTCTAAAGCAATACAATAATATTGTTGATTGATAAAATAAATAATTTGGCTATAATTAGTATATTAATAAACAATGAATTACATTATAGTTAAAATAGCTTACTCGACATTGGGTGATCTTTAAATTAGCTACATAAGTAATTTTAAATTAATAGAAACAAAAATGAAAATAAAGAAATAGAAAGAAAGAAATTAAAATAAAAATAAACAAGAACATAAAATTTCACCAATCTGCTTATATTAAAGATAATTTATTGAAATAAAAATTTAAGGAGAAGAAAAAAATATAATAATAAGTAAATGAAATAAAAATAAGTAATAAGTATAATAATAGACAATATGAAGAGACAATTCTTCTAAATCATCAATCAATTCCGAAGGCACAATGTTAATAATGTATAAATAGATAATAATAAATGAAATATTTACTACTTGTGCAGGGAGTGATAAATGAATCAAACATTATGAAAGCTCGTACTGTAAGCGCATTAATAACCAATTTATAGTTATCAAAGGCCTTAGATTTGTGTTCTATAGTGAACAGTCGCTTGAGCTGTATATATGGTGAATCGGTAGAGTTAATATGTTTGGAGATGAATGCATTTCTGATGTGGCTATACATAGAGCAGCGGAAGAAGAAGTGGTGGAGTGTTTCCTCTTCATGAAGATTCCAAATGCTGCATAATTCCTCACAGTTAAGCTTGTATGAACTGCCATTCCAATAAATTATGAGAATCATATCCGAATTATTACATTATGTTACTAACAAGATGGGGAGTATGCAATTTTTTTTTTTTTTTTATTGAATGCATAACAGCGGAAATACTGGTTAATTTACGTTTTATTCACTCACTCCACCTTGTCTACTTTGGGATATTATCGAACTGGATCATAACAGTTTGGTTGATAGTACGATCAGTGGCTTTAAGAAAAAGATAATGATTTGCATTAACAAGTAAACTAAAAGTTTAATAAACCAACCTACAATTCCACCTTTCGTCGAGAATATAACTAAAAGAATGATTTGCCAAGAGAGTTAATCAGATACTTTGTCTATTAGATTATATTTTTTATATGATTGCCTAATTTTTTATATGATTACCTAAAGGAGTTAAGGGGCTCAGGTTAGCGATGTGAGTTAAAGCGTTGTCTTTAATCTCACATGGTAAACCTAGAGTGGCGAGTTCGCTTCTTGCCTGGGCAAAGGAAATTATTTAGTGACGGAATTCATTAAATAACATCCTCAGTCCCACCCTGGCTAGAAAAGGGTGGTAACCTGTAGATAACCAGTCTCAATTAGCCTGAGTTGAAAAGTTGACGTTAATAAACAATAATAAATAAAGGAGTTAAACTTAAGTTGTGTAGTATTGTCAAATCTTTTTGTAGATACTGTATACTTCCTGGCTTTATTGGGGTTTATATTTTGGCTACCTACACTAGGCATTGTGTGTGCTCACCCGTCAACCAGTACTGACGGAAATATTGGTGGAACTGCATGATATGTTAAATTTTGTTATTTTCTTTCAGCAACACAATTTTTTTTTCTATTATCGATAATACCTTTTGTTATGATTGTAACCTTTCCGTTTGACATGGAACAAACCATGACATAAAGTGCGTGACGTGCTGAGAGCAAAAACACGCATTATGAAATATAAAACAGAGACTGAGCCGGCGGAGTTTTAAAGGTTTTTGTCAATACTGTATGACTGACATTTCTACTGCAATTAGAACTGACGCAAAGGTCAACTGCGTTATTCGGCATTCACGCGAGAAATCCAACCGGCTGAATATGATTCACGTGCGTAGTAATAACCGGCCTTCTTAATGACCCACCATTGTTAGGCCTGGCAACGAACTAGGGTAGAGAGAGAGAGAGAGAGAGAGAGAGAGAGAGAGAGAGAGAGAGAGAGAGAGAGAGATTGCATGCATTTCGTGCAAAGGGTTAACACACCTTGCACCTTGCACCTGTGCCCTCACATGCCTAATAAGCAAACCCAAGGTTTTCAGAGGCTTTGGGCGAGGCAATATTCTAGACAAAGTAAATAAAAATTCAAATCGCTTTGTTCTAAATGACAATGGTATTGTGCAGCTGACGTTAGACCAGCTCCACAATACCATCGGTGTTAGCTGCATGATCTTTGCACACAATCGTGATCAGCTGTATAGCTCATTCATGTACGACAGGATCTCGTAAGCTCATCTGTCCACTTGCAACACCTTTAAAGACAACCCAAATTGGAGTTTTCTTTGGATATGGTTCCAAAAAGAAAGCAACCACACAACTCCCATTCAACGGCTTAAATTCAAAAGAGCAGTTAAGAATAAGCGTATGGAGTTCAGATTGCAACCTGAGTTAATCTAGCGTTGCTTGTAGACAAATCGAATCTGGAACAAAGGTTCAAAATATGATAAGATGCCGACAAAATCGTCTAACTTAACTGCCTAAAGTGAAATTAAGGAAAAACAACAACAAAAATAAAGCAAGTAAAATCATTTGTAAAATCAATCTTCTTCACTCTTATTATGAACAATTTAAGAAATTTCTTTTCATTGTCTTATTCTAACTAGCTCGTTGTATAGGTTACCTACTTTGGATGTTTATTTTTTCTATGGTTGACTTAAAGATTCAGTTATGTGTTAAACTTGAGGGTTGATTTTCTGAAAGGGTTATCAACGTGGAGTTTTCGACATTTTAATATTTGTTTTGAGACGGTAGTAGAGAAAGGTTCTTATTGTTTTTAGATGTGCCAACAGAGCACGGAGTGCTCTATGTAGCTTGAATAAATTGTTATCGTGGAAGTGTGGCCGTTTAACTCAACCTGAAAGTTAAATCAGTATTGTAAAGACGAAGAAGTTAAAGTACGGCAACTCAAGACATTTCGGTCAGTGTTGGCATTTTCTATGCGACTTTCCAAGTCGAAACGTTGAATGAGTAATAGACACCCTGATCCCAAGAATGGGAGGTTTCTACTCCATGCGCAATAGGCTTCATCAGTAGGAACTTGTGTCATATTTGTGTAAGACCAATTGGGTTAGAAGGTTTTTCCCAAACTCAAAAGTGTTAATGGTTATCTGTCAACGTGTAGAGGTGAGGACCTTCGACCTTGTGTCCAAAAATCTTTACACCATTTACCAGTTTTGTGATTTGGCAATCAGAGAGTTAATTGATACCTTGGAGTGTTAGACGCTCAGCTCATTAGTCAGAATGTTATTCACGGAGATTAATCCCGACCGTAAGGGGGATGAGGAACGAAAATAAAAATAATATATATATATGTCAGCGTCTTTAACTACAGCCCGGCCCAAGGAGAGCTGTAAAGTTTTAATAAATGGCTTTTAATTACTGAGTGACAGTGTTTGCTTGACGTGTCGGCATATCCATCAGCTGGCGTGAGAAAGTAGTTAAGAGCGCAGCTCCTAAGGTGGATTTAAGAGTAGGGGGCGTTGAAGAAGACGTCCATCGCCTGAACGAGGCGGCAGTTAGATCTGATTATGGGTTTAGGGTTTAGATCCCGATACAGCTCGGCCAGCTCATTAGCGGCTTGGGGCCCGTTACTCGGCCGATTAGCTCCCGGCCGGATATTTGTCTCGAGTAACCCGACCGCTCAATCACATGTCAGATGAGACTCGCTAGGCCAAATTGCTAGTGCGAAGAAATAGCGCACAAACTAAACGTCTTCCCCTAATTCCACAAACGGCAGTGGAGAGCCGCGCGAGCTAAAGCGTTCGTCTTAATCACCCAACATAGGTTCGATTCCCGACGAGTAACGAACTCATCTAATAAGACCCTTGATATCCACCCTGGCTATAAAGAAGTGTTAACCTTTATATAGCCAATCACAATTAGCCATAGTAGCGCAAAGTGGACGTTAATGAATAACAACAAACAGCAGTAGCATCAATTAAAACTATAACAGCTCACAAAAAAGTCCGCCACGCAGGGGCTGCGTAAACTAAGCAGATTTCCCACCTGAAGTTATACAATAGAGAAATCTGCATACGAGAGCCGAACAGTTACGAAACGGCCGAACTACCTTTTGGTGGGAAACTCGCTCTCGTCCGTTATCCGCCCACATTTAATAAAAATGCAAATATCTCGGTTAATATTCAAGAATAAATGTATATAACAGTATTTATAGTAAATTTAATTTGCAATAAGATTGATTATTTGTAAAAATTTTCGATCCGAAGTATAGTAACGGAAATATTTCAAATTTTCGAAAATCCTCCCCTCTAAACCCCCTCTCCCAATGGTCCGATTTCAGCCGTTAACGAACTTGATCTTTCTTTTTACATAAAACGACTAAATATCGAGTTTGGAAACGATTAAACAAAAATTGCGACCGCTAGAGCGGTAACAGACAAATATATATATATATATATATATATATATATATATATATATATATACACACAGTTTTGAACGGACCTCATTTTCGTCATCTACTAGGTAGGATCGATGGACATTTGAAGAAAAATGTCGAAAATTCCTTCATGAGTACAACCTCAATAGCTGATTTCCCTTAAGGGAAATGTGCTAAAACTAGAAATTTTGCAACAAATGTGGTAATCGCTCTGAAAGATTCCATTAAAACATACCACATTTGACTAAACATTCCAGTGTTGCATTTAGGACACACCAAAACTAAATAACTGCACAAAACAAACTGAGTCATTTCTGAATTAGATTTCATTTGGAACTTACCCCAACTAAACGACTACAAATTGTGCAAACTATGGGTAATTAAGCACTTAAGGGTTAATAGGGAACATACCACAACTAATTATAAGTATGTAACTAAAAAGTTTGTAAACTAAGAGTAATTGGTCTCTGAAGTTCCATTAAGAACAAAACACAACTGTTATAAGTAACTAAAAATTTTGTTAACTATGAGTAATTACAGAGTCAAATTCTATTAGGCACATACATCTAAATAATCACACATTTTGAAAAACTAACTTAGTAACAACAAATTTTGCAATGGAACACACCAAAACTAAGTAAAAAATTCTACACTTTGAACCGGAAAAAAACGTTGTACAAAAGAGCCAAAACCTACTTTCTGTATCTCTGGTGCGGTTAAATTCGCAAGATCCTTCCCATGGAATTAACTGAATAACTAACCAAATAGAGCACTAATGGAGTCCATATTTTTGCTACTTTTGCCAATAGAGAAACAATATTGATTTTAGCAGATTTCCCCTAAGGGAAATCAGCTATTGAGGTCGTACTCATGACGCGAGTTTCGAAAAATTTCTTCAAATGTCCATCGATCCTACCCAGGAGATGACGAAAATCAGGTCCGTTCAAAATTATATATATATATATATATATATTATATATCTATATAATATATATATATATATATATATATATATATATATTTGTCTGTTAACGCTCTAGCGGTCGCAATTTTTGTTTGATCGTTACCAAACTCGGAATTTAATCGTTTTATGTAAAAAGGAAGATCAAGTTCGTTAATGGCTGAAATCGGACCAGTGGGAGGGGGGGTTTAGAGGGGGGATTTTCGAAAATTCGAAATATCTCCGTTACCATACGTCGGATCAAAAAATTGTATAGAACCAATCTTATTGCAAATTAAATTTACTATAAATATTGTTCTATACATTTATTCTGTATCTTTAATATTAACCGAGATATTTGGATTTATATTGTGAGTGTGGTCGGCTATGTTCGGGAGTTTCCGCCGAGCGCACTAGCGCTAGTGTGGCCGTTTCACTAACTATTCGTCCTCGTGAGAATAGGTTATTACTAGGCAGATTTCTCTATTGTAAAACTTCACTTGGGAAATCTGCTTAGTTTACGCAGCCCCTGCGTGACGGACTTTTTTTTTTTTGGTAAACATTGAAATCATCCGTAAACCTCAATATTGAGCATTCTTCTTGGTGAGAAATTAACATCGTCATATTATCGTTCCTCCGTATACATATACAGTGTACGTATGAAAGGATGTCATTTTGGTCAACAACCTGGTGGGATCAATTGACCTCAATAGCAGATTTCTTACAAAGTGAATATAAATAGTAGCTCAATAATGACGAAATACAGCAATGGCTGATACAAGAGGCCGTTTCTGAGAAACTTTCTCTTTTGGTGGCGCACACTCAGAGGAATATGACACACTTGTGTACATCATATCCACGTGATGGCGGGAAGCCCAGATGCTTCCCAGAAGACGGGTTCCGATCTACATGACTGAATCGTCGGTAATTGACCCAAAATGACCTAATGACTACCTTCAATCCGCTTTGTCACTCCACTCTCTGGCGGGGGAAAATAAAACTACAAAGGCAGCGCCGTTCCCGAATATGCCTCTGTGCCCCGAAGGAAATGCCTTCAGGATTACTGCCGTCAATCAAGACATCGACCTCACAAGGTCGCCGGAATAATAAGTTCCAAGTAAAGATGAGTGCGCCTACTGGACACATTTCCAGCCTTACTCATCAAAGACAGTTTTCTGATAGACAGAGAGCATTCGACAGAAAAACTCTTCGACATATTTATTTCTCGTGCGACATTTTACACGATCTCACGCCTGTTACGGCCTTTACGACGTAGGCCCATTAAACTCTTCTCCGTGATTTACTGTTTACCTCGTTGGGCTGCTCATTTACAAGATCAGTTATCATCAAGCATTGATCATCAGAAACGTTGAAGTTTTCCTATTTAGCCTTGGCACATTTGGCAACCTCTTGAAATCCGTTGCCAAATCGCCCCAAAGTGGAAGGCGACGATCTTAAAGGCTATAAAATATGTTGACGCAATTTTTTTACAGGGTATATATAATCCGTTATTAATGGTTGTCTTCTTAAGAGTAACTAGATTCCTTAATTTACATATTGAATATGTAGGTAAATTGATTAAAATTAATCTTCCATAGTTATGCACAACAAGGAAAAGATAAATCACACCGAATATTTGAGCATACGATTTGGAAAATACATCAGGTGGTCGGAATGTTTATCCGAATCTATGAAATAAATGTTAGCAATTAGGCACATAAACTATGTTAGTATAAGTATATTAAACAGAAGATGTCATATTAGAAAACTGCGAAAGTCACTGTTTGGAAATTGAGTTATTCCTAATCAACAGCCACGTAACTTCCAGAATATAACAAGAAATAAAAAAATTAAAAAATACACTAATGAAGAAACTCGAAACATACATGAGAAAAATGGATTTTCATTTATATAAAAGTAAAGCGTATGCTGTTCCTTTACTAACAATTGCCAAAAAAAACACAAGAGCATGCTTCGTATAAAGGGGGGGGGGGGGAGTAACACATTCAAAAGAATTAAAATACTTAACAAATGGTGTAATAAGTAAAAATGGTATATATTTTCTAAATTAGTAACTTCTTGAGAAGAAGTGTGGTCACTCGAAACGCGTCGGGAATTAAAGAAATGTTCATATGTGACCGAAATGAAGAAATTATTTTCCTGGCTCAAAAAACTATGATATGTATAACTCACCAGGGCATATGCTGGTTTTATCTACTAATTATTTTTTAATTTACTCTCATACAAATACGCAATAAGCATTGGCATTCAAAGAGATGGACGAGCACTAGTCAAAGACGAAAACAGGAAAGAATTTGTTATGAGTCTTAATGTATCCCCCTGCGGTCAGGTTATGGCCCCTGTCTGAGGTAAGGAAGGTGAAACTCGGAGGAGAAGGAAGGAGGAAAAGGGAATAATAGCATAATAATACTGTCGGTAAGTGCGTTAAGGTTGTAGGTAAAACATTGAAAAGGATTTGGGGCGGGAGAGAGAGAAGAGGGTCCGTAGTCCCAAGGGTGCAGTTCTCTGACCCCCCACCTGACACCCCCTAACACCGTCTAATTTATTACAAATGGAAGAGTAGGTCCCTTCTGACCATCCCGTGTGTCCATCTCTCTTCCAAATAAACAGATCCATGTCTATTTATCCTACTGAATATCCAATTCGGAGCCCATTCCGCTAGACGAGAAAACGAAAAGAGAAGGAACGCTCTTGAACAAGAAGAAATGTAATAGACGACGCCCAAACTGATTCTAAAGGATCACAAGTTGGATCGGTCTGGGAAAATATGTCAGTACCAGCGATTCCAACTATCACAGAGCTGCGTTTTCCCAGTTTTGAAGAAATTAGATATAAAACGTAATCTTTTCCATCATGATCTAATGACTAAATCGGGGAAATAGCAATACGGATCCCGCAGAAGATACTCTAGGGACATGATAATGAAACATGAAGGACCAGTTCTTTCTAATGAAAGTTAATGCTTTTCTTCAATAAATCTACGGTCTGTTGTAATTTTCAATAATGCTTCCTAGTGATTAGAACGGTTTTATTGTAGACTGACTCAAGACATACAAAGACAGTTAAAGACTCATATTCCCGCATGGCCTATCAGTCCCGATATTTTATTTTCAATACGTCCAAATTTATTAAAAACAATAGCCTATGTAATTTTTTATTGGTTATTTAATTGTATTTACGAATTGTTTATTTAATGTTTTTTTGTTTCATTCCGTCAAGTTTAATTTTCATAATCTTATTTACATTTTAAAATATGTATATATATTATTATATAAAAAATTGTTAAAAGTTTTGACAAAATGCACATATAATGCAAATATGCATGGGATGTGCAGCAAAATAAAATCCCTCCACATAGGTTTACTATGTAGAGGAAAAACCCCCGTTTTATTGTTCAAATTTTAATTTTCTTTGCTCTGTTTACTCTACACAATTATCTCTTTTTTTCAATGTCTGAGCCGTGAGTATTTTGAAGAATCGAAGGTCTTTTGCCTTCGTTTAGTAAGCCATTTAATTCTTATCCGTTTGTTTCACTTTAGTCAATTTATAGTTGTTTGCATGTATTCAACGACTACATCCATTACTAAGGTGCGGTATCAGATATATTCTCTTCACTTTGTGGCTTGAAATGTCTGGAGAAATTCAATACATGGAGCTCAAAATCTAAGTAGTAATAATCTATACTCCCAAAACAAGTTTTAAACGAATATTTTACGCAAAGTATTTAAAGAATTTCTGTGGATCATTTATTATTCTTCTAATATCCTGAATCGAATTTGTATCCAGTCGATGTAGCGGTCATGCGCAGTATGCAAGAAGACGCTCAGATTAATTGGCAGAAGAGTATTTCTTATGGTGGATTAGAAGCCATCAATATGTTCGTAAATGGAGGTGTTTATCCGGTTCTTCCTGTTTGTGGCCGTCGGTAAGGCGAGCCTGGAGCTGGAGAACGCTGGCTAACGGAAGAGACTCGAGGAGTATTCTCGGAAAGGATCAGTATGCAGGTCTGGAGTCCATCTTGTCTTGACCATACTCCTTACAAACAGGATTGGCACTTTGCAACGTCTCCACTTCGGATCCAACAAGATCCATATGTTGTCCAGTTCGTTGGCACTTTCCGTATCATGACAAATTGGGATCATCATGATTTGAAAGCTACGCCTTGTAGTTGCAACCATTGTGTTCTATCGGAAGCTACCTCTTTTCATATTACTATACCCACACGAATCCATAAAATGTTTGGTGTCTTCAAAATAGGATTCTCTAGGTCTCTTTCTTCCCCAAGGAACTTACCTTCAAATATATTTGTGATGAAATTATGATATGCAAAAGAAGTTCCACTCTCCATTTTCCATGGCTTTGATAAGACGTTTCCTTTCCTCATTTAGAACAGCCACGTTGGATTTTATTTTTAGTTCAATTTGCTCTCTGGTGATTCTGTGCCAGATCCACATTTCCTTAGTTTCCAATGTATTATATTCCCAACTTTCGCTCCCGTAAAGAAGTACAATCCGTACGAAAGATTAGCAAACATTTTTTTGCATGCTATTTAGCTAAAATACTCGTTTTGCTTTGGAAGGCTTGTTCAGCAAGTGCTATTCTTCTATCGACTTCAGCTCTAATATCATTGAGTTATTTGATTATGCTCCCTAGGTAGAAAAACTTCTCTTTTTCAAATATAACGTATCGAATTCTAATATTTATATTTCCTTGGCTTTGTATCTTCTCTTGAACCAAAACTTTTGTCTTTTGTTTTATGTCCCTACATGCGACTTGCCACCAGTGCAATGTCACGGATCTTTCTTTCATTTTCATTTTTGCTTCTCCAATAAACATATTGAACAGATAAGGTACCAGAGGGCATCATTGTCATACGCCTTCCTTAATTCAATCTTCCGTTTCACATTCATTAACAATGATTTGTGTACTCTGATTTTTGTAAATATTCCAAATTAACTTTCTGTCTTTCGAATCTAATCCTACTTTACGCATGCAATCAAACATCAGTTCCCAGTTATCGGTATCAAATCTTTTTCTAGATCTATAAATGCAACTATAGTTTATTTTATTTATGTTTCTCTTTCTCTTCAAGATATACATACACTGAAATATATAAATCACAATTACCAACATAACTGTTATACCTCAATATTTCACTTCCAAGTTGCATCTTCGAGCGTAGATTTGTCTTTTCACATTTACTACACTACTAACAGAACACTACAAGTCTGCTATTAAATTACTACAGAATAAATTGTCAATATTACCAGCTGACGTCCATCAGGTGGTCCAATCAGCTGTTATATTTGTCTATCAGCTGATTACTATAGAGCCATCATAGTATTCAGGATGTCTGCTTCAACTCGAGCTAGCTGGGAACTATAAAGATTTCTATGCAATTATCAGAAGCCTCTCATTTAGATAATTTGTTCTCAAGAGTTCTCCATGCGCCAAAATGGACTAGTTTTGAAGGCCAGAAACCTTTTAGATATTAATCAGATCCCAATTACGGACGATAAGTATTTGTTGCCGAATTAGACCTGAATATTTTACATCTGGACAATTACGGCAGAACAACTATTTCAGGCAGCTTAGTGCAGCAGAGTTGTAAAAGAGGAACGAATCCAACCGATTGTTATAACACTAATGAACAATTAAAGAGCTCGCTCTGGCGGAAAACTGAATCATCTCCAGACTCAACATTCGCATAACTTACATTATCATTAAACTAAAATGACAATAGTATTAAAATTTGCATAACTTTGTCAAATAAAACAGATAAAATAATTATGAATAAGGAAACTTGCAATGGAAAATTACTTCAGCCTTTGAAAAATGAAATCCTTTGAAATATATATGTCATTTGGCACTCTATTAGACTGTGACTGAACTGTATAATTAGCTTATCGTATAAAACTGAAGATCAAGTTCTTTAAGGCCCAATTCTTGCTGCAAAAGTCCATTCAAATGCTAAATAATACAAGAGTATAAGTTGTGAATTTTCTTCACAATTTAATATCTAAAGGAATCGCATGAAGAACATTTAAACACATTCATAGTGAGATAAAAGAGAAATGAAATTCATGACCTGCAGTACAATTGCTGGACTGGACTGTTTTTTATCTTCGCTGAATATATTATCTGTTTGTCGGCGATGTTGCACGACTGGTTTACGACTGGCAATCTTCGGATCATCTCTGCTTAATTTGGTTTCAAACTAAATTGCTTTGGAAAAATAAATTTAGCCATTTTCCCACGGAATAGATGAAAGAAAATTTCTAAATACGTTCTAAAGCAGGCAAAGTTGTGATAATTTACCCTTTCAATTGTATTGAAAGCAAACATAAACCATAATTAATTGTAATAATTCAGTTTTATTAAATTAATTTTAAATTTTTTAAAAACTGTTTTAGTTTCCGAGTCTTTTGCATAACATTGTAATTATTTCCTGTCCCGATTTATTACCGAATGAGCAAATAAAACCCCGGCCTAACAATAAAATTGCCTTTTTTATATACTATAGCAACCTGCCTTGAAAAGTAATATGTTCTTCCGAATAATAGAACACTTTCGTCTTAAGTGTTATAAATGCTAGTATTACCCAAATTTCATAAGAACTAATTGCAGAAAAATTGTTACAAAAATTAATAACGGAGTGTTATAATGATTTAATACAGATATATTCCACATCACACTTATTTATAAATGGCAAAATTTTTACATTAACGTAAACTTTATTGATGACCCCAATATCGGGCCAAGAAAAGTGGAAGTTTAGAAAAGGGTTAATACGTAAAATTACACACATCTTTCTTACAATACATTATATTGAAAAGTATTATTTGATTAATATTCTTGACAATGTAAGTCTTCAATTACCGTTCAATACATTTTTCTTCTAGCTTTAATATTTTTTTTTTTTTTTTTTTTTACAAGCGACTAAATATCTCATTTCCGTCTTAAAATTCAAGATTTATTAATACTGGGTTCTTTTTAACAATGCGTACATTGATTTTGTGCTACTAACTTACTCGAAACCTGAAAACATCGGGTTTTCCGTGGGCCTACTGAAATATGGATTTAGATAAATGTTAAACGAACTTGTAAATGTATGCAGACATTACTGGGCAATAAAAAAAAAAATATCTCGATAGCTGTGTTTTACTCCAGTTGCCATTAACTCCCCTTCACTTGTATAATTGTGCCTTTGATAAGGAAAACTTAATGGCTATGAACAACAGTTAGTCAGAAAACTGTTTTGGACTTTCACTAGTCAGCTGATTTATACATCAGCTGTCTTATCATAATATTAGAACACATGAAAAAAATAATAACATTTCATAATTTATTATATTTATTGCGATTTATTGACGTTGTCTTGGTGTTGCTACGCTCCATCGAGCGGGTTATCTGTAACTTACCACCACTTTCTATCCAGGGTTGGATTAAGGATTTTATTTAATGTGCTCATTGCTAAATTAACCCTTGTTATCCAATTCGAAATTCGATCTCACGACTCTACTTTACCTATAGTGCATTATTCTTAAAATAATAATTTGACTATAACTGGTGACTTCAGATTAAGCATTTGTGTTAATATGTTCACCCCAATATTCTTAGACACCGTTTATTCAAAAAATAACTTAACCAAGTAAGATTTGGGGAATAAAAAATGACTATAGTTATTTTTTTTTAAATATGTACAAATAAAAATTATAATCATTTCCTTTTTATTTCATAGAAATATTAACACTAGTTCATTAACTAAAATTTTAATATTATTTTTTTTCTTTCAGTCCCCGAACCCATTGGAAGGCCAGACAAAGGAAGCTCTCCTACCAACAGTGGTGAGTCATGATAACTTTTTTTGTATTATTATTTACAAAACATTATATAAACTTAAACGAAAATTTAAATAAAAGAAAAACCTTTATGAATTCACCCGATAAAGACCAAGATCCATTAATAAAATGCGAAAGACAAAAACACTTTCTTATTATTGTAATAATTATTTAAATAAAACACTGTGATATGAAGAATTATTTATTCTTTAAAATAAGTCGAAAATGAGGCACATTCAAAACTATATTTATATATTATTTCGAAAATTCTTAATACCTCCGTTATTATGCGTCGGATCGAAAAATTGTATAGAACCAATATTATTACAAATGTAATGTTATATAAATGTTGTTATGTACATATATTCACTATATTGATTATTAACAGAGATATTTGCATTTTTTAGTTTTCGGCATCCAGTAAACAATGTCATCTTCATGTCAAATTAACAATGAGCTGTTATATTATGAAACACATTATTTGAAACCCAAATACCAAATAATGTGCTTATTGAACTTTTAACTTTTGAGATAAATGCAAATACGTGGCGAACATGGGAAATATGCCTAGTTAACGCAGTCCCTCGATGAAGGAATTTTTTTTTTTTAAACAGCTGGTGCTATTTGTTGGTCGAGCTACAATAATGCTGAATGTCTTATCATGTCCTCTTTATATTTTAAGTCCTTTTTTCATGAAGATCGAACTAAGGGAGAAATAAGGGATACAAAGTCAGTTTGCACAGTCCCTGCTTTTTGGAATTCTTCCTTCAAGACTAGTCCTCCACGTCGAGAGCCAGTCTTGCCCCGAAGACATCTCCCTGGAGCAAGCCCGGAATAAGATTAACAGATGCTATAAGGAAAGTAAGGATTTCCGCTCGATTAGCCGTGGACGAACCAAAGGCTGGTTTCGAATTACCCCAATATGGCCGAACAGAGCCCAGCTCATCCGTGCATGAACTCCTCCTCGACATATTGTTTCTCTCCGACAACAACAGATCACATTTATCTCCGGTTCCTACAATTCTTCATCCTGTCTTACCGTTCCAGTTTGGCTCAGGTAAAACTCACAGGTGTGCAGCGGGTCAGAGCAACAGAAAAAAATATAATCGTACACAATTAGGCAAGTTATGACGGGAGGAGCTTTCTTCTTGAGAACGATGGTCAAAATATTGGGGAATGCAAATTTGCCTACGACCTTATGCCTCATTTCTCCAAAAGAAACGTTTATCAACCCTTGAAATAGAGTTGCCCCAATCAGCTGTTAGCTAGTCAGACATTTTTCTGTCAGTTTGCAGGGATGGATGGCCAAAGGTTGTGCTTTGTGTTCAAGAATGCTTAATCACTAGAAATTCTCGCTCACACATTGCGATTTCTTGAAGTGTTTTAACAGATTTTTCTTCTGGGAAATAAGCTATTTAGCTGTAATTGTGGCGATATTTCAGAACTATTTCCATAAATCCGTCCTAACTAGATGAGAAAAAATGAGATACTTCCATATTGCAAGTATATAGCGACCACAATATTGGTCGATCGTTTACAAACTCAATAACTAAAGATTAAAGCTTCAGACCAGCAGGATATGTGGTTAAAAATACCATTCATTTTGTGCCTAACCGAAAATGCAGTATGTCCAACGTTCTTAATGAATAATAATTGTTTTTTCTATTAGGTTTCTCGCTTTGAGCATTCTGCAAAGCTCTACTGTTGCGCAATTTCACTCACGGCTATTATATCACTAATAATATCCGACTAAAATTGCAAGAGTTGTTCTGTAAAGATAAAATTGAGAATATAATATGATGTGAAAGCAAATCGTGTGTCATTCGAGCGGAAGGGAGTTCTGTCTAGTTTACGCAACCTCTGAGAGGTCGATGATTGGTTTTGATGACCTTTTGCCCATCCCTTGTGGGAAGGAAATCGATTTGGATTATTTTTGCATCTGGGCCCAATCTCTCCGGAATCTTTCCTCCGCCATGTAAATCGCTTCCTCCTTAAACGAAATACTGCACATGGATGTTGTCCTCGTGGTAACTTCGATACATTAAAGACTCCATTATTACTGAGACTAAGGGGACTCTATGTGCTTGTTTGCGGCGCATCGCCGAATCAATTGGTTGATAGATGCATGCGGGCACCCCCATGTCAATCAAAGGGAGGGCTTTTCTGCCGACATGTAGGGGCTGGCTATTTGGGACGTTCCAACCCCAAAACAGAGCCGGTCTCTCTGCTCGCCCTTCAATAGGCACACCAGCTGTGAGAGAGGGTTGCTAATTCTCTCGATTCCGTAGCTAGGCAAAGGGCTCAACCGAAAATTCCAACAGAAAACACCAATCGCACAATACTGGTCTCACTAACAGAACTTCCAACCAAGATTGATGCGAAAACATCAGTCCGTCACGCAGAAGCTGCGTTAATAAGCAGATTTCCAAAGTTCAAATGAGAGTATCATTAGGTATTTAGGCTTCAAATAATGTGCTTCATAATATAACAGCTTATTGTTAATATGACATGACTAGGAGTGGGGGTTTACTGAAGGCCGAAAACTAAAAAATGCAAATATCTCGGTTAATAATCAAGATAGTGAAAAAACGTTCATAACCACATTTATAGAACATTACATTTTCAGTAACATAGGTTTTATACAATTTTTCGATCCGACGCATAATAACGGAGTTCTTAAGACTTTTCGAAATCCCCCCCTCAAAACCCTCTCTTCCACTAGTTCGATTTCAGCCATTAACGAACGTGATCTTTAGTTTGTCATAAAACGTTTAAATATCGAGTTTGGTAACGATCAAACAAAAATTGCGACTGCTAGAGCGTTAATAGACATATATAACGTATAGGTCTATAATTTGTCTAAAATCGTGTCATGATTATGACCTCAATAGATAATTTCCCTTGAGGAAAATCTGCTAAAAAAACGACTTGCAGAAGTCCCCAGAGTCTGTTTGGTCTCCCAATTCGACCTATTATGTATGTCTATTCGCGTTACATCTTTAACTTTGCGTTTTCCAAACACCCAGAAACACAAATGGGCAGTAAGGGAGGGAGGGGTCTACTCATCAAAGTTCAAAATATACATTACACACCAAAAAAATACAAACTACTTTACCCAATGCCAAAACGTTTCCCTTTTCTTCCAGATTCTCTTATTCCAAATTAATCCTCTTTGGACAACTTCGGAGTCCTCCATTTCGACGTGAACATGTGAATTTATTGGCCACGGAACTGCCAAATGATATATGAATAGAAAAGGCTAATAACCTGTAAATAACAATAGACATAACCTCGTAAAATGGACGTTAATTCTTATTTAAAAAAAAAAATGCGAAAACTTTTAACACTAAAACAATTTACAAAACCCAAATTTGAAACAAATGTATTTTTAAAAATGCATTAATATTACATATTCGTTGTTAGTTGGAACGGTTCGTCCCGACTCTTAATTGGACAGGTTTTTTTCACGGTAATTAAGATTTTAATCAAATTACAACCTCAATATAAAGACAATGGAGAGCAATTATTATTTCAGTTGTAAAAGTCCAATTTATTTTTCGTCCTTCAAGGAACATCTAATGAAAAATAATTTAACAAAAAGAAAGAAAATATTAATCTACGACGGAGTTAAATTTACTTGTACAAATTTATTTCATAAGCTGTAAACACTTAATTAATGTGAGAATGAATAACTAACTTAGTTGGAGTAAGCATGGAAGATAATTTACAGCAGGTCATTTCGAAAGGTTAATTCAATAACTATTTATATATTGGATAATTCTGTGATAAAATCTGAATGACTTTCAATAATATTAAAAATGATTAAATTCTTGGCTCACTTAAAAAAATTAAAAATAGTAATAATAGTAAATCAGAAAATGTTTGTAAATATATTTCATTTCATTCCGCCATTATATTATACAAATATATTTGTTTTTGTTCTATTTTGGCAATTTATAAATAAAAAATAATGCCTCTTAATAATTAACTTTCGATAATTTCTCATATATTATATTTAATAATAAATAATTTGATTTACACTTCATCATTTTGGATTGCTAAAGATTCCATCGAGGTATATATGAATGACTTATTCATTTTAAAACCTCTATGTTTAAAATGCACTGCACAGTATTGGGCCAAACGTGCGACCTTGTGCAACACAAAGCCCCTCAGCCTCCAATCAAAAAAGCTAATACCAGCTCCATTTAAGAACTTCGAGGAAGTTGTATTTCACCTTTTCTTTTTCCACACAAGAAAAGTAAAGGTTTCCTTTTATATGTGAGAGTATTTCAGAAGCGTAACACATCGAAATGACAGATCACGAAAGTGAGAACTGGCCGTCGACAGGAAAAGCTCCATTAGCCCGGAACGCTATTTATTCCTATCTCTGCATAGAGGAAAATCTTTAACCTCTTTGGCACAACTAACAAGCACCAACGGCAACTTCCGCTCGCTTAGAAAGTCAAGAGGTTTTTTTTAATTGTAACTCGGAAACTTTGAAAGAAGAATAAGATGAAAATCAATTGGATCTTCTTCCTCTTCTGTTTGACTTAGCAGAAATGTCACTAGTCAATTTTCAATAAATACACCAGACTTTATTTTGCTATGGCTATCCGTTTCTGCTTAATCCACCCATTATTTGGCCCTTACAAGCCTTTTTATTTATTGTTTTAATTCACATTAAATTACTAGAACTCAAAAACACGACAATTCGTCGACTTATCCCAAAACCATTTCTCATTGAAGTCTTTTGTTTAAAAAAAAAAAAAGGAAAAGAAAAACCAACCTTCTCAGGACCATTTTTTTTTTAATTTAATCACAGCCTCTTACATGATCTTATTTTCTATAATGTAAAAATATAGGCATAGGAGATTTCAATGCAATAATTGACCAAACATAGCTTTTCTGAGCACAAACATTTCAAAAAAATGTACTCCGTTTACAACAAAAACCATAATT
Source organism: Riptortus pedestris (assembly GCA_019009955.1). Lineage (NCBI taxonomy): Eukaryota > Metazoa > Arthropoda > Insecta > Hemiptera > Alydidae > Riptortus > Riptortus pedestris. Next base: position 7,684,287 of record CM032228.1, read on the forward strand.
AGTTCATTACATTGATGTAAACATTAACTTAATTAGGGATGAGTAAATAATTGATAATTAAATTAACTCTTTTTTTTTTAATGAGAAAATTATGTATGATAGTGAGCGAACCTCGAACTAAAATCATATTAGAGTTTCTCTTAATTCTAGAGAAATATTGAAGTCCCAGTTCTAGTCAAAGAATTTTATTATTCTACAATAAAATACCTTTATTTATTTCAGTATTCAGAGAATACAGCCACAATTGTTTATCTGAATATGAGTTATTAAGCCATTCTTATTATATATATATATATATATATATATATATATATATATATATATTGAGAATGTTACTTGTGAATGATAAATTAAGTCTGAGTTTTTAACTTTACTTTCTTTGGGTCAAATATTATTTAAGGGGTGGGGAAAATAACGAAAGCTTTGTTATTAAGTTTTTGTAAGTTAATTAATTTCACAACGAAAAGGGGGGGGGGGGAGTTTAGGTTATCTTGATTAGGTTACCAACATGTGAAGTCGGAGCCCGTATACTAATAAATCCAAAGTCGAACAAGAGCCAGGCTTTATATGTTAACAATGTCCATAAATCAATCTGTAATGGATTAAAAATTGTATGCTCAGTGAGCGAGCGGGGTAGTTATTGTATAAATTAAGATAATTCTATGGGGGTTGTAAGTGGCAGATGCGCAGGCGCCGAATAAATAATCCATGGAGGCTCCTGGGGGTGGCTCAACAGTTGCTCTCTCGAATCAAAGGCCTTTGAGCCCGCGCGCGGGGAAAAAATGGCGCGTGTCCCGCGGTAACGAGCCGTACCCTTCCTCTGGCGGGTATATCTAGAACCCGAAGCTAATAGTCGGCCATATTATCTAGGTTAGTTATTCCAACTGCAGCAGACCGACTCCTAAGCGCCGTGAGAAATTTCCTAACGAGAACTGAAACTCTCAGCACGAGCTCAGAATATACAACTGACCTCGTTGTATTTTAAAATCCGCCATTTCGAACGACATTACCGGAAATAAACTGTATCTGTAACTCCATCAACTTGCAATATTCATTCAAATGCTCATCATTTCTTTAATTCTGATATCACTAACAGCCACAATTCATAAAACAACACTTCTCTCCTAATCTACTCTATTATCACTAAAGTTTTTGTAAACTTTTGAAATCTATGAATGTATTACACAAATGAACAATTTTTAAAAACTTCCCGATGAAGTAGCTCAATTAAAAATAATTTATATCGTCGAAATGTGCCATCAATTCAATCATCCTTGAAGAAGAAATGGCGGGAGGCCAATAGATGAAAAACACTAGAAACATCACTAATTTATTTATCTCTACATGTTTCACACTAACTATGGCGCATCTTCAGGAGTTGTACACTTGTTATAAAAAAAAAATCTACCTTACCACTGAGGCGGTCACATCAAGACTCCATAATGTATCAAAATTACAAGATCATTTATTAAAGTAACCGATTTAGGAAATTACAATTATTTAAGTGTCTAATCTCAGTTAAAGTTTACTGGCTTTATTCTATTTTTATATGTGTTTATATTGTTTTATATACATGAATGGCATCTCTCTATGACCAACATGGCAAGTATAATGATTCTCAGTGTTTACGGATACCCGCGTGTCTCGCTTTGCTGAAAATGGAGTTCGATTCATTCTTCAGAGTTTTTTGTCGAAATAGTTCATTCTATAACTTAATTTCTTTCTTCGCTTTGTTTACATTTTTTTGTTTTAATCCTTTTTTCAGAAAGTGGTATCAACGGAGAAGCAGAAGACTTGAGCAACGAGAGCGAGAGTAGCCAGGACAGCCTGGGACCCCAGGGAAACGACAGGGGAGCCCTCAACCTAGTAAGTAACACAATAACAATATATAGGACATAACAATAACAATATGTATTTTATAATAGTAAATTCTCACTTGGAAAAACTAAAGCCATGGTCTGAATAGGCACTTATAGGGGAAAGTGGAGTAAAACCGGGTAGCTAAGGTTTGAAGCCTTCCAGAAACCACAAGTTTTACCACAAATAAGTAAAGTTAAGTTGAAATAAAGTCTACTTATCTGTTAACGTAACTACAGTTTCAAAAACAAAATCTAAATTTTTAAAGCAGTTTTACCTTACTTTTTTTTGTAAAAAGTCATTTTGCCCGGTTTTATCCCACTAGTAGGGCAAAACCGGGTACATATGTTTTTCTTAAAATGTGTAAAGATTTTTAATCAAATTAATGTTTTGTTTTTTTGTTAATATAAAATGTTGTTTGAGGCATTAAAACGAACCCCCCTTTTGGGAACAGTACAAAAAAATAAAGTAAACATATAAACAAATAACAACATTAATCTTTTCAGCTATTTCAAAACAATAATTTATTTCAAAAAGTAAATTCATAGTTGCTAGATTTGTCATATTGTTTGTCATTATACGCGCTTTTACAGTGAAATAATTAAACAAAATTAGGTAATATTATACTTTTCATGTTTCGAGAATCGTGGCATAGCTGCTTACCCGGTTTTACCCCGCGCGTAAAGTTGAAATAAAACATTGCGTCATTCGGGCATACCAAACGATAAAGATAATTACTTAGTGCTATAATAAAGGTAATTAAAACTTGTACTAAGGGAACTACATTCCTGTATTCTAATTGGAATAGGAGCGCTGTACAATCAAAAACCTTTTCCACCAAAATAATAAAGCAGGTTCCACGAAAATTGAATTATTGTCACTGGCACAAAACAGCCATGACTAACGTTTTGGCGTAATGGCCGCTGCTTCTTCTTCAAAGGTGGTTTGTAGTTGCTCCGTTATCAGCCCGACTGCAGTACACACATCGGCTAAGAGGAGGTTGCTCCCAACTACCCCTACTCTCCCCCACTCAAATTTCTGTATTTAGCTAGAGGCAACGGGCTAGGGAGGAATGGCACTCTTGCGACTATCATCCCGAGTTGTAATATTTTCATGATTCCTGAAGCCATTATTGTAGTCTAGCCTCGTGCAGAAGGCAACGGTAATCCAGGCATTCCCTTGCCACTACCTTCCCTCCTTCAGCGGGTACACCTCCTTAACAAGCTAGATATCCAAACAGCATCAATTGGGTCAGAACACGCAGCCTCGCCTCCCCGACATAGAACCAACCCCCGCCCCACGAGGAGATCGGAGTGAATTAGAACTGTGTATAAGAGAGACGGAGATAGAGACATCCCCTAAAATTATGCACCCTTCTCCGACCCCCACGAAATATCTTCTACAGATTTCTATTTTTTCTTCTTCCTTTTTTTACAGGAGGGGGACACATTTTACATTGAGATTCAACAGCAATCTTTTCACGACCCTCTTCCCCTTTCTACCAGCCAATTTAAGAATTAAATTGTTCTTGTTCAGTTGTTTCCATTTTAGCATTCGACTGACTCGAAGGAGAATATTGAAAAGTAGTTAAAATGTCTAGTAAATAATTTCTGAACTGAACTAAAACTTATATTTGTGTCCGATGAAATGATTAGCACGTTATCATTAGTATCAATATGTATTTTGGTTATTATGCACTATATATATATATATATATATATATATATATATATATATATATATATATTTGTCTGTTAACGCTACAGAGGTCGCAATATTTGACTCATCGTTACCAAGCTCAATATTTAAACGTTTTATGTAAAACTAAAGATCGAGTTCGTTAACGCCTGAAATTGGAGAAGTGGGAGTGGGGGTTAAGAGGGGAGGAATTTCGAACATTCAAAATATCTCCGTTATTGTTAAGTCGAATTGAAAAATCTTATAGAACCAATATTATTCCAAATGTAATTTTCTATAAATGTTAGCATATACATATATTCTCTATCTTTAATATTAACCGAGATGTTGGCATGTTTTTAGTTTTGAGCCTTCAGTAAACCCCCACTTTTAGTAATCGGACTTTAAAAATAAGAGAATATATAATGAAGCGTCTAATTCCAAGCGTAAATACAAAATATGCTGTTTTACGGGCCTTTATTATGCGAGATACATGCAAATAGTTTATGTGATCACATCAATTTTGGTTTTATTGAGCGCCCACTTTTACTAATCGAATTTTTTTTGGAAATAGAGAATATATGCTGTGATGAGATCAGTAGTGAGTCGTCCTAATATGTGGGGAAATCTGTTTAGCTTACGCAGCCCCTGCGTGACGGACTTTCGGTCTAATTAACTCTAAACTAAAATGGAGAAAGGGAGGCATTGAAATAAAATTCTGCTCAGACTGTGAGATAAGGGCCCGGGGTTAGGTGGAGGGCTTGCTATTAGGTAAACATAGGGGCAGAGCCAATTTCCGGACCGAAGGGGCCCCCCTCGCATTCTACAGCAGAATATTCGAGGCGCGAGCCATGCTGATCGCCATCAACAGTTTAGCCATTCTTCCTTTACATCCCTCTCTTTCTTAACGCACGAAATCACTCTCCAATCTTCATTCCGAATTCTGTAGCCAGTCCCTTCTGCCTACTTCTTATATTCCACAAACTTACATACATATTACAACATAAATAATGCTTAAACAAATCAACAGAGGTTAGCATCTATGTCCAATGTTTTCAAAACATCGATACTTTAATGACCAATGATCGATTTAAAGCAATCTACTTCTCATAAGAAGAAATTTTTTTCGGGTCGATAGATTCAATTCAAATATTTCAGTCTATTAATGGGTTTTTGATCATTTCTATTAAAATACTTCGACGTCATTCCTCAATTTTATTACCGATGCTCATTCAGTTCAATCAACCCCACTTAGAAAAAAATAATCGATTCTTAGTTTTTAACACTGCCTTTTGAATATTGAAAAATTCCCCTTAAATATATTCCAATTTTGGATCAATTTACAAAAATTGGCAGAAAACAATTTTTTAAAACCTAAAGGTTTAAGTTATTATTAAATACAAAATACATCTCTTTGAGATTTCTGGCTTAAAATAAATGGTAAAATAAAAATGGTGACAGAGTGCCCCCCCCCTTGTTTCTCCTAAGAAAAATTGAATGTTTCTAAAAATATATTTATAACTAACAAACTATTTCAGGCTGCTCAAACATTTGTTTTATACTTATGTCAAATACTTTCGAGGGCTTTAAGGATTTTTTTTTTTTAAATTCCAAATTAAAATCTTTGTCAAACAACATATATTAGTTGACAATTGTTTTTTATTACTTATTCTATTTTTATTTTATATTCTTATTATTAATATACATTTTGGTTTAATTTTTGTCGCAAACATTACTTTTATTTCAATGACATTTACTTTTGTTGTAATTATTTATTTTTTAATATCATGTGAATAATGATTTATCTGTGTAGTCAGTAACTCACCATCACACTTAATTTTTTAATAAAGCGTTTTTATTCTTCTTCTAAAACAATTGACGTAATATTATTTTTAATAAGAAATTGGCAAAACACAGAGAGAGACATACAGAGAAAATATATGATTAAATTAACCTTGGACAGAACATTTTTACGGCCTAGGCAAAATAGGCTTTTGATTATGAAAATAAAATTATGGGGGTTAGCAAATTTTGAGTCAAAAGAGGATATTTCAAATTTGTTTAGATTATGAACTTTTTAAAAAATTGCTAGAATCATTGGAGGAGTTGAGCTTTTATCAGAGGCTCCTCCGATTGTGACTCCTTAGCTTCTGCAAGTCACCCAGCCAACTCTAACAACCTGCGCCTCGTTCTAATGCACAATGTTTTGGCCAGCCTTCCATTTCCCATGATTTAAACCATCCAACTACCATCTTAGTCAGGTTCACTTTATACAATTTACAAGTAGATAGGAAAAAATGAAACAATACATCAATGAATAGAATTACAGCCTCACTTAGGAGTTCACAAAGTTCCTGCAGTTGTACAGTATTCACCACAATGTTTTAATACTTCTTATTAAAAAAAATAATTTATTTTTCAGGTGACAGATGGGCAGAGGCAGAGTAGACCCGCGAGTGTCAATACATCTCCGAACCCCACTAGTGTGCAAGCAGCTATTGCTGCGATACAAGCTGGACAGCTCAATCAGGTAAGTAAAGTATTAAACTTTGTAATTATTTTATTGAAATAACTAAATGAGATCAAATTTCTATGTTTAACTATATATAAAATAAAAGTCTACATCAATACATATAACTTCTAAAGTGATTACACTTAAGTATACACTAAAATAAAGTTCTGAAAAATAAAGAGAGGGGTTTAGAAGGGAGGAATTTAAAAAATTCGAAATATCTCCATTATTATAGTCGGATGGAAACATTGTATAAAACCAACCAATTTCATTTAAAATTTATTTTCCTATAAATATTGTTTATACATTTAATTTCTCTATCTTGAAAGTTAATCAAGATATTTTCATTTGTAGCAGATTTCCCTTAAGAGAAATCAGCTATTGCGGTTCTAATCTCTCTATGTATGTATTTATGTGTGTGTGTATATATATATATATATATATATATATATATATATATATATATATATGTATATATATATATTAACACTCTAGCTGTCGCAATTTTTGTTTGATCATTACCACACTTGAAATTTAAATGTTTTATGTGAAAATGAAGATTTAAGTGGCTAAAATCAGACCAGTGGGAGCTCTAAATACCTCTGCTATTATACATCGGGTAGAAAAAAATGTATAGAGCAAACCTTATTGCAAAATTAAATGTTCTATAAATGTAGTTATATACATACTTTCTCTATGATGAATATTATCCGAGATAATTGGATGTTTCAGATTTCACCCTTTAGTAAACCCCTCTCTCCTACTCTTGTCATGTTAACAATAAGCTGTTATATTATGAGCACTTTATTTGAAGCCCAAATACCAAATAATGTTCTCATTTAACATTTACGTTTTGAGATAAATGCAAATACGTATCGCACGAGGGAAATCTGCTTAGTTAACGCAGCCCCTGTGTGATGGACTAGCTTCTGATTTCGCAACAATTCATCACTTATTAGTGTATAATAATATTTGTAATTATTATTATTATTATATAATTATATTTGTATTTATTATATTTGGTTGAGTATTAATCTGATTGTTGTGTGTTTAGCTGATGATGCAGTCTCAGCTGGGAGGAGCAGGGCTGCAGGCGCTCCAACAGCAGCTCCATCATCAACTCCAGCAGTACGTCCTATTCCACCAGCAGCAACAGCAACAGCAGCAGCACCAATCTACTCAGCCATCATCACAGCACCATCCATCACAATACTTCATTCACAATCAGGTAACCATCCCACCATATTTACCTTTAAGAGCTATTAAGGTGTTGCTCGTGATACGATTTTTGAAATATTTTCACAAATGTGCATCGATCCTATCTAGGAGATGATGAAAATGAGATCTGTTCAAAATTATATAAATATATATATAACTGCTCTAGCAATCACAATTTTTGTTTGATCAACACCAAACTTGATATTTTAATATTTTTGCAAAACTGAAGATAAAGTTTGTTAATAGCTAAAATCAGAACAATGAAAGGAGGGGAGTTTAAAGGGGGAGAATTTCGATAATTCAATATATTTCCGTTATTACGGGTCAGATCGAAAAATTGCATAGAACCAATGTTACGGAAAATTATTATTGTTACGGCCACATTATTCTAAGCTTGAATACCAAATATTGTTTTCAGGAGACCTTTATTATGTGAGATACAGGGAAATTTGTAGTGTGATGATCACAAAAGATCATATATATTGTTGGTAGAAATCGGATATGGACTAGTGGGGATATTCAGGGGAAATCGAAAAATTCAAAATATTTCCTTTATTATGAATGGGACCGTAAAATTTTATAGAACCAATCTTATTAAACTATTGAAGATCTACAATTGCTGTTCTACGCATTTTTTTTTTTTTTTTCATAACTCAAGCCTATGGCTAATTAAATGATTATTAAAATGAAACACAAATAATACTCGTGAAATTTGAGATATTTCTTTCACCATTCTTCTTTTGGAGAGGAAATCAAAAACTCATTCGATTAGCCAAGTGCTTCTAAAAACCAAAATACTTCTCATTAAATATGATTATCTAATACCAATTTAATCATAATAATTACTATAATAATATTAATATAACATAAAATTAAATAAAAATGTATATTTGCAGGGTCTGCTAGCTCCAAACCTGAGGCCCACCCTTACCCCACCGAGGTTATCACATTCCATCCAGGTAAGAACAGATATTATACAGGTTGAGCCAATATAAAAACATAATACCAATTCTTTATTTGTCTGTAATAGATCTGCAAACCTAATTTCTGGTTGGGAAACAGTAAAACAAAAGAGACATGGCAATAAAAATTACTATATCATCTACAAACTTTACCAATTTAATATGAATTAAATTATTTTACAAACTCATCTCAGATATTTTAAGGTGATGATAGTACTGTTAAAATAAATTAGTTTAGAGAAAGTTTATACTATAAGCTTTCTCATTTTCAAAGTTACACTTAAAGGAGCTTTTAGGATTTTTTTCCATTGAACAAAATAATTACGAACACCAAAATTGTATTTATGTTATGTTTCATGAATTTGTTTTGGCTCAGCTTGTACAATTTTTTTTTTATATTCATGCATATGTTCTGTATTATCATAAGTAAATTATAAATGTATGTCTTTCAAAACAGAAACACAACAAAACACCCTTCCCTATCAAATACTCTTATTGTTCTTAAGCTTTTCACAAATGAACTCCTGAAATCAACTGTTATATTTGTTATAAGTGTAATTATTACAATTAAATTTTCTTGTGGAGATTTAGTAACAAAGAAAACATTAGTCTTAAAAATTCCATATTGGATAAAAGTAATTTTGTTAGGTTTAAGAATCATTTAACACAGATCATTTATGAATCATTTTATTTAAATTATACAATCAAAGTTAAAATTATTTGCAATCTAGAAAGCTACTTAGCTTTCCTGTTCTCTTAAAGTGGTAAATTTTGATCAAGGTTCTCATCGTCAAATTAGACAGTGTTCATATAAATTGCTTCGCTCATTGTATTCTTGCAATCCAGAGACATTAATATATGCTTTTTAAATAAGTCTCCCGACATAATTAAAGTCCCTCGTGTTTCCATTTATATATTTTTATGTGTCCTAACTAAACTATTATCATTTTAAAAGCTATAAATATTAATAGTAATAAAGTTGAAAATATAAATTTCTGATCCGACACATAAAATGAAGACCATTGAGAACCAAGGTGTTTGATACTTTGAAATGGCATAAAGGACTCATTGCAGTGTTAAAACATTCCATAACAAATCAGTCCCGAGAATCTAATTGACATAATAATAAACTCAGATGCTCCTGATCTTCATTACATTTGTAACATTTCGAAAATTTATACCCGAGCTATTATAAGCTGTATAATGTGACTAGGAACCAATTAGGAGCTCTGTATCTATCCATTAAATGAATTACAAAATAGGTAATAATTACTCTAGCTTGCGATAATCTCTTTCGACTAACTGTATTTATATTATTATTTTTCAGAGTGGGATCTTAGGCGGAAGCGATAACAAATCGAGCCCACTCCCCGGGAAAGTGCCAAGGCCTCCGCTGCCCCAACCTCACTCGATGGAGCCCGATGAAACGACAGACCTTGAAGAACTTGAACAGTTCGCCAAAACTTTCAAGCAGAGGCGAATTAAATTGGGTAAGTTTTGTTTAACTTCTTCTCATTTACTTATAATTCCATTTTCATAATTTGCCAGGATAGCACTATAAGTTTTCTTAAAAGATTTTGATATCTGTATCTCAATCTTAAATTGCATTTTGTTTTTTTTTTCTCCTGCTAGTAACCCTATGAGAAGTTATTTATTTGAGTAAATGTTCCATTGCCACATGGCACATTACATGTATGATTGTGTTTAAATACATTTTCACAATATAAATTATTTAATGGGTACCATATAATCAAATATAATAAAAATAGAATAAAATAATAAAAAAGATAAAATGAAATTAATAATTGAAAATGAAAAAAAGAAACAAATTAAATAAAGTGAAACTCAACCGATGTTACGGTTTTTCTTCTTTAATTTGCGAGTCTATGTATTGTAAATATATTGAATTATATTTTCATTCCTCATAATCTACTTTATATTCTAATGAATTTTTGCTACATCCATATCTATACTTTGATAAACTTTATGAGTTCTTTATTAATTACCTTCTTTTAAAATTATTTTCATTATGAAATTTGATCTATTTTCATTAAATGTTGAAAAGTCGGAGAGTATATGTAAAAACGTTTGTGTTGTCTGAGTGTCGCATACACCTCATGTTGCAAGATTTATCTCTGAATCAGACAATTTTTTTTTTTTTTGAGTTCTTTTCGAACACTTCAAAAATATATAAATAATTTAGTCATGCAATATTTTATATACGACTGAGGCAAGTTTTATTTGCTGGGCAACAAGAATGATATTTTGTCGTCCATCACCAAATAAAATCTTGTCCCTGAATTGCTATAAGGCTACCTATGGGATGAAGATTAACATAAAAATTTGCCAAAACCATTATAATCTTGACTCTTCCAAGTTGACTACGATATCAAACAACATGTCATTTAGTTTTTAAATCAATTCAATACCAGTAAAATTAAATTTCCAGAATCAATTCTAGTGTTTTGAATATCATGTTTAAATATTTTTTTGGCAGGAGACACATTTATTTCTTGGCTTAAGAGATATACCTTATAACCACTCATTATGATGTAGAATAATCAGTTAAATATCTTTTAGCTAAGCAAAACAAAATTTGAATGTCATTGTCGTATAATATAATAAATTAATAATAAATCTATCATAAAATATTTCAAAAATATAATATATATTTATAAAGGCCTGATGATATGCTAAAATTGAACCTCATAATGTTCTATGAAAAATAAGTCGACAAAATAAGATCTTACTAAAAAAACTCCCTTTTATTAATAATACTTTTTATAAAATAGCGAAGTATACTTTGTACTAGTTCAAAATTTCCTAGTGTATTCTACAACAAACTTTTATTTAGGGATAAGAGCTCTTATAAAATTATATTTTTTTTTTTGTTTTTCAGGATTCACTCAGGGTGACGTTGGTCTAGCAATGGGAAAACTGTACGGAAATGACTTTTCCCAGACGACAATTTCAAGGTTTGAAGCGTTGAACTTGTCGTTTAAAAATATGTGCAAGCTAAAACCGCTTTTGCAGAAGTGGCTCCTAGATGCAGACAACTCCTTGAACAACCCTAACTCCCTAAGCAACCCTATGACGACGCCAGAGACAATAGGTAAGCCATAGTTTCTCTTAATTAAAAAAATTATTTCATCTAAATAAAAAAATAATGCTGAATTTATTATTAATCTCTGAGAACAGTAAGGGATTTTATATAGTAAATTTCCATTTTAATTAATTTCAAGAAATATTAATGTCATATTTTATGGGATGAGCCACTTACATTATAACAAATTCAAATTTCATTTATCAATATTTTGGAGTTCAGGTTAGCCATGTGAGTTAAAGCATTGACTCTAATCTCAGATGGTAAACCTAGAGTGGTGAGTTCGATTTCTGCCTGGGCAATAGGAATTTATTTAGTGACCAACTCATTAAATAAAATCCTTAGTCCCACCCTGGCTAGAAAATGTTGGTAACCTGTAGATAACCCATCCCAATTAGACATAGTAGCAAAAATTGGACATTAATAAATAATAATAGCAATATTTTTTTCTACTATTATTGTTTGTACTTTTTAAAAAAAAATTCAGTTGTTGTAACTTGCCTTCTTCAAATTTGGTTGTATGATCATTTTTCTATTTCATTATTAGCAAATTCCCTAAAAACACCAATTCTCTTCACAATAAATAATTATCACACCCTACCCTGAGTAACTCATTGATTTTGAGCCTTAATGTTGATGTTATTTATCCTAGCCAGGTTGGAACTAAGGATTTTATTTAATGTTTGTCACTAAATGCATTCCCATTACTCAGGTGAGAATCGAACTCACGACTCGGGGTTTACCAAGAGGGATTAAGACTAACGACCTAACTCACATGGCTAAGCTGGACATGGACCCTTTTGAGCCTTAATACTGTTAATAAATTCGTTGTTCAATAGCAAGCTATCCCTAAATATTTAGTAAGGATTTACTGTTAATATTATTGCTAAGTTTTCATCACTTAAAATTCTTACTAAGAATTATTATTCTCAGACAGAACTTAAAACAAGAAAATCAATGTTGATTTCTGTACTATAATTAATGATTAATTAAAAGATATTTAAAGTAGAAAACCGTGCAAAAAGTAAACTTTTTTTTCTTTATTTGAAGGGAGGCGAAGGAAAAAGAGAACATCGATTGAGACATCAGTTCGTGTCGCTCTCGAGAAGGCATTCCTCCAGAACCCAAAGCCAACGTCTGAGGAAATATCTCTCCTTGCGGACAGCCTTACCATGGAGAAGGAAGTAGTCCGAGTCTGGTTCTGCAACAGGTAAGTAACACATGTCCTAGTATTTGTTCTTTTTCGTAATAAATATTTTAAATTTAATAATTTGAAACTAGGAAAAGCAATTTTTAAACATAAAACTATAAAAAGTTCTCAAAGGGTGGGGAACCTTGTTTAAATTCTGAGCTCATCTATACAAGTGCTTAGTCCTCCATATTTCATGGCATTCCTTTGTTGCTTCCGTGCCATCTTTCAAACTTTATTTAATCCCTCTCGACTACCAATTTGTCCTTTTTAATAACAGATATATTCTATTAGTATTTTATTTGGCTTCTTTAAAAAACCACCGCTGCATTCATTACAAAAAATATTGCTTTCTCTCGCTGTATTCAAACAAAAAACTTCCTCCTGTTAATTTATTCGCAGACTATTTGAGACTTTGACTGTTGAGTATTTCAAATCTATTGCATACTTATTCCTACTTATTATTACCACTATAAACATTCATTTGGATGTTTGCATGGACGTTATGTGAGAATATTCTACTAAACTTTTTGAGTAAATGAAAAAAAAACTTATAATCTCCATTAACACAAAATTTCTAAGGTTCAGACAAATATTTTTAAAAGCTTTTCAGTACCATAATCAATATTCCTAAATTTTTCACTGGGGAGGGTGAGTCAATTAAAATGCCTTCTTTTCTTCATGTAGCTATGTTTCTCACTGGCCAAAAATGCTTCATTTTATCTCAAAAGGCCCCTGAGATTGTGCATTGAAGCTATGAAATGTGACATTAAAATGTAGGAAGAGAAAAGGCATTTTTATAGAGTGACTGCTGCCATGAAAATTTGAAGAATATTTATTTATGAGCAGTTTTCTCAAATACATTTCACTAAAGTCATGTTATATTTAAATAACTGTAATATCTCTCAGTGTTTATGAACTGTTTTAAATGCAATTATAAAATATATTAATCTCTTTAGAGGACTACAAAGGCCTCGACTACACTGCCCTACAAAACCAAAGCAGAGCACTAGGTATATAGACTATTTTCACTTTAACCAATTATTTTTTACTGTACAAAAGTTATTTGTCTCCTTATGTGTCAAAGACTTATTACTGCTTACATGACTAATGTGTTACTGTTTAGAAAATACATTCAATTTCTACCGGCTTTTTAGAGTCCATTAACGCAGGGTCAAGAACCCTCTGTGCCTCCCATGTCCATCTGAATTCGCAAAAGCTTGTACGTTGTGAAACAATTATTGGCTACCGTCCTTTTCGTGAAATTCCTCATTCCTTTCATTTGAAGAGACCTCATAAACATTTTCACTAAGGTCTCTACAGTGTTCACACCATTGGAAAAGTCTTTCACACTCATATACAAATACAAATATGATCAAAATACAAACATCAAAATGATGTTACTTCGTAATAACTTAGTTTCTTGAAACTAACTTTGCTAAAGATACTCTATTAATCACACTTTTAAAATTAGACCACAATAACATTTTAGCAGATTTCCCTAAATGCAAACAAGGTATAGAACATTTACTAATGAAGCGATTTTTGAAAAATATCTTCCAATGTCCATCAATCCTATTTATGCCTAGATTGGCGAGTTCAATTATCGCCTGGGCAAAGGAATTTATTTAGTGATGGAATTCATTAAATAAAATCCTTAGTCCCACCCTGGCTAGAAGTGGGTGGTAACCTGAAGATAACCCGTCTCAATTAGCCTTAGTTACAAAAAATAGACATTAATTAATAAATTAAATTATTTATACAAAAAGGGAGGGCTGGGGTGGTTTAGAAAGGGAATTTCAAAAATTCTTGATATCTCTGCCCGATAAAAAAATTGTACAGAACCAATCTTATTGTAAATTTAATGTTCTTTACATGTTGTTATTTACATTTTCTCACTATCTTAAATATTAACCAAGGTATTTGCATTTTTTAGTTTTCGGCCTTCAGTAAACAACCACTCCTTCTCATATCATATTAACAATAAGCTATTATATTTTGAAGTACATTATTTGAAGCATAAATACCCAATATCGTTCTCCTAGAACTTTTACGTCTTGAGATAAATGCAAATACGTGACAGACATGGGAAATCTGCTTAGTTTACACAGCCCCTTCCCCTCCCCCACCTTTTCTTTTTAATCTCTCTAGCATATGGATTGAATACCACTGAAGGTGTAGCACAGTTATGACAATTTTACAATATGTGATTATAAGCTCCTGATTAGTCTGCATAGCATGTCAAATTGCAGGGCTTGGGAAATCTGCTTAGACAGACTATTTGGTCAAAATATATTAAAGTGTATAATTTGTGAAATGTATTTATTACTATTATTATTATTTATTTTCTAATATATAATGTGTGTGTTGTTGTGTGTTGTTAGGAGGCAGAAGGAGAAGCGTATCAACCCCCCTCCTAGTTCAGCGATGGGTTCGCCTAGTGGAGGTATGTTTGGGAGTCCTCCGCAGCTGGGGGGATCTAGTGGCCCCCTCGCCCTTGTCACCCCTCCTCGCCCACAGTGACCCTGGCCTCTTCATCACCCATCTATCCCGCCATGAACAACGCCACCTCTCTCACAATATTCATGGTTATTATTGTATAGTGTAAATATATTTTTTTTAAAAAAGAAAATCGTGGCAAAATGAACATTCTCAGATTTAAATCTTTTAATCATAAAAAAAAAAAAACAAGTATGGAAATATATATATATAGTTTTAACTGTGTTTATAATTATAAATAAATAAATATATATATATATATAAATATACGATATATCGTCACTTATGTCACATTTATATATTTGTATTATAAACTATAGAGTACGAATTAGTGATTTGATGGATGCGCTGAATCCAGTATTCTAATAACAAACATTAAATAAGCATAAATTCCTTTGTGAAATTGCATCGTCCATAGAGTCGATTGATTTGGCAGGAAATATTAAATTGAAAGAGTTGTGCAATTCCCTTTACCGAGATGTATAAAGGCTCCAGAGAGAGAAGCATGGAGAGAGATGGCTCTCAGTCCAACGTCACAATCCAATTCCTCCTTTGTAAATAACGACGAATTAAACTTCATTAATTTCTGGATATTTTATTGAAGATATGAGTTCATGTTTATTTTTTTAACAAATGATGAGAATGTTAGAATATAAATATGGCATTTTTTTAATAATGAAGAGGCCATAGAGTCCTAGAAGGACCTGGGCCTCTTATCCACACAATTAAATTTCTGCCTCTTTAGCCCTTTTCCATGCTTGTCTTCCTTCAGCCTTTGTTCTATAAAGTTAGATGATATTATTTATGTGCTAGTGTGTATAGGAGCCTGTATAGATAAAACCTATGTGTACAGAATTTAGTTTTAAGTTTTATTTCTGTAAAGAGCCTGTCTTAAATGTATATACATATATATATAATCTATATTTATGTACCTTTTATCATTATTTAGATTTTTAAAGTCCCCATTTTTTATTTTAATTCTCGATGTAGATAAAGACCCAAATCCTTTTACGTAGGTGTCTGGAACGGCAAAAAGTAAAAATAACAAGACATCAACCGAGTACCCTTTTAATTATTGCTCTCTTTACGTTTCATGTTTCTCAGTGCCTCTTCACGAGTAACAATGCCCTAGCTACTAGATATATTTCTTTACCACTAGAAAATTAGAAATTTTGCAGTTGAAAATATAATCTTTATCTCGATAACTCATTTATACTTTGGCTTGCTTCGGTAATGTTAGGTTTTCTTTTACGTTTAAGTCGATGATAAAGAAATTTTTAAAATCAATAAACCCACATTTAGATGTTTTTAGACACTTCCAAGTTTTCAAAAAGTTAGTTTAATCTTGAATGTCCTCTAATTGTTCGAAGGGTGTAATGAGTCATACATTACTTGGGCTGAGCCATTATTGTCTTTTGTATTAGATATTGATTATCTAGTATTGTGGGATTAGAGTGATTTTAGCTCATTATAATCATGTAAATGCATTCAAATTTCTTAGCTTGAAGTATACCTTCATCTGATTATTGCATTTAAGCAGATCATGATTTGTTTTTTGTGTTAACTCTTGACCCTTTTTCTGAGGAACACTCGCACAATTCTTCTGTCAAAATATTCAGTGCATTTTAATGAATGTATCATTGAAGGAATAATTTGTAATTTCAATTTATACTTCAAGCTAAGAAACTTTAACTTTAGCTAAAAGCAATAGTCAGCAATCGGCTGATATAATGTATGACTCATTAATTTAGAATTACAAGATGTTAATTAAAATATTTGTTGAGGAATGATTCTGTTTGCTAGACATTGACTTCATTGCTTAGGGATTACAAATGTACAGATGTAATGTATATGTCTATCTCTACCCGATTACAAAACTATGTTTAATGTTCTTTTCCGAATTGCCATATTCGCTTGTAACTGGTTCACATCTCTAATATCTCTTGAAATATGAATTAAGAATCTGCTTGTGAAAATTGTAAGCAAAAGCTCCGAGAGCAAGCCAATGTAAATGACAGGATTTGATTGTCCTTAGCAATGATGTAATAATCTAAACAATCCCAATGTAATATACCATCAATTTTATTTTCAACTGACAGGAGGAAAATTTAAATTTTCTTCTACCCAGTGAGAAAATGTATCATTTTTTTCATCATTTTTAAAATCACAGATTATAATGAGTGTGCTTGTAGTTTGAAGTTGGCCAACATGAAACATTTAGAGAGAGAGAGAGCAAATAGTTGGAATAGCATGATAAAGATTATTCTGACTCTCTGCCGCTCCAGCAACCTATTTTAATTCTTGCCTAACGAATCCTTTAGTTTTACATTCTATATTAATTGTTGATATTTAAAATCCCTTTTATTTTTATTGTTTAATGTCCTTTCTTCTTTTAATGGATGTAAAATTTGGTGTTAATCACATACAAATTTTGAAAAGAAAAAAAAAAATGTTAATTTACCTTCATCGGATTGGTTTGTAAAACTAAAGCAGAATATTTTATTTTTCCAAACCGACTATTGAAGTTTCGAATGTATTTTTGATTAGTATTTTAAGAATCCGAAATGGCTATTATAAAATTAATAATTATATGGCTCCACTTTTAAAACAGGAAGTAATAAGAATGCTAAAAAAATAAAATCATGACATATAAAATGATCTCAAAGTACTAAGGAGAAGCAGATAGACATAAATAAGTCTTCCAAAATGTTCGATGTTCAGTTCAACTTTAAAGTTCCTAATGGAGTATTAATGGAACAGTTTTAACTGAATATTTTAGAAGTTATGTATACAGAAATGTTAAATTAAGAAGAGAAAAATACTGTGTGAGAGAGAAGCATACTATAAAGTGAGGACCAACGACAAAAGAGTTCCTATTTGCTTGCTTAGGGCAAACTTTTTTTTTTTTAGATTTTTAAATTAGTTAATTTATTTTATGTTCGCTTTAATTCTGTGTTCATCTTTTTTTTTTTTATTTATTGACAAGGCAGGGTCACAAAATAAGTTATAATTTTGTTTATATTAATGTTTTTATGGCGATAATACTAATCCTTAATTAAAGTTATGTTTTTTTTAAAAGACACTTAATTTTTTTGTATTTATTTGTTCCTTTCCTTTATTTCTTTTCCATTATTATTATTTACTTTTAAATTTTATTTTGCTATATGATTTGCTTCATAAAGAAAGGGCATCAGTATAATTGAATCAATATTATTTCAAAAACTAAGAAGAAAACCAAATCTGAACTTTAATAGCTGAATTTGATAATTCCCAAAATTGTAAAATATTTTTAACTTGTTGGAGGTTTCAGTTCAGAGCAAAATGGATCTTTAAATGTGGCATTCTACATAAGTCAAAAGTGAGTTTAGATCAGGATTTCTAAATCTTGCCAAATTGAATTCAGTTGCTATAAGAGTTAGGATCTTATTATATTTTTAATAACATACACTTTGTGCTTCTAAGGCTAATTGGGACGGGTTATCTCCCTTCTCTAGCCACAGTGGGACTAAGGATTTTATCTAATTAGTTTATCAGTAAATAAATTCCTAATAAATAAATATTGAGAATTGAAGGCACAAATCTAGGTTTACCAAGTGAGGTTAAGACCAACGTTTTAACTCACAATGGCTAACCTGAGCCCCGTTAGGAACTTGTTGATTCAAACATGGTTCCCATTCCTAGATCAGGAAGGAGGAGTGTTTATATCAACCTGATATCAAGACTACATTTCTACATCTCCTCTGTAGACTTCTAAGCACAGTTTCCCTGAAGTAGCTCCTCAATTCTGTTCTCATGGGAGTACCTAGAAATGTCACACCATAGTCTCAGGTGCAGAACTCTAGAGGTGTGTTTCTTAACACTTGCCTTTCGTTCCAAGCAAGACCAAATTCTCATCAGAGTGTGATAATCTTTGTGATCTATGGCACAAAAATATTATTTATAACTTTCAGGTAGTTGGGAAGATCAATAAAAGAAATGGAATTAATATATTCAAAACATCACCAGGAACTTTTTAGTTTAAAATATCACCTATTCAAGATCAAATCCTCACTATGAAAATAGCATAGGTTTGATATCTCAAGAAGTATAATTGTCATATACTACATGGTTTTTAAAGTCATTTACCTTTCATTTACATACGTTTATCCCATTTGCAAAAATAAATAAAAGCTGACCAGTGAGAGGAGCCTCTAGTTCAGATTTAGGACGAGCAGTTGAGAGTCGTTTGTAAAGAAAGACTTTTAAATTACTTTATACTAGTTGATAGGAAACAAAATTTTACACTTAAAGGTGATCACAGTAAGGCTAAGAAGGAAGCGAGACGTCTTCTGAGATTTAAGCTGATGCGTTTATCGGGTAAAAGTATAATCATTATGATCTAAACCATTTGGTTCTTTCATAAACTGTTATTTTCAAAATGTAATGGATGAGTTAAAACTACTTGAATTAGTTTGTAGCATTTTCTCATAGATGGCACTACTAGTGGAAATTCCAATTAATGGTCTGACTCCTCCTAAGTGTAATCTAACTGTCATTGGACTTTATTTTTAAATAACTAATCATTTCACTTTATCAAATATGTCTAATTACATATCAGATAAAGCGTTTTTCTGTGGAGTTCTTCTTCATTACTTTAACATGAAGAAAAGAACTGCTGAAGTCCATAGAATTTTAGTGGATATTTACGGAGAGCAACTGTGCCTGAACTGGTTTAGTCAGTTTGAAAGTGGTGATTTTAAGCTGGTAGACAAGGAATGACTTGGGAAGCCAAGAAAATTCAAAGATGAAGAATTAGAGTCACTGCTCAAATATCCAAATGCTTCTATCACTGAACAATATATTTAAAACCGTTTTCGTAAAAGATAACCTCAATTTTTTTAATACAAATTCACTGGGAATTAATTCAAACACCCAATACTAAACCAAAATCAATAAGAAGTTCGGTTTCTCCAAAAAATAACTTTTTAGTCATTGCTCTTTCCCTGTGCCCAATAATAACAAATACATTTTTGGTGAAATCATTGAGTGTTGAGATATACCCAAGAAGCTTGACCGTCCTTTTCTCTATGGCCTTAATAAGACTTTCCATTATAATATTTAAAATTTCCATGCTGAATTCCATTGGAGTACAATATTTCAGTTGATTCTGGGCCAAATCCACACTTCCATTACTTCTAATTAAATGCATTCTCTCTTGGGAAGAGTCCAACTTTCACTTCCATGAAGCAGTAAAAAAACATATTTTTTTTTTTTTTGTGGGAAAAATACAGTCAATCATAATAAATAACATAGCTGATATACAGATCAGCTGATGTCTAAAAGACTTCTTAGTTTCTTTTTAATCAAACTGTGATCTCCCTAGTAGATGGATCGAATGGAACCAAAGATGGTAGTACAGTTATGACAATTTTACAATCTGTGACTATAAACTCCTGAAAAGTCTCCAAAGATAACACAACCTTAGAGAATTCTTTTATTTTATTTATTAATTAATACCCACTTTGTACAATTTCGGCTAATTGGGATGGGTTATCTACAGGTTACCATCCTTTTCTTGCCAAGGGGGACTAAGGATTTTATTTAAGGAGTTTGTCACTAAATAAATTCTTATTACCCAGGCGGGAATCGGGCTCTCCACTCTGGAGATTAAGGCTAACGCTTTAGCCCCTAGAGAATTCTTAAGAAGCTCGTGTATTGAAAACAAAGCTCATTCATTTGATCTATTGCCATTCAATGATTGAGTGTTGATATATTGGTCACTGCTGTTCAGTATTAGCAAGACAATATTAACGCCTTACTGTAATGAAGAGTTCAATTTTCTATGGATACAACAACTTGCAAAATAAACAGGCCCATTTTAAGATTTTCACCCATTCCCTGGAGTCCTATGAGTGGCTATTTCAATTAAGAAAGACAATAATGGAGTGTCGATCTAATACAGATAAGACAGGGGAGTTCATAAAAGCCATAGTTTTGTATCTCAGATTTCACAAATTTTAAAAAAGGTAGGAAAAGCTGTATTTTGGGGAAAATTATAAATATGATAGTTACTCAAAATATATTAATTTATTTTAAAAAAAAAAACAAGGTTTGCCTCAAGGGAAATCAGCAATTGAGATTGAATTCATGTCAAGATTTTTGAAAAAAGTTCATTGATCTTACCTACCTAAGAGATGAAAATGAGGTATATATATGTTTAATCAATACCAAACTTGATATTTGAGTGTAAAAAGAAAGATCAAGTTCGTTAACAGCTAAAATTGTCCAGGAAGAGGGAATTTAGGGTGAGGAGAAACAAAAATTCAAAATATATCCATTATTATCAGTTGGATCATTTTTTATTATTATTTATTAACGTCCACTTCTTGCAACTTAGGCTAATTGGGACGGGTTATGTATAGGTTACCACCCTTTTCTAGGGATTTGAGGACGTTATTTAATGAATTTCGTCACTAAATAATTTCCTTTGCCCAGGCCAGAATCGAACTCGCCACTCTAGGTTTACCATGTGAGGTAAAGGTCAACGCTTTAACTCGCATGGCCAACCTGAGCCCCAATCAGTTGGATCAAAATGTTTTACAACAAATTTAAGTTTTCTGCAGCTGTTTTTAGGTAAATGTTTTCACTAACTTAAATATACCAGGTTATCATTTTGGCATAAACCTATTTTAACTCAGCTATTACTCATTTTGTTTGTTATTCTATCCGACTTCCACCAACCAACCAAATTAAATGTTATATGATTCACATATATCAAAATTCTTGCATTTGGCTGAAGACTCCATGAAGAGCCAAGGTCTGCCAAACAGCTTTGCCACTGCCCTGCATCAGGAAGATACAGATAGAAGCCCAGTAACCATACAGCTAAAGAAAATTCAGTTTGTAATCACCGGTTCTGAACCTGGCACCTCTAGTTAATCTGTTTTTTTTTCCTCCCCTCCTGTCACTCAGTATGTATAATGTATGGATTTTTAAATTCATTTATGTTTCACGTTGGCCATTTATTCTATAATAACAGTCCTTTTATGAACTTCAACCAGTTGATCTGATGACGCTTTATGAAAAGTATAACTGCTGACTGTTGATAGTGAATCGAAAAGAGCATATTCAATCTTTTAACAGTAGACACAATAAATTTCTTCAACGAAACCCACTAAGATTATAAGAAAACGTAATTAAACAAGCCACACATTTCTTTATCTTATATACTAGTACTATAATCACAAACATTTTGATTTCCTAAGTAAACAGTTTCGATCCTTCCTGAATCCATCTAGACTAGTTATGGCAAGACAACTGTATCTTTGTACATATCTTGCATCACTCAAAAATGAATAGAATTAGAATGATTAAATTTCATTTTGCACCTAATTGTGCACATCCATTTTCAGATAAATCGACTAAGGAAGAGGGGGGTTAAAGGAGTACAAGACAAAAAAATTGAAAATTTATCAGTTCCTTTTAGAGATACAGGAGATATGTATAGGACCTTTACTGGTTATCATGTCGCATTCGGACATATTATAAGAAATGAAATAATTTTAAATAAAATGCAGTCAACTATTTTGCTTGAATGGTTTAATAGGAGTGCAAGATTTTTATTAGGTTGTTCATACTGTAAAGCTGTGAATTCCATTCTGCTTCATTAACCTTTTTCACTAATTCAATATTAAATAGATTTCTAATAGAAATTAAATATTTTACAGACTTAGTCTATTGTAAATGGAACTTAATGTTTAAACTTTATGAGGTATTAGTGAAGTATACGATATTTGCATAAATTTTCTTTGTTACTATGAATCGGGTTGAAAGTTTTGCAGTGATTAATTTGGAGATATTTTTAAGATAAACAATAACAAAGGATAGATTAGCAACATTGAGTTCAGATTCTCTCCAAAACTCACTTGTCTCAGAATCGAGTGTAACTGCAGATAACCCACCCAAATCAGTTTCATTTGCGTAAAGTGGATGCTAATTTAAATTCATATTCATACTTTGCAGCTCGTTTCCTCTGACTTTAGATTCCTAGCCCCCACAAGTACTCCGAGTCATCTCTTGCTGTTTTGGTTTAGGACTTTCCAGCTGGGATGGGATTAAGAACTTGTTTCATCACCAAATAAATTCCCATGTGGATAACCGACTCACAATTCAAGAATATCAAGAAGAATACCTCTTGAATTTCGAGTACAATTCATAAGTTTCGATATAATACCAGGATGACTAACCTTAAATTTAAAAAATAAAATAATGCAGACAGATGTGTTGCTATACTTTATCTCCAATGGATTTACAAAATAAAAAAAAAGCCAACATTTCAGAAATTCTTTTTTGTTTTCCATTCTTAAGGCAAAAAGTAGATTTAAATTTAATTCACATTATTGTTATGAATATGCGAATGTCAATTCTTTTATTTCTTCTAAACTTCATGGAATTGTCATACAAATTTGAAAATAGTTCAATAAAAAGACAGGCAAACAAAATATTTTCAAGTCAGGAAATGTAGAACAAAGAAAGCAAATTGAAAAAGAACAGTGGCACCAACACGGCAGCCTGCTGTAAGATCTATTGATGATTGGCCTCCAACAACACATCTCTCTGAATGAATTATTTTGGTCAATTATTGATACCCAAAATAATGTTACTATGATTAATCAGTACTGGATATTTACATGTTACTGCCCTTTTCTAGCCATTGGAGGACTAATAATTTTATTTTGTGAGTTAGTTGCTAAATAAATTTCTATATAACCATTCAATCTAGGTTTAAGACCAATGGCCTAACTCAATTGCAAACCTCAGCCTCCAGGTATAAATATCAGACATAACTGTTTAAAGAATGACTGCATAAAATGTTTTATATAAAAAAAAAACCTATATCTTACAATTTATTGAATTTATAAAGGTATTTTCCTCTGGTAAAGATTTAAAAGTTAAAAAATTCTAACAAGACACAATGCAATACTACAAAGTGTATTGGTATAAATTACTGTGTGCTATCTCTGTTTGTTTCGAAGCAATTAGCTCAGAGTAAATAGAGCTCCATATGGAACATACAACACACAATCTATCTTTACAATGGCAATAAATCATGAAAAATTGCAAACGATGCCCTTTTTTTATGCACTTATCATAGATTATTATTCAGACAAAATTAGTGTATGATATGTTTATAAATTTATATCGATATGTGATTTTAAGCAAACGATTTCTTCTTGGTTTATTTATTTTAAAATCAGTAAATAAATATGTCGTATCAGATTGACAATACCACTCATTATATATTTATGAGGAAAGGGAAATTAATTAATCTACATTAGGGGAGTAGTAACAATTTATTTGTTGGTCGAAGTTATTCGAATGATATCCTAGTAATTGTTTCGAGTTTTGAGGCGATATTGAGAATGAAACTCAGGTGTATATAATAGTGTATACCATTTTTTGGATAAAGTCTTTTAATACAGGTACCGTAATTTAAAGAAAAAAATAAATTGCTATATTATAATAATCATTGTGTACCTTATCGAAATAGACTGTTAGTGTAGATATCACTCGGGCCGCATGTAACTGTGCGCATGTTCAACTTTAACTTAGAAACTTTAAAGTTATTTTTTAACTTTTACGACTACTGTCGAGCCATTATAGGATAGAGAGAATGAACAAGTTATTCCATTATTTTAGGTAATGAGAATCAATATTTTATACATGTCGTTCTAATGAGAAACCTAGTTAATTTTAAGTCAATTCATTGTAAGTTAAAGCTGAACAGACTTCATCATATCATTTCTCATTCAAAGAAAAATTTTTACTTAGAGTTTTCTATGAAAACAAACATTGTGTATTTCAGTTTTTCGATTAAAAAGAAAACGAATAAAAAAAAAATAAATATTATAAATAAATTTTAAAGGATATTGAATGTATTATTATATATTTTATTTCGAGAAAATGTTTTTGTTGTGTAGAGTTGAGGATAGGAGGTGGGTGTAAATCCTCCAGCCATATCATTAGACGAAGAGAGAGAGAGCGAGAGAGAGAGTGCGCACATTTAGCCTATATTCATGTGAAAGTTTCTGTTACTAGTGTTGTAAGGTGCAGTGTAGTTGTTGTATGTGTACCCATTTTCAGTTGTATTATAAAACTGGCATGTACAAAAAGAAAAAAAAATGTTTACTCTGTCAGTTGGGCAATAAATAGTCAGTCAATAATAGTATTTTCACAACATGATTGTCATTTTTTATTTAAAACCCAATCCTTAAGCTACATCATTTGAATTTTTTGCAACAGACATACACGATTCCTACGAGTCCAGTTCTTCATCTTTAGCCCTAGGTCACTCGATGTAAAAGACGACTTGATAAGGAGGTATTATTACCTCCAGTAATTCACTATATCATCATACTCAATTATTCTAACAGGTCAGGCCCCAACCTTGTAGCTGATGCTAGCAACTCTGAAGAAAATAGGATGACGTCATTGAAGCAATAAGCTCTAAATAAAGATTTTGAAGGATCTCAAGGTGATTTCTGATTATTATCACATTATCCTAAAATTTGAGTCATCAGTATGTTCCCTAACAAGTTTTACTGCTATCATGTAAAATGAAATCATTTTAAATAGGTTGCAGTAAAGCTGTGAATTCCATCCTGCTTCATTAACCTTTTTTAGTAATACAATATTTATTAGATTCCTAAAAGCGTTGAAACATTTACAAGTTTAGTCTATTGTAAATGGAGCTCAATATTTAAACTTTATGAAGGAGTAATGAAATATACGACGTTTGCTTACCATAAAGAATAGTCCAACAAATCATAAATTTCTTTGATAATATAAATCGAGTTGAAAAGTTCACCAAAGTTTATTTTACAGATATTTTTAAGATATACAAAAGAGATTCCTCACACATTTTCTGTACAGCTATTATTTATTAACAAAGGAGAAATTAGCAACTTTGTGTTCCAAACCCCTCCAAAACTCACTTTTCTCAGAACCGATTTTGCTCATTATCAAAATTAAATATAAAATTTTGAAAGATTTTATAGTTATACTACGAGCTTTCTCAGTGCATCTCAATCTGGGAATGAAGGCAGGTTCTTGGTTGCAAAGTATATGCTAGCATTAGTAGGCAGTTTCTGTTGCTAGAACTACTTTCTGATTATATCTCTACCCAAAATCTGAAAACGGGTATAAAATTTCATTCATAAAAATGGCCATATTTAGAATTCTTACTTTTACTGTTTATTTAAAGCCATACTCCTCCTGGTGGTAGTCAAGCTTTTCCCATTATATCTATGAATCCTGCTATGGGCTTGCAGAAATTTAGGTCACATGACCTTGGCCAATTCACATCTGCCTAAAGCCCCAAAACTGCAATAGAAGTAGTGCACAGTCATTGAGGCATCAATTTAGTCGTTAGATATCTGGTTAATTATCTCTACATTAATACTAAATTCCAACTCATTATTACAGAGCTACTTACCTAGTCCTTAATGAAGGTTTTGGTCCATTGGAAAAAACAGAAACATATTTGATGGTACTTGACCCAGCTAAAGCAGCATATAAACAACTATAACTTATCCTGTCCATATCGAGTGGGCATTGATTCAACTAGTTAAAAATGTCATCAATTAAGGGATTTTCTAAAGGGATAATATATATATATATATATGGAATAAATTTCAGTAAAATCGAAATAAGTAAAAAAATAATAAAATATGTATGAATAAATATCAACTCTTTATAGGGATAACAGTATTTATTTATTAATACAGTATTTATTTATTAATAACAATAAATATAGATATGTCAGGTTAACAAGAGGGTAAACAGATGGTGATATTTTGTTAACAAGAATATTTAAATTATTAATATTGATATAAACAAAAGTAAAAGATACAATAATCTCTCTTTTTAAATCAGAGCATTCATTTGCACAATATGCCAGATGTTTATATTGAAGGAGTAGAAGGAAGATTAAATAATAAAATATTAAAATAAGAAGTCTTTTGTAATGAAAAAATATTAAAAAGAACTGGCAATAAAATAATTTGATAATAAATAGATGAATAACTCGATAAATAAATAAATGCCACTGCCTGAGTAAATAAAATTAAAAGATTGTTCACACTCTAAGAAAAAGACTTGAACAAGAGCACACAATGATGCACGCCCAGTACTAGTAACAGACTGAGCAAAGGGTCCTTCCGGCTCAAGGTCATTTCATCCAATGCCTTTTCAATAATGCACATATCCCTAATTGCCTTTATTTGTTCCTGTCACACAACACTGACCTGGAAGCTAGTATTGTAAACTTCCACTGGCTTGATAGTTGTTGGGGAAGGTTATGTTGTATTGACTTGAGGTGCTGCTATCACAGAAGCGGACAGGAGGACGTGTGGTTCTTCCTCGTCAGGTCTTGGTGTTCGATAATCTGTCGCAAAGGCATTTTCAGATGTATTGTCAGGTGGTGGAAGTTTTCCTTTTGTCCTGAATGGGTCGGTGGCATCCTCCAAGACGTGGGTCGGCTTTAGTCTGTCTTCTTTCCTGAACGAAGGGAAGAGGAGGATCATGAAAGTCTTATCTCCTCTCTCCAGAACAGGGAGTGGTCTGATGTAGGGTGGTGTGAGGGGTTTCCTCACTGTGTCGTCTCGTAGTAAGACGTGGGAGCAGGTTTTGAGGTCTTTGGGGGTGAAGGTCTCCGGGGTTGGACTGGTGCGGTTTGGGGTCCAAGCCGCAAGGTCGGTATTCATGCTTGGCCAAAAATACCGCTGGGATTTGAGGTGCTGTGTTACACGAACACCATGACTAAGTCCATGAAGATTGTTGAATACTTCTTGGCAATAGATGGGGGTAAATAGGGTCGGCCTTCGGAGTGGAGAAGTCAAAGAGGAGTGGCTTATACAAGTGAGGAAGCTCGATCAACTTCAATTGCAGGTTGGGGTTCCTAAGAAGCTCTGGAATTGAAGGATCTTCCTGCTGGGCTTGGACGATGCTCCCCATATAGTCTGAGCTATTTATCTCATCCAACGAGAGGGTGTCGGCCACCTTGTTTTCCTCACCAGAGACGCTAGTGAATTAGCTAATTAAGTTAACGTAGCAAATTCTCATCAGTGTGGCTGTCTCCAACTTCTGGTAGAAGGAATACACCAATGGCTTGTGGCCTGTGAGGATGGTGAACTGCCAACCTTCGATCCGTGGCCTGAAGTGCTTGATGAACCAGTAGATTGCTGTCAGCTCTCTATCATAGGCAGAGTACCTCTGCTGGAGGGCCGCTCCAATCGTGGTACTGGATTCATCACAGGAGAGAGACAGCTCATCATCCGGGGATGGGTGGGCAAGCATGACAGCGTCTAGCTGGCATCGGGCGAAGGCTTCTTCAGCTCAGGGAGTCCACTGGATGGGCGTGCTGTCGTTCTTCTTACTGTTCTCGACGAGCGTATGTAAAAGGCTTTGAACTTCTGCTCCTTTAGGGAGGTACCTTCGGTTAAAGTTAATCATCCCAAAAAGCGCCGAAGATGACCTTCGGTGTTAAGGTGTGTGAAATCGGCGATTTGGTCGACCTTGCCTGGGAGGGGTTTGATGACCTGGGAATTGACAAGGAAGCCTCAGGCTTGCAAAACTCTAAATTCTGTGGGTTGATGGTGAGTCCAAGCTGATTAGATCGCCAGAAGACTTCTTCAAGGTTTTGTAGATGCACTTTCTCCGATGCAGCAGCGACCAGTATGTCGTTGGGATAGATGAAGACGTATGGCAAGGTGAGGATGCTGTCCATCAGGCGCTGAAATATCTGAGCAGCGTTGCAGAGTCCGAAGCACATCACCAAAAATTCAAAAGGTCAAAGGGAATGATGACCACAGTTTTGGGGGTATCCTCTTCTACCATGGGCACCTGGTAGTAAGCGTGGTTCAGGTCTATCTTACTAAAGATGGACTTCCCGAAGAGGTTGGTGAAGAGGGATTGAATGTTGGAGACACTTTCATGCAAGGTCTGGGCGTTGGCGATAGTCCCCACAGAATCTCAGCTTGCCCTCTTCCTTCACGGTGTGAAGGGGGCTCGACCAAGGGCTGCTGGATAGCCTGCAGATTCCCTCGTCTACCATCTCTAGGAATTCTTCCATTGCGGTGTTGTAGCTGTCCGGTGGCAGATGCCAGGCATTGGAGGTGGCTGGTGCTCACTTGGTCTCTATGAAGTGCTTGATAGGGTGCTTCGGCTCGTGTACATCAGCTGGGCGAGAGATAGTTGGGTATTTACGCAAAAGCTCCTAATACCACTCGCCGCAGGGTACTACATGCACAGAAGGTGAGTCAGTGTGCAGGAGGACACCTTTGGAAGAAAGACTCTTACAGTCCACAATCTTTTGATGTCAAGGACATGGTGGCGATAAAGGAAGTCGACACTGATGATAGGGTTGTACCATTGGCCAGGATGAAGTTACAACGGAAGGAGCGTAGAACTCCAAGGTCCAGGGTCTTGGTGATTCCCGTAGGTCTTGATCATGGTAAACAGAAAGATTAAGCTCGTTTATGGCTGAAATCGGACTGGTGGGAGGAGGGGGGGGGGTTAAAGGGGGCTTTAGAAAATTCAAAATATCTCTGTTACTATATGCCGGATCGAAACATCGTAAAGAGCCAATCTTATTGCAAATTAAAATTACTATCAATATTGCTATATACATATATTCTCTATCTTGAATACTAGCCGAGATATTTGCATTTTTCAGTTTTTAGCCTTCAGAAAACCTCCCTCCTACTCATGTCACATAAACAATAGTCTGTTATATAATAAACCACTTTATTCGAAGATTAAATACCAAATATTGTTTTCAAAAAACCATTATTATACGAGATACACATGCAAATATGTTCTGTTGATCCCTCCATAAGTTAAGTTCTTGGATTTCTAAAATTTGAGAGATTGAGATACATTATTCTGATTCATTATAATTTACTGTACTAGATAATAGTAAATAGTTTTCAATAAAATCAATATGTTATATTCAGATATATTTTATTAATGGTTTTTCTTTCCAGTCTAGAATATTTCTATCAATCTATTCAGCTCTGGTAGGTTAGCTAGCCTGTTTACATTGCAGATGCTTTCCATTGTAGAGATTATGAACCTGTAAATTGACTGAAAGATTTCTCATTACAGTTTATACTTAATCACTTAATATTCACAGTGGTGTTACGAGTAAGTAGATTTATCTATTGTAAACCTTTGCGCGACGAACTTTTGTGTCTCCCACTATAGTAAAAGGGAGCACATGTAATTCTCTCAAAGAATAAATATTCTATTTTAGCATTCAAGACTTGCGGCTTTCTAGAAAATACGAAAATCATTGGAATTTGCTTGGACCTGGAGGGGCTTTTCTTATCCAACTCCTAGACCAGTGCCATTTTTTCATCCTTTAGAACTGTTAGTAGAAGCAAGGCATCAGGCATCCCTTCATTCAATCACTAAAACTCCTTGTCCGTCATCATTGAGTCGGCTTTTAGCAGACTTCCCTTAAAGTAAATAGCATTTGAGGTTGTACTCTTTATAAAAAAATTTCAAATGTCTATGGATCCTACCTGAGATGACAAAAATGTCCGTCATGCAGGGGCTGTGTTAACTAAGCAGATTTACCACATGCATCACATATTTACATGTATCTCAAAACGTAAAAGTTCAATGAGAAAAATATTTGGTATTTAAGCTTCATATAAAGAGCTTAATAATATAACAGGATAATGTTAATATGACATGAGTAGGAGGAGGGGTTTACTGAAAACTAAAGAACGCTAATATGTGGGCTAATAATCAAGATAATTTAAAAAAAAACATATATTACAAGATTCATAGATAATTAAATTTGCAATAAGATTGGTCCTCTTCATTTTTTCGATCCGACGCATAATAATGGAGATATTAAGAATTTTCTAAATTCTCCCCCTCGCCCTGGTCCGATTTCAGCTGTTAAAGAACACAATCTTTCTTTTTACATAAAATGATAATGTATCAAGTTTGGTAATGATAAGATAAAAATTGTGACTGTTAGAGTGGTAACAGCCATATATGTATATATTATTATTATTATTTATTAACGTCCACTTTTTGCAACTATATATACAATTCTTTTTCTTATTCTGGACCCAATATTATTTATATATTCTTCATATTCTATGGCAAGGGTCTCCAATAAAATTTTTTTTTCGGTGCAAACTTTATTGAAACTGCCCTACACGTTTCGCAGCTTAATTGCCTTATTGCCACATCTTTAAGGGCTACCCCTTTTCAAAAAAAAAAAATAAAAAAAATTATTAATAACATTATTTAAGACATCCCTTAATAATTCTTTTGCTATATATTGTATTAGTAGGTGCCTACATCATGATATACTTATTAAATCTAATTATAAATTGCTACTTACATTTCTGAAGTGCTCGTTTCCCTTTCACATTGGTTGCGACTGTGCTCACAGAGGAGGTAGTTGATACTGAGAGGTTCCCGAGGTAGGTTAAGTCGGCTGACTACAAATCGATTATTTACAAGTCAATCTTGAACTCGATTATTTCACGTCATAATTTAAAATCGATTAATTTAAGATAAAATGTTATAGAATATATGATTGAGGTATTTGATTTCTATTTTTTATTGGATTGCCATAGAATATGAAGAATATATATAATTTTGAACAGACCTCAATTTCGTCATCTCCTGCATAGTATCGATGGACATTTGAGGAACATTTTTGAAAATTGCGTCATGAGTATGACCTCAATAGCTCATTTCCCATTTGAGAAATCTTCTAAAACCCAATAGACGATTTCCCTTAAGAGAAATCTGCTAGAAGGTTCTAAATAAATTAATAGAAATATATAAAATAATATAAATAAATTAAAAGAATATGAGAAAAAAAACACACAATGTCAGCCCTGCCTTTACTTGCAATCATTTCAAAACATTTGAGCTGTATAAAGGTTAATATGGAATAAGTTCATAAATGTTGATTTCCTGATCTATAAATATAAATGCGGGGAAAAAATAACAAATGCAGGGTTTTGGAAAATATCTTTATTGTTTTCGTTTCAATCAACTTAATGCCTAACCCATCACATGTTGATAAAGATCACAAAAGAAAGTGTGGAACATATATTTACTTAAACACTTATATCCAAATGCTCTGTGCTTAAATGCACTTCTTATATTGAAATATATCATTTTTGCTTTTACATAACTCTTCAATTTATTTTAACGACTTTAAACAACCTATTTACAAAGTACTAATTAACCTATGGTTATACACTAATGCGAAATATATTTATACTTTTATGTATATGTCACAAGCGAAGTTTAAAATTGAGCACAGTTGACAGAGCCTGGGTATTTCTACAAACAATGTTTGGGGTCTTTGTTTCAAGAAAGTATTTTGGAGAAAATTTTTTCTGCTGGCGTGCTATAGATCCAAGAATTTGTAATGGGTGTGTGTAAAATGCAGGGCTCTTCTACAAAAATGTTTATTTCAAAAGTACTTTCGTTCCATTTAAATGAAGATCTTCAGTCCAGAAACACTGCTGAGCCTTCGAGCAATTGAGGATTCAACACAATTTCTAAAATGAAGATATTGAATATATCCCTTTAAATGGAACACAAATACTTTCAAAATAGAAATTTTCGTGGAAGAGCCCAGCATTTCATTCACAACCAATGAAACAAATTCCACTAACACAGCCTCAAAGAAATTGAAATTTTTATTCAAATTTCCACCTGTCAGCGTAAGCTTTTACTTTATTTTTATGAAAAACAATTTTGAAGAAATGAAATCTTTCATTCCTGACAACACTGATAAAAAAAAAAAAAAATGTGATTAATGTTAAAACATAGTATTTTTGAAGATGATACATTCCTTCTTTAAGGATTGTAAAGATTCCCTACATAAGTATATACGAATGCTGCTTGATTTAAATACGCAACTGACTTCCTGAATATTGCACAACAACTAGTTATGCATTCTTATTGCTTTTCCTACAATTTTCAATAAAAGAGGAACAACAGATTTTCCCCCTGCCTAATACAACTTTTCATTAAACTTATAATAATTATTATTTTAAATTATTTTATTTTTTTAACGCTTTTATTTATAATCAGACTCTTCTCGATTGAGCCAATGTTCTTGTGAGATGAAATTTTCTGTTGAGACAGCCTTCCAGTCTCTTTATGCAGCATATTTAAGTCTACTAATTTAGCTAATGTACCACTTATAAATTTGACCTCAAACTTCATAAAGACATATTGTTCAAATTGAGGAATTGAGTGGTTTCAGCTTTTATTCTTAGTTAGCAAGTAGATGGAAAGTGATAAGGGAAGAATGATTTCAAGGAGCCGTTGCACGATATTTGTCTCCATGGTATCTAGAATAGGTTTGTGTTTATATTTCTGAAAGATGAATCAACTTATTAAAATTCATTATTCATCTGAAGCCAAATTATTAAAAAAAAAATGCTCTCAAGGAAGAGGATAATCAACTGAACTTTATATTTTAAAACAAGTGTACTTTCCCCGAATTTAAGCTGTTGGCTAATTGTGCCCGAATGTTCTCGATAAAGATTTTTCTGAGCTTTCTTCAGACATATATAACGGAATATATTTATTTATTTTATGTTTATAGAATTTTCTTTTTGAACACCCATTCGCATTAAAATCTTACCGTTAGTCGTCAAAAGTAAATAAAGAATTTGAAAGCTGATTAAAGTTTGATAAATCATAATGGAGAGCACAAAAAGTGATCATGGACTCCTTTCTTTAATCTAATTTGAGCAGAGAAAAAAAACTTCCAAAATAAAGTATTTTAAACAAAATACTAAGAGAACAAGAATTATTGACATTGTTCGGAAATATCTGGACACTGTAAACAATGCTCAAGTTCAGACTACGCCAGCAACATAGACTAATATTAATATACACATATATACTCAATGGCGCACATGTATATATATTCTATCATACATTCATTCACATAGAAATATAAAATCAATTGTAAAAATACCATACTGTTTTAGCCGGTGCAAATACAGTAAGGCACAAGAATCTTTAAAAAAACAAAAAAAAATCCCGGAAAAAAAATAAAATAAATAACACGACTTAAATCTTTATCATAATGTTTTATATTTGTTTAGGACTAGCTAAAAGGTTTCAGGAGCAGAAGATGGACAATGTTTTCACAAGTGTTTCTTTAGAAATTACTTTTTAACCTTCAGTCTTTATACAGACAGTTTGTAAAAACCATTCTCCTCACCTCTCTCCCTGAAAAGAAGATAAAGCACCACTATTCTATTATTTTATTAGGATAACTTCTCAAAATATTTACAAGAGATTCACTCGCCATGTGAACATTTCTCTCTACGACACAAAACAACGAACAACGTCGAAAAACATAAAATTACTATTGTAGAACAACAATTAGAACAGAATTAATACTTAGTTTAAACTTGGGTCCAATTTTCAATTTATGAATTTAATAGATCATTTAAGATTTAATTTAAATACGATTACATAGTCTCTGTTATTCAATAGTAACGAGAGAAATAATTATGTTAAACAACAACAATTTTATGAAAGATTGTGCCTAAATAAATGAACAGGAAGACAACAAATTTATTGAAGCACCACAAGGTGGCTTAAAAGAAAATTATCCAGTGACATAGAAATAATTGAATACAAAAAATATTCAACGTCTTTTTAGAAAAAAATAAATAAAATATATATTTAAAATAAAGTGAAAGAAAGAAAAAATTTCCAAATGTGACTTTCTTTTAAAAAACAAGTTTTTATATATTTATTTTTGGAATGTCATACTAATTATCACGAATAGAAGGTTAACATTCAGAGAAAAAAGTTAGATAAATGGGTACACTGAGGCACTATTCACTCACTAATGAAGTAAATTTTAGTGTTCTCAATTATTTAAAGTTTTATAAGCCTTAAACCCTGATCATATAGATTAGAATGCTTCTCATAGATCAACAATAATTCATAGACAATAATCAATGGATAAATTTATCTTGTAACATTTTATATGTGACAATTCAATTTTTGAGAAAAGTAAATGTATTATTACAAAGACAGTGAATCATTGGACTATATGCACATCGAGTTAGAGTAATATGCTATAAAGAAAATAGGAATATATATTATGTCTTCTTAACTTCAAAAGGGAACTCTCTCACTCGCCGGATTTGAGTAAATGAAAGAAACTCAATTCTGAGGGTTTCCTATATTTCCTTTCACACCTATTAATTATATATTTATATTACATTGTTAATTGTAACTAAAACAAAAAGGTCAAATATAAAAAGTTTAGATGGCTTGAAATTGTTAACTTAAATAGAGACAATCTAACAAGGAGGGGGAGAGGGCTCGCTTAGTTGAGGTGGAAACCCCGTTCTCGAGTAGCAGTGAGTAGCCTCTCCCTGAGTATTTCTTCCGTCGGATAGTCTGGGAGCTTGAGGTAGTGGACACAGGTGTTGACCGAAGGGTAGGAGCCTTCACCCGCATCTACCTTCCGGACTACAGTCAGCCGAGGGCTCAGGTTGGCTAGTCCTCCGGGAGGCAGTGAACTACATCCTGTCGTGAATTGCAGGAATGCTTTCCTCTCTTCACCGCTCAATCCTACCAACACGTTCACTAGTCGCAGGAATCCAGCGCTACAACACACACAACATTCCATTATTACTTTTGCTTTGTTAACTGAAAAAGGATTATAGATATAAAATAGCTCAAAACTGATTTTATCACTGGTTCAGTCATATTCAAGAATTAAGTAAGGAAATAATATCACTTTGCTCCTTATTAAAATATCTTCCAATGGGAACTCTATTACTAATATACTGTGGTAGGGACTCTATACTATATGATAACATACTAATACAATGAGAACTCGTATTACTAATGCAATATATATACATATATACACATATATGCTGCACTTGGAGGGGAAATGGAGATAGAGATGGAAATGGGAAATGGAGAACCTTGAAAAATCCTTATCCATGAGAAATTTAATGGAATCCTTACTTTTTAAGATGAAAATAAGAAATTTTGAGTTTATTTATATGCTCACAGTTGGAATATTACAGTGGAACACCTTCATCCAACATAATGGCATGAATACATATTTGCCAACTGTGATCACCTGACTATCTAATTGATACAACAATAAAACCTACAAGTTATATAATCAGGATATAACCCTTGCTATTCAAATATACAATTTAATGTGATTCATTTTGTTTAATTTTTTTCCCCTTTTGATCTGGATATGGAATGTATTAGTTTTCTATCTTCTAGCAGGAGTTCTATAATAGAAGATCTTTCATATAGTTTATTTAGACCCCACATAATTACTATATCCCACCGCGATAGGGGATGTCAGGTGCCATGCATGCGTCGCCTAGCTTAGCTCTTTTGAGCGTGGTACGTCTATAGTGTCTAGTATTATACAGAAATTAAACTTCCTATGAGACCATGGGAAATTGATTGTTACCATTAAACACCTCGAGTTTAAAAAAGCTTAATCGTTAAATTATTTTGGAGCAGTCTTGTGCAAACGTCTCAATGGTAGATTCATTAACTCCTCGTATCAAATAGAAGGCCAACATCATTGTAATTAAACAACAAATTCCCTTTCACTCCAGGAGTAAAAAACGTTTTTTTCGCTCTAGTTCTATATTGTTATCGTGAAACTTTAATCAAATAACACTATGTCATCATGAAACCTACCAACTCTTTTTGTTGATGAATAGTTATTAAATCTATAATTAATTTAACAATAAACCAGTGAATTATTCTCAACTGACAATTATGTCTAAAGGTACATCTTCCTCTTGAAGGTAGAGCATTTTATAGAATTACAAATGATATTGACACATGCCAAGATAAATTAAACAAGAAGCAACTTAATTAAATATATATCCTTAATATTTGACTAAAACAATCAAAAGTAGTAAGTAAATTCATTATTTTTTAGTCTACCTTTCTCGGGTGTATCCAAGCTTTGGTTCCGTGTAGTTGATGAGGTCCTCCCGAGTCCACTGGGGGTTTTGATCTCCACACAGCATCAATCGCACCTGTAATATCGGAAGCAGTGAAAATATATCTCGGTCAAAATAGCTTGAAATAAACCCGAGTTATTACCACCATCATTGAGAAATCAAGGATTTTTAGGGTCTGTATATCTCATATATATATTTCTCAATAACTACTATACATAAAATCAAAATACTTGGGTGTGGACATGATGAGTGTTCTGTATGATCACTACCTAAAGGTACTAAATAATGAATAAATTAAAATATTTACGTACCTCAGCAGGAGTGAATGCTCGTAGCTTCTCTATGGGGAAAACTTTGCAGAAACCTCTCCTGAAAGCCTCCATCTGTCGAGCTATTCCTCGTTCCAAGCAGTATTCCACCATTGTTTCTATATACTCCTCAAGGTTTTCCATCTTCACCTAGAAATTTTAAACAGAACTTATTATATACCGTACTGAATATAATACAATAAGTGAAAATAATTATGGTTTCAGATTTCAAAAGAATTATCTGTTTTGATCCTCCCTGAACCCATTTTGCCTAATTTCAGTATGTATGTATCTCACATATACACCTGATTTTAGAATGTTATCTCATATTTTCAACTGTTATTGGAATTTATTTTGTCCACTGTTTAGTTAGTACTTAGTACTTTATCTACTACTGTTAAGTAGTAGTACTTTATCACTGTTCAGTTATTTTCATTTATCGGACAATTTATATTTAACATTGGCCATTTTATTTGTACGAGATTTGATTTTCTTCCATTCTCATCAATTTTAATAACTTAAAATTTAATTAAACTAACAACATAACTTTAAAGTCGATCAAAAGAGCACATTTGAAAAAGATAATATTGTTGTGAAAATTAAGTACAAGAAAAATTAAACAGGATTAATCACATATTTAAGAAATACGAAGGAGATGAAAGGAGCCGACCGATGGAAGGACTATTGGCGCCCGAAGTGTCAATACGTAGTCCCTTCTCTGCCTTCTGTTTGATGTTTGCCGAAAAGCTATAAAAGGACCCAGCCCGCCCCGAGTTAGTTTAGTTTGTTCTCAGCTCTCTTCAAGTGATCAACAGTGTGTTCAGTGCAGATTTAGTGAACAGTGTCTCTTAGTTGCAGTGCGATAAAGTGTTTTATGTGAAGAACACTCTAGTGCCGTCTTTATAAAAAAACAGTATAGTGCCGTATTTAAGTAAAGGACAGTGCAGTGCCATGTTTTTGTGAACTTCAGTGATCGTGAGTGAGTTATTGGACTGTGTAATAAGAACAGTGAAGCTATCAGTGCAGACTGTAAGTAGTAGTAAAGGATAATTAATGAAGTGTGTAGTGCATTGTTAAATAAATTGTGCAGTAATAACAACTCTGAAGCTTGTGTGTGTTTAATTTTGCAATCCAAAAGAACTCTAATAAACAACGTTTATTGCTGATTTTGTAATAAACGTAACAATATATATCTCCAAAAATAAAAACACATTAGTAAACTTACATCAATGTCAGAGCCATTAGGAACAAGATCAGCCGCTGAAAATCCGTATACATCAGAGCTGGGAAGATAGGCGAATGTAATTGCTAGGTCCTCGAGTGGAACAGGTTGGCCGGCTGCAGAACAGGAGATGTAAGCTAGGTTCTGGATTTGGCGAGCTTTGCTCTCTGCAGAAAGGCTGTTGTCTGTCATTATCCTTGCTTTACGAGCAGCAAGCTCCGATAATTCGGATAAGAACCTCCCTCTAATAGGATCGATCTCTCGAAGATCATCCATTGTCAGCATTCCACTGATCCTGCAACAAAAAAATCACATTTACGTAAATATTGATGCAGTTAAGATATATTGATGCTATTAATAAAAAGTAAATATTAAATTTCGGTCATGTTTTCGGCCATTCATGGAGCACCAATGAAAACCCTGTCATGCAGGGGCTGTGTTAACTAAGCAGATTTCCCACGTGAGTTATGTACTTGCATTTATTTCAAAACATAAAAGTTCAATGAGAACATTATTCGGTATTTGGGCTTCAAATAAAGTGCTTCATAATATAAAAGCTTATTGTTAATATGACATATGCAGGAGTGGGGGTTTACTAAAGGCCAAAAACTAAATATTGCAAATATCCCTGTTAATATTAAAGATAGTGAAAAAAGGTACATAACAACATTTATAAAACATTACATTTACAATAATATTGGTTCTATACAAATGTTCCAACCGACGCTTAATAACAGAGATATTAAGAATTTTTAAAATTCTTCCCCTCAACCCCCCTCTCTCCCCGTCCGATTTCAGACGTTAACGAACTTGATCTTTCTTTTTACATAAAACACTTATATATTGAGTTTGGTAACAATTAAACAAAAATTGCAACCGCTATAAGTGGTAACAGAGATATATAATTTTTAACGGACTTTACTTTAGTCATCTTCTAGGTAGGATCAATGGATATTTGTGGACATTTTTTAAAAATCGCGTCATAAATACGACTTCAATAGCTGATTTCCCTTAAGGGAAATCTGCTAAAAGTCTAGGACTTTCAGAAAATTTAAGCTAAAAATGAGATGTTTAGTGGTTTAGGAGCTGCAGCCACAAAAGTGAATTTATTTATTTAAAAGGGATCAAGAATATAAAAAAAAAGATTAATCAACTCATGCACTTTTCCATTAAAAATGTTTTGTTTTTTTTGAAATTGTACACCTTCTAAATTTAAATTAAATTAAATTATATATTAGCATCTACTTTTTGCAATTAAGGCTAATTGGGACTGGTTATGCTACATGTTACCACCCTTTTCTAGCCAGGGTGGGACTAAGGATTTTATTTAATGAATTTTGTCACTCAATAAATTCCCATTGCCCAGGTGGGAATCGGACTCGCCTCTCTATGTTTACCATATGAGATTAAGGCCAGTGCTTACACATGGCTAATTACCTGAGCATTAAAACTTAAACATAGAATATATATATATATATATATATATATATATATATATATATATATATATATATATTTGAAAGCAATTATTCAAACTTGCAAGAAATTGGTTAGTGGGATCTATGTCCTTTAACTACTTTAAAACATAAATTACCCACTATAAAAGTGATTAGTACTAACCATGGGCGATCTTTAGGGGCAGTGATTTTGGGCGGGTCGAGTTCCAATTCCTTCTCGCTAATGTCAGAGATGAGCGATGAAAGCATTACATCATCATCACCGCTTCTAGTTCTGGTCAACCTTCCAAGCCTTTAAATTCAAAGACAAATTAAATTCTAATTATTGGAATAATAAATACATACAGATATGAACATTTAGTTCTGATATATTTGTTACCTATTATAAATTATAGTCTAATAACCTAGTATTACCGGTTTATTTCATTTTTTAATTTTGTGAAATAATAATGATAAGGTTAACTCTTAGGCTGCATAATACTTGGGCAGTCCTGTGTGCTGAAAACTTTTTATGTTCTAGCGATAGTTGCATAATTCTCATCCCAGCTATTTTAATTATGTTTGAGTAACTAGTTCCAGGCATTTCACCAATGGTCACATTTCTGACTCTATCATCAGGATCCTCATTGTAATCCGAAGAAGAATCCCCTTCCCTTCCATTTCATTAACACCCGCAAAAAGTTCTAACAAAATTTCTTCAAAATCAGAAAAAAATCTTTTTCCGGATATTTTGAAGTAGTCAACTGTTCCCTTGAAAATAAGATAATATACTGACTAAATATGCAAGGGTAAATTGCAGGTAATGAGTAACAGTACGGAATTGAAAAAATAAATTACAGAATAGGTTATGGGGAATCCCAGTATAAGGAAGCTAAAAATGAGAAAGGAGAATCACTATGCCATTGACTTTGAAGGACACTGTACTTTTATAAAAAGTCAATAGATGGCATTAGAGAAAGAACTAATATAATAGATTTTAGGAATCAATCGATAAATACGCGGGACTATTATATCGAAAACTCGGGACTGATATATCAGTCCGTAGCAGCCTAAGGGTTAAATTGGCACAGACAGTGCATATCCAAAGGTTTTTATAACCAATATTCATTGGGGTGAGTCACTGGCTCATTGTGCTACTTGTTTCTAGTTTTTAAATAAATGCAATTCAAAGAAAAATAAAGAGAAAGATGGAATGAAATAAGTTTTGAAGAAAATGAAAGTAAATCAGGAAGGCACAAGAATAAATATTAACTAGCCAATGTATAGAAGAATATAAGACGTTTATTGATAGAGTAACTTTAATTCAAAACCGTAAGAATAGAAGTGGGGACAAATGAAGGCTGGAAATTAAAAAGTACAAATATCTCAGATGATATTAGAAGTAGAGAAAAACTGTTCAGAAGAACAAATTTAGCACACTGCATTTCCCACAAGATTGATTTATACAACTTGCTTCATAATCCCAATCAATAGAACGGAGAAACACACAATTTTTCATATCCCCCCCCAAACAAGTTTGATGAAAAAGAATATGTCATATTAAGTTTAATGTGAAATCAGTAGGAGCACATAAGGTACACGTCATTTATAGATTTTTTCATGACAATCAAAAAAAGTCTAATACAAAATTTGGTACCTCTAATAAAACAGAAATTGAATTCTGAGTAGATATTCTCTGGAGAAATTGAATTTTTTTTGTTTTCACCCCCAACCCCTACCCCATTGTTACTTCAATAAAAAAACGGAGGTGCACAAATTTGTTATAATCCTAAAAATGAAATTTCAACACTTTAAGACTTGTCGTTTTTGAGTTATATGAGATCCTTTACTTTGTAGAATGTTGTAAAAAAAAAAAAAAAAAAAAAAAAAATGGAGATAAAATATTTACACCATATAATTAACAAACAAATATATATATATATATATATATATATGTAAATTGGGTACCTATCGGTAGAGACATGGAGTCTATCTCCCTGGCAGAGGAGCTTTAGGAACTGATGAGATAGGGGAAGGTCGACAAGCCGATTGTCCTGCAGCACTTTAGCGAGGAATACACCCACAAACCAGAAGTGCCTCTCTGCTGCATCGCAATGAGCAGAGTCCTGAAACATATTTAACATAACACATGAGGCAATTTTTTTTTTTGCATATAAAGATACTACACCCAGATTGCCTCAAGAATGTATTCCATATTCAGGATGTTTAAAACATCATAGAAGAAGAACAATTAATCCTAACAATTGATCATTTTTGGCTCAAGATTTATTGTCAGTCAGAATTAATGGTTGAGTTAAGCCTATGATCGGGGAGTTACTCACTATAATCAGTAGGACAAGCTACCAACCTCTCTGCTACTGAGCTCTTACAAATATTTGCATAGATTTAATATACAATTATTAAATTAAATTATTTATTAACATCCGTTTTTTTGCTACTATGGCTAATTGGGACGGGATATCTACAGGTTACCACCCTTTTCTAACCAGGGTAAGACTAAGGATTTTATTTAGTGAGCCTGTCATTTAATAAAATCTCTATTACCCAGTTGAGAATAGAACTCGCCACTCTGGGTTTACCATGTGAGATTAAAGCCAACGTTTAAACTCACACGACTAACCTGAGCCCCCATACAGTTATTAAGAATTTATGTAAATAACTTATTTTATTAAAATATACTCGTAGACTTCCACGGTCCTGGTCATTAATACTATTAAGGTCTTCGGGTCTTGACCGTGTCTTCATTTTGGTTGCCAACGTTTCGCTAGACACGCTTCTAGCTTCCTCAGGGCTATCTCTGAGACTGACGTCGTTTATATTTTAATTCAGAGGTTCAAATTTCAATCATGCCAAAAATATATCAAGATATAAATATTAACTTCATATATACTAAGTTATAGAGAGCATTAATTTAGAATAAAACTTACTTGAGGTAAAGGTGCAGGGAATAATCCACAAGGTCTTCGGACATAATAGCCTGGAGGTTTGACACTTTCTCCTAAGTAATCTAGCGTAGAACTGGGGCTGTTCGTAAGGATTTCATCATCACATATCCAGATTCCTAAATAATTCAATTGTACATATATTAACAAAATTGAGTTTTGTCTTTAAACTATTTAATTTGTTTAAAAATTTTATTCCGATTTATAGTTCAGAAACGTACTTAAAACTCAACTGGTTCATTACAAGACAAAAATGTCACCAAAATTAAGAGTTTAATTACAGGGAGGGGGGAATCAATAGTTGAAAAAAAAGATTGTTTTATTTTAGTTGATCACAAAATCAAAACATGAATTTATTTCAAGTAGTTACTACTAGCATATCCAAAATAATCATTTTATTTAAATATATTTGATCAGTTAAAGATGATGTTTATTCATCATTCATCAGTGATACAAATTTACTACTGTTTGCCAAAAGTTCAATTCAATTAAGAGATTGGATCAATTGGAAGGCCATTTCATTAATGCACAATAAATAAACCATAGAAATACAACAAATTCAATGAATAGAATACGAACATTCGTTATAAAATCAATGCCTGCCTGAAAACATACAGATAAATGATGTTTACCTAGATCTTTGCGCTGAAGCTCAGCTGCAACTAGAGCATAGAATTCGAGTGTTGGTCCTAACCCAGTGCCTTCCTCTCCTTGGAACCCAACCTGCAAATTCATATCAATACAATAGAATATAAATGAAGCAGACGAGAAGGGCTATAACAACATATATTACATTGAGATGGACAGACGTTGTGTTTTGTGACCTCTTAACCCTTTTGTTGCTCCATGGATGACACTTTAGTGGCTTTGTCTATATACATGTACATTTACGCTTAGTGTGTGGTAAGCAGCCTTTATAGAACTCAACGTCTGATACAACTGCCAAGTTAGGTTATATTGATTATGTAAGATTATTGAATAATATGCAAAGATCATTCTCCAAATTTTCTATACGACTGAGTTCGAGAAGTTGGTCTTTCATCAGTTTTCAGGGAATAAATTATACAGGTTTTTACTAAGACATGTTCTATTCCTATTGTCTACTACTAAGATGCTGAGTTTTCAAATTAAATATAATTATTATTTATTAACACCCACTTTTTGCAACTCAGGCTAATTGGGACAGGTTATCTACAGATTACCACCATTTTCTAGCCAGAGTGGGACTAGGGATGTTAATTAATGAATTCCGCCACTAAATAATTTCCTTGGCCCAGGCGGGAATCGAACTCGCCACTCTAGGCTTACCATGTGAGATTAAGGGCAACACTTTAACTCACATGGCTAACCTGAGCCCCTCAAATTAAATAACATTATATTATAATCAATACATTTTAGTTTTAAAATATTTTACCTAAATAAAAAATTTCAAAACAAAAATAAAAGTTTAGAAATTTTACATACCAGGGATTTCATT
The DNA here is from genome assembly GCA_019009955.1 of Riptortus pedestris. Taxonomy (NCBI): domain Eukaryota; kingdom Metazoa; phylum Arthropoda; class Insecta; order Hemiptera; family Alydidae; genus Riptortus; species Riptortus pedestris. The sequence continues at coordinate 7,728,732 of CM032228.1, forward strand.
TTATTCACAATTAATAAGAAAGAAAGTATATGGTCGAAAAATACTGCTACATTCTTTCTTATATTGTACCTGTTAAAACCGAAATAAATAATAAGTGTCACTCATGCCCTTTGTTGACCAAGCACTGTAAAGGCTTGAAGAAACGAATAGGAGATTTCAATAAGGTGGGTAACTCAACATCATTTCTCTGTATTTTTTTAAATTAATTTTTTCGTTTGCTATAAGAACTTTTGTTACCCAATTCTGAATTTCGGAAGTCATTCTGAAACAACATTTTCAGGACCTGTAGAAACACAGGAGTCAAGGATGGCTCAGAGCTGAGCTCAGGGAGTGTACATTTTTAATACCTTGAGCAGGGTAAAGGTTAAGTTGGCAGGAATATAATTAGTATTTAGGAGACTTGGAGAAATAATGTTGCATTAAGTGATATAAAATTTACCTCTAAAATAGATTTCCTTGAAGCGTGGAGAGACATGACTTGGAAAGCCCAGGCGAGCATATTGCCTTCCCTAGGTACCTTGACCCTCTCGTGCTTGAGCCTTCCTACTCTGTATTCATGGGGATCGTCCCTCCTAGGCGATAGTCCTGGTGTCCTCTGCCTCTCCAGGCACACATCTCGCTGGCTCTGCAGCCATACTATTGACCTGACAAACAGATTTAGGAAATTTGTTAGCAAAAATAAATTAAGGAAGAAAATTAAAATAATGAACAAAAGAACCTTTTTATTACAACTTCCTAGAGCCTAGTAGACCCACTTGAGCTGTATTTAGTAGTTATTAATGAACAAAATATTAAAAAGAAGTCTGAAATGCAGGAGTGATGTAACCTAGGCACAATTATCACATACTGGAATGCCATAATAGTATTGTCATATTACAATATATTATCTATTAGCAGATTTCTCTTAAGGAATAAATACATATTTGCTTGATCATAACCAAACTCAATATTTAAACATTCTATCTAAAACTAAAGAAAAAGTTCATTAACGGCTGAAATTGGACCAGGGTTTAGACTGGAGGAATTTTGTGAATTTAATTTTGTAATGCAAAAGAACCCTAATAATCAACATTCATTATTTTTGTAATAAACACTATATATATATACAAGTTTTTAATGGTCCCATTTTCATCATATGCGTAGGATTGATGTGCATTTGAAGACAATGATTTCCGTTAAGAGAAATCTAAAAAGAATAATAAACAAAAAAAAAACAAAGTCCCTCACACAGGGGCTGTGTAAACTAAGCAGATTTCCCATGTGTGTCATGTATTTTCATTTATCTCAAAACAAAAAGTTCAATGAGAAAAATATCTGGTATTTAGACATCAAATAAAGAGCTTTATAATATAACAGCTTATTGTGTTAGTAATATGACATGAGTAGGTGTGGGGGTTTACTGTACGCCAAAAACTATAGAAGTCCGTCACGCAGGGGCTGCGTAAACTAAGCAGATTTCCCACGTGAAGTTTTACAGTCGAGAAATCTGCCCAATAACATCTGTAATAGTAAGGGATCTCTAAACCTATTCACGAGGGACGAACAGTTACAGGAACGGCCGCCAGAGCTGTCCCGAAAATAGCCCACTCCTGCCGACCACGCACAGAATACAAATGCAAATATCTCGGTTAATATTAAAGATACAGAATAAATGTATAGAACAATATTCATAGTAAATTTAATTTGCAATAAGATTGATTCTATACGATTTTTCGATTTGATGCATAATAACGGAGATATTTTGAATTTTCAAAAATCCCCCCTCCCACTGGTCCGATTTCAGCCATTAACGAACTTGATCTTCCTTTTTCCTTAAACGATTAAATTCCGAGTTTGGTAATGATCAAACAAACATTGCGACCACTAGAGCGTTAACAGACAAATATATATATATATATATATAATTTTGAACGGACCTCATTTTCGTCATCTCCTGAGTAGGATCGTTGGACATTTGAAATTTTTTTTCGAAACTCGCGTCATGAGTATGACCTCAATAGCTGATTTCCCTTAAGTGAAATCTGCTAAAATGCAAATATCTCAATTAATAATCAAGATAGTAAAAAAACGTACATAACAAGATTTATAGAACATTGCATTTGCAATAAGATTGGTTCTACACAATGTTTCCAACCGACGCAAAATAGCGGAGATATCTCAAATTTTCGAAATTCCCTTCTGCCTCTGGTCCAATTTCAGCCGTTAACAAACTTGAGCTTTAATTTTTACAGAAAACATTTAGATATCTAATTTGATAGCGATCAAACAAAAATTACAACCACTACTTAACAGATATATATAATTTTGAACGGATATATATAATTTTTGTCATCTACTAGGTAGGACCGATGGACATTTGAGATTCCCCTGAAGGAAATATGCTATAAGAACAGAATGGAAAATACCTTGAAGGTCCGAATGCAGTGCAGGTGAAGTATAGATGCCTGGTATCGAACGGGAAGAGGAACGGGAACTCCTGGCAGAGGTGTTCGCACCATGGAGGGAGGGCTCCGGATGACAGGACTAATGGCTCTTGCAGTTGCTGGACTAGCTTGTTGGTCAGCTTCTTGCTCTGCATGTCTTCTCTACTCACCAGCACTCCTTCGCTGAAATCATCTGCAACCCAAACACACCCCCCATGAAAATGAAGCCAACAATTTATACATAATAAATTATTATAGGTAAAACAGTTGAATTTGAACTTATATTACAGGAGCAGGCAATTTAGCTTGTAGTGATATGGCTTCAGGAATACGAAAAAACAAAAATTATAACAACCAAACCACAAAGAAATTAAGGAAGAGAAGATTACTGAGGGTTGAAAAAAAGGAGTTAAGAATAACTGGATTAATAATTGAGTTACAAACAATGTATGAAAAAAGAGTAGTTCATCAATAGTTTAAAAAGATTGGTCCTATAACATTACACAATCCGAATCATAATAATGAATATATTTTGAATTTCAGAATTCGCCTGTCACAGACAAATTTCTATGTATTTCTCTCTCATAATAAAAGACTCTTGAAAACACTATTAGGTATATAATATTAGAATAAAATAGTTCATGATATAACAGCTCATTGTTAATATGAGGAGGGGTGGGTTTTACTTAAGGCTGAAAACTAAAAAATCTAGATATCTCGGTTAATATTAATGATAGATATTTTTGTCTTAAGTATTAAGTTTATTAAAGTAAAGTAGAATTGTATTAGAGTAAAGCTTTTTAGATATAAGCATATGACAAATGAAGTTATCTTTTTAGATTTATATAGATAGGGTGGAGCAGACGAATAATGGAATACACAATGAAAAATATCCTCTGCTCCACCCTATATGATAGTTCTAAGAATCATTCAGATTAGTGACTTATAAATCTCTGCCCTAACATTTGTTATTTATGTTCACTAGAAAACAACTATGTAATTTATTTGCAATAGAAAATAACTTTTGAATTTATTTCCAATAGAAATTTAAACTATAAGAGCATTTCGATTACTTAATTTTTATAATGTGTTATTTTGTTATTTATGTATTTACATCCACTTTATGCTGCTGTGGCTAATTGGGATGGGTTATCTACAGGTTACCACCCTTTTTTAGCCAAAGTGGGACTAAGGAATTTATTTAATGAGTCTGTCAATAAATAAATTACTATTGCCCAGGACGGGTATCGATACTGCCACTCTGGGTCTACCACACAAATCCAAGACCAACACCTTAACTCGCACGGCCAACCTGAGCCCCTGAATGTGTTATTGAAACAGTAGTGCTGAATTTGTGATGTGTTATTTTTTGTGGAAATTGTGGGATTCAGACTTTTTAATTCTTATATATATATATATATATATATATATATATATATATATATTATCTTGTTTCCTCTAATACGTTGACGTTATTGAAATAAATAAGCACTACCTACAACTATTAAATTGATACCTCGTAAATTTATTATGACAAAAGACAATATGATGGTTTAGAAATGTTATTCAGGAAGCCTTGCTATGAAAATAACATCATTATTCAGTCAACAATGATTTATCGGGCATTACCGGGTATACTTTAGCTTGTCAAGTCTATTAAAAATGTGAAGATGGTAAATTTATGCTATCCAAAGTGAAATATTATTTGAACTCCGTATATAATTGTGTATACGACTCACCATAATAATAGGTGTCCTCTCTCCTTTGCGTTAGAACGTAGAGATGTTTAAGTAGGTCTAGAACTTGTTCAACGGAACATGAAGATGAAGTGTGAGTTGGAGTGGGTGTAGACGGAGAGCAAGGGCCCAGCCAAGACCTCCTCTTACCTCCGATTACAGGAGTCTCGTCCCCTCCATCCTTGTCGCTCCTTGATTCATCGTATGATACCTCCCGGTATATAATTCTGTAATACAAAAATATGTTGATATAATATGAAAGGTGTGTACTACATATATATATATAAAGATTACCAGGAAATTCTACTTAAATTAGGTGATGGAGAAATGATCGAAGGCTAATAGATGAAAACGTGAACTATCTCCACTGATTTATTTTTCTCTACATGTTTCACAACTTCTATGACACCTCTTTAGGAGTAATATGAGCAACCAGAAATGAGGAAATAGTGATAAACAATTACTTATACCTACAAGGCCGATCGATATGAAAATCAACAAAAATACAAGATAAACGACCAACTAAAGAAGTTTGTTCCTTTTAAATATAATCCGGCAATAGAAAAGCACATTAAGAAAATCTGTAAGAACATAGGACCAATAGCCTGGACATATGAGAGTAAAATCATAAAAGTTTTAAATTAAAGATAAACTAAAAGCCAAAGAAAAAAAATACAATGTTTATAAAAGAAACTGTTCTGCCTGCGACAAATTTTATATAGGGGAGTAGTCGTAGACCTTAAAGAATAGATTGAAACAGCATTGCAGACATTACAATAATTAAGAAAATAGAACATCTATGGTCGACCATTCTTTGACATTAAATCATAAATTTAATTTTGACAAGGTTGATATTCTGCATAATGACAAAAATATAATCAAGCGGAAGATAAAAGAAAATATTCACATTATTAAAAACAAACAGTATGTTGTGAACAAGAAAACTGAGATAAGAAATTAACATGGTATATTTATCAAATATTTAAATATACTGCGGAGTCGATTAGATGTAGATGTAGCTATGCTTCTTCTGGAATCAATTTTTCAAGACTTTTTAGGTAATCAAAACTTTTTAGGTAATCAATTTTTACATTGCTCATTATTTTAATGTATTGATAATTATCAGCTGTGTTGTGTGGCATCTCCATTATGGCTAGTCTTGACGTTACTGCCGAGGTGGTAAGGTCAAATCTTTTTATAGTTGTGTATTACTCTAGAAGAGGTGTCATAGAAGATGCGAAACATGAAGAGGAAAATAAATCAGTGGAAATAGCTCACGTATTTTTCATCTATTGACCTTTGGCCATTTCTCCTTCAACTAAGATTGTGAGGTCACATTTCGACAATGTTAAATTAGTAAGAATTCATTATTTTTTATATTTTACACTATTAAAAGACTATTGAGATCAAAATTTAGCTTGTTCGTCTGAATGCCTGTTTATCGTTCTACCACTTAATAATGGCGTGAAGGATTCCAATTAAATTTTCCATTTGTCAGACAACTATCCCAAAGTACATCATAAGATATAGGAGAGACAGATTTTGAAAACTGAAGAATAATTTTAATAGAAGTATAATCACCAATATATTTGTTTATATTGGTTTTAATGTAAAGAACAGGTTATGTTTAGAATATATTTTTTTGTTTTTAAAGTTACTTTGATAGACAAATGTCTAAATTTAACTTGCTAATTAATCACAAAACATTAAATCGTCAATATTACAGGAGAATGGCTGAATAGAAATATGAATGTGCTTTGTATTATTTACTTGTGTTAATTAGAACATATATACCGGTGTTACTATTGATTTTATTGAGGACCAAAAATAAAGAAGAAGTAAAGAATAAATTATGTTTATGTGAAAAGTATTGATAAATTTTTCGATAAACATCAACTTTGCAATTCTAGTAACTAGTAATGCAAGAGAATCTCCCCTAATTGTTCAGAATCAATGCAAAATTAATTTAATATTTATATGGGAAACCAAATATATTTTTATCAGTCAAAGACTATTATATTTATAAAGCCAAAACAGTGAATTAATATATTCCCTAGAATCATCCACACGGTGAAATCAATAAAGTTAATGACTTACGTGTAGGTTGGCTCCCATATCCTACGCATTTTATCTTGTCTGGTCCCGAGGTCAGCTTGCTGTATAAGATCTTGTACAGCACGGAAAATAGTCCAATTTGGATTTGACAGCTCCATTTCGACGTCTTGAACCTGGAATTAATGTTGAGAAGAATTAGAGCAATTGTATCAACTGCATTTATAAATAAATTTTAAATTTTAACAATAAAACAGCTTGATCAAGAAATGTCATGCCAAATACTTCAAGATTTGGCTGAGTCATTGGGAGTTGTCTTTTCAGCAATCAGCAAATGCTTGAATGCCAAGGGAATGATCCAAAAGTAGGGAATACCTCAATTTTCAAAGAAAACAAAATCGTTATGAATTAATTCAAAGGCCCAATATCATTGTAAAAATGAAAAGGTTGCCTCAGGTCCTTTAAAGGTTTTATGCATACATATATTTAAAAACTACATGCTTTTTGGTGATTAGTATAACATGTAATCATGGTTTTAATAATAAAAGGTGGAAAAATTAATTTTCATTTTAGTCCTGAATCCGTTCAAAATTGGATGTGTGTTTGCACGTGTGTATACATATATATTTATTTGGCGGTTACCGCTCAACTGGTCGCAATTTTTGTTTGATCAGCAGCAAACTTGATGTATAAGCATTTTATACAAAACTAAAGATCAAGTTTGTTAATGACTGAAATAGAATCAGTGAGACGTGGGGTTTACAATATTCTCTTGTTATTATTATACGTCTATCAAAAAATTGTGTAGTACTAATCTTACTTCAAATTACAGTAGCTACAAATGTTGTTATATATGTTGTTTCTCTACCTTGAATATTAACCAAGATAATTGCATTTTTTAGTTTTCATTCTTCAGTAAACCCCCGCTTCTACTTATATAATATTAACAATATCGGTTATATAATGATACACTTTATTCAAAACTTAAATACCAAATATTGTTTTCATTGAACTTTTACTGTGTAAATAGTTTCAGTGGGACTTGATGATTTATGATTTTGTGTTCTAAGCTAGATGATTATTTTTTTAAATGGATAGGAAGAAGATATAACCAGTTTGTCATACCAGAGCATGGAAAATCTCTATAGTTTATACAGCTCCTGTGTGACAGACATTTTATTTCATCTTGTGGAATATATATATATATATATATATATATATATATATATATATATATATGTGTGTGTGTGTGTGTGTGGTGTGTGATATTAATTATGTGTGAACTTACTCCAGGTATATTAGGTCCTTTGATGTGAAGGACGAGCTTGGGGCGGGAGGAGGGTTGATCTTGTAGAGGTGTTTGATCCGAAGACTCAGGGCCAGGAGGTGGTACTTCGAGGTCAGTTGTCTGATTGACGTTGACTCTCCCAGGTCTCGGATCGAATGCAGGGATCAGCGCTGAGAACTGGCCTTTCAGCACAAACTCATCGTCCCATGATCTTCTCTTAGCTCCGCTGCTTGTAGGTGCACCTCCTGTGTTTCTGCTCTCGTATCCATCCTCCTCCTAGAATATTTAAATGATATTCCTTATAAAAATGAAATGATTTTCTTAACTAATCCTATCGTGGAAGATGAACAAAGAAGAAAAGCACCAAATGATTCTTAAAATCATTTGTATTTCTCGATTAGTTTCACATCCACATGACACCTCATCAGGAGTAAATGAAACACTATCAGGTAACATACAACGACTACATAGCTACTTAGGAGCTTCTACCTTCTAGTAACAGTAATTAAAATATTTGAGGGGCTCAGGTTAGCCATGCGAGTTAAAGTGTTGACCTTTATGGCAAACCTTGAGTGGCGAGTTCGATTCTTGCCTGGGCAAAGGAAATTATTTAGTGACGAAATTCATTAAATAACATCCTAAAATCCCACCCTGGCTAGAAAAGGGTGGTAACCTGTAGATAACCCATCCCAATTAGCCTGAGTTGCAAAAAGTGGACGTTAATAAATAATAATAATAATAATAAAATATTTGAAATAATTGAAAAGTAACAAGTAAAATAATTTAAAACAAAGAAAAAGAAAAACATAACCCCTAACATAATTAAACATTTATTTAAGTCTCCTTTATGCAACTATAGGTAACTGGAACGGGTTTCCTTTTATAGCATCCTTCCTTTTATTCTTACATTTTTTTCAAGGTGGGACTAAGGATATTATTTAAAGAGTTTGTCATTAAATAAATTCCTATTGGCTATGTGGGAATCAAACGACTCAAGATTTACCAACCTCATTAATACCAATGCCTAACCCCCCCCCAAAAAAAAATAGAAAGTCACAACCAAATATAAAATACGAAAATGAAGTTTTAAATTCAGTGCTAATGCACATTTCAAAAAAGGTGGTAGAAAACATGAATATAGACAAAGGGGATTAATAGAAACAGAGGAGGAAAATCACACGTTTAATAGAGTGTCTACAGAGTACCTGAAATTAAATTTGTGGACTTTTTGGAGTTTCTCTGAACAAATTTCCTGACCATACATTACTTACAGGACCTCAAATTTACTAGGCTATAATATACTATCAACTCAAAACAGAACTAAAATATCATTAATAGGAATATACAGCTAAATTATCAAGTTAAATAATATTATATTACACTCAACAAATTTTACTTGCTTGACATTATTTTTCAGCTAATTATTTATAACTACTTTTTAAGTTTGATTTAAGTATTGAGGTTGTACCCATGACTCAATTTTCAAAATTTCTTTAAATGTTCATCGATCCTACACAAGAAATGATGAAAATGTGGACTGCTCAAGTATAAATATATGGTGTTGTTTGTTAAGGTTTTGGTCAATGTTGATAAAAAAAAAATTGAGTTTATGCCAATAATTTTAGAATATTTATTTTTGCTTCTTCAGGGCTTTAAAAAATGGTACTGTGGTGGCACATTGTTACTTAACTATGGTGTAACAGGGTGGCGTTTACGTAATTTCTACATACCAAGCCTAGAATTACTTAAAAACTACTGTACATAAGGTATTGCACTTGTGGTTACATTAGTGCAGGAACCAGTGTTCCTAATGTAACCACAAGTAATACAATACCTAATGTACAGTAGTTTTTAAGTAATTCTAGTCTTGGTATGTAGAAAGAAAAAAGTCTTGGGAGTTTTTCGGCATTTTTGGGACCGGTGGGCATCCTATATTTTAATCAGAAACAAATAGGCAAGAAATTGAAAAAGTTTTAATACCTGTTATGAATACAATAATATTTTTTAAAAAAACTTACCATAACTTCGCCTGCATACTCGTCTTCATCTTCATTTTCTTCATCATCATTTTCATCATCATCACCCATTTCGTCATCCTCGAGCTCAGCTAACAGCGTTGGTGCCCGACAGCTCTCTAGGAAGTCCTGCAGGCACCACTGTCATATCAAAAAGTGTATCAACCAACACCACACATCAATATTTTAAATAAGACCTACTATAAAATGGGAGAGAATTTATTTAAATTCTCACTCGAAGGGGAAACATTTCTGAGTTTACAGGGCCAGGAATTTCAACTAGCCATTTTAGCAGATTTTCCTTAGGGGAAATGACGCGATTTTCGAAATATTTCTTGAAATGGTCATCAAACCTACCCAGGAGATGATGAAAATGAGGTCCGTTCAAAATGTTTTATATATATATATATATTTGTCTGTTAACGCTCTAGCGGTTGCAATTTTTGCTTAATCGTTACCAAACTAGATATTAAAACGTTTTATGTAAAAATAAAGATCAAATTCGTTAATGGATGAAATCGAACCAGTAGGACGGGGGTTTAGAGAGGAGTTTTTTTGAAAATTAAAAATATCTCCGTTACTATTTGTCGGATTGACCAATCTTATTGCAAATTAAATGTATTATAAATATTGTTATATATATTTATTCTCTATCTTGAATATTAACCGAGGTATTTGCATTTTTCAGTTTTACAGCCTTCAGTAAACCTTCACTTCTACTCTTGTTACATAAACAATACTCTGATATGTAATAAACCACATTATTCGAAGCTTAAATACCAAATATTCTTTTCCTGAGGCCTTTATTATATGAGATAGATGCAAATATGATCTTGTGACCCCCTCCCACCACTTGTTTTAAGTTTTTGGACTACTAAAATTTGATTGATTGAAATAAAAATTATTCTGATTCATTATAAATTACAGTACTAGATATAGTATATAGTTTTCAAAAAAATTAATATTATATTTTGATATATTTCAGTAATTGTTTTTCTTTCCATTGTGAGGTTAGCAGACTTGTTTACATTTCAGACTCTTGCCGTCGAGAGGTTTCTTACTAAATTCTTAATTTATTCACTTAATATTCACGGTGGTGTTGTGTTACCAGTATGTGGATTTATCTATTGTTAAACTTCAAGAGGGAAATCTGCTTAGTTTATGCAGCCCCTGCATGACGGACTTTTTTCTCACAAAGAAACAGGGAATATGTGATGAGACAAGATAACAAGTGTATCATACCAGCAAATGGAAAATCTGCTTAGTTTACGTAGCCAGTGCACAACGGACTTTTCTTGATTGTTTTTTTATGAGTGACCAGTTATGCTTTTATTGATTGTTTTTTTTTTTTTTTTTTTTTTTAAATGAATGACCAGTTATGCTTTTATTGATTGTTTTTTTTTTTTTTTTTTTTTTTTTTTTTAAATGAATGACCAGTTATGCTTTTATTGATTGTTTTTTTTTTTTTTTTAAATTAATTACCAGTTATGCTTTTTTTGATTGTTTTTTTTTTTTTTTTTTAAATGAATGACCAGTTATGCTTTTATTGATTGTTTTTTTTTTTTTTTTTTTTTTTTTTTTTTTTTTTTTTTTTTTTTTTTTTTTTTTTTAAATGAATGACCAGTTATGTGCCATAACTGTACATAATATACAAGTACATTTTAAAATTTTTAGATCAAACTCCTTCTTTATTGTAGATTGTATTGTTTGTAGCTTTGATGATGGGAATGTAAATTTAAAAATAAAAAAAAATATAATAAAAAAAAAATTGTTGTTTTTAAAAATAAATTGTGAGGAGTCACAAAACTGTGTTCTGAATAACCAAAATTTATAGTTATTTAATGAGTAGATAGCAGGGAAGATCACAGGGCTAGTCTCTAGTGGGCACTGAAATGGCAAACAGGCAGATGTTGATGGCATACAAAGTGTTAATGAGATGAAGTAATTGTAGAGTCTCACCTCCAAGCTGACCTGTTCGCTGTCACTCGATGTAGAAGTAAGGCTCATGGTAAGTGCCTGGCATTGGGGACCTGAAGCATGCCCTGTCCCCCCACCTCCTCCACTCGTTAGTGATGGGTAGCTCTGTGCCGTGCTCAATAAACCTCCTAGATAAATATTTCTAGTTTATAGTTATACTGTTAACATTTCACTATACAAAAATAATTACACATTGCAATATTTATGTCCTTCATATGATAGTATGATAGTTTATTTGTTCCATAAGGATTTAGGGCGAAAAACTACTAGGTTATCATCGCTCGGTAATATCTAAACTCCCGTTTTTGATAAGTACCCGAATTTTGTGAGTGAATTGTGTTTATGAAGGTGTAAATATTGTTATATCCTTATTTATAATTTAAACTACATATTAATTTTGATTTATTTACTCTCTGGTTTTTACATCTATTCTTAATTGCTCTTATGTTATTACCAATGGTAGGAACATTTCTTTTTTCAAATTAAATATTTTTTTTTCACTACTTTTTTTAGCAGATTTCCCTTAAGAGAAATCAGCTATTGAAATTGTACTCATGATGCGATTTTTGAAAAATTTCCTCAAATGTCCATCAATCCAACGTAGGTGATGACAAAAATTATGAAGTCTGTACAGAATTTTATATACAGATTAATATATTTGTCTGTTATCACTCTAGCAGTAAACAATTTTTGTTTGATCATTACCAAACTCAATATTTAAACCTATTATGCAAACATAAAGATCTTGTTCGTAAATGGCTGATATCAGAATTTCGAAAAGTCTTAATATCTCCATTATTATGAGTCGGATTGAAAAATTGTATAAAAACAATCTTATTGCAAATCTAATGTTCTATAAAAGTTGTTATATACGTTTTTTCACCATCTTTAGTATTAACAGAGATATTTTCATTTCTTAGTTTTTGGCTTCCAGTAAACCCCCACTCCTACTCATGCCATATTAACAATAAGATGTTATATTATGAAACACTTTATTTGAAGCATAAATGCCAAATATTATTCTCATTGAATTTTTCCATCTTGAGATAAATGCATATATGTGATGCACGTGGGAAATCTGCTTAGTTAATGCAGCCCCTGCACTACGGACTTTTTAAATTTAAATATGTATTTTTCTTTTTTTTTTAAATTTATATATATATGATAGGAGGTTGTAACATCAAATAGACTTATTTTCCTAATACGCTCATTCATGCTCTACTGAGTTCTCAAAAGTTAGAAGTAGTCACTTTAATAAAACATACAACTCAGTTGAATAAATAATAAAAAAAATGGTAAATATAGCTATAAAGTGCCTCTTCCAGGTTTAACACGTTCGCTGCTGTATCGGTCCCTGGGGTCCGATTGTCATCAAGTCTTTCAAGACGGGCCCCTCTCCTTCAGTCCACTCCAAAAAGACGAAGGCTGTAGCAAGCTTATTATGAGAGATATTTTAACGGGGATTGGATGTAATTTATTCTTAGAACCTGTAGATTTAGTTAATCTAGAAAAATACTATCGGACGCTGGGGACCGTAACCGTCTAGAAATAGAGAAACTCCAATTTGGTGCGACACCACCCCCTGGTGCCCGATGCTTATTCCAGTCACAACTTGATCAAACATGAACTGACTTGAATCTGTTTTACCTTCCATGCCCCTCATTCACTCATTTACCATTGTGTTGCACTCAGTATGTCTCGTGGTCGGAAATTAGTTGAGTAAGCACTTTTTTTTTTTTTTTTTTTATCTGAGACCCAACTTCACAATTTAGATGGTAGTAAGGTAGTGTGACCTACCGGGGGTGAGAAGTGATAGTTTCTACTGAACTATAGTTCCATTATAAGGGTGAGCGAATTGTGATTGGGTGTAATGGAACACTGGGGATGGGTTACCCGGTAGCTGGTGATACCGGCTGGGTTGCAGGAGTACGCACTGTCTTGCAGACAGCAGTGAAAGTGAGAGTGATACAACTTTGTGATGATACTTTTGCAGACAAGAACTATTTACCCTCATGTTCTAGTTCAACAACTGATCTAGAAGTGCTTACAAGTTTAGAGTGCTTATTGGAAATAACAGCTGACAATGTGATAAAAAATGTACATTAGTTATAGACGACATCGGACGCCGGGGACCACTCCTATTGCTAGTTTTTGGATTGGAGGACTGAAGGCTCTGCTAATTCATTCATTTAGTTCACTTGAATTGTCAAGAGATAGTGTTACCTTCTAAAATTACATCGGCCCCCGGGGTCCGATACAGTTTTTAACGTTAGGAGAGGCATCGGACGCCGGGGACCGGTGCAGTTAGTGGTGGAGTATATCACATATAGACTGCAGCAGCGAACGTGTTAAATATATTAATAAATATTTTTAAAATTATTTATTTGTGAATAAATTGTTATTTCTTTAACTTCGGTCAACGACATTGGCGGCTGTCTCTTTCCAAAATTCGTGGTATACGGATTTCGTCAACCAGATCACTATACGGTGAACAGAAAATCCTGATTTCCATAGGCACAAACAAGGGAGGAAAAAGATGGGCCAAAATGGCAAGCAGTGGTTTCCATTGCCTTATGTATTAGAACATTCAGCAATAAACCCATAAGAAGGAAAATTTCATTCGTAAAATCATGAGAGGAGAAATTTTCTCAAGGTAAGAGTTGCTAGAGAGCTAGTCCACAGCCTGCATAAGCAAAATTATGAAGAGAATTCATCAGAATGAGAATGCAGACACCAACTGTAACTTCCAATCTAGAACAACTGATCTGTTGTCAGTGAGAATTTCAATAAGGAGCATTAACAAAATATAGAGAACATTAATATATTTTATCTCCTGTCATTTTAGCAGCCCATTCGAATTTAGAGAAAGATCGAGTTTGGCAATGCCTGAAATCAGACCTGAAGGGGAGTTTAGGGAGGTGGTATACAAAATTTAAAATACCTCCATTATTACGAGTCAGATCAAAAAATGCTATATAACCAATCATGTTCCAAATTTAATCTTTTAATTATTTTTAGCAAATTTCTCACCAGGGAAATTAGCTATTGAGGTTGTACTCATCACAGAATTTTTGAAAAATGTCGCCAAATGTCCATCAATCCTACCTAGGAGATGACAAAAATGAAGTCCATTCAAAATTATATATACATATTCGTCTTTGACAGCTCTACCAGTCACAATTTTTGACTTTTTGCCACTGAACTCGATATATAAGCATTTTATGAAAAACTAAAGATCAAGTTCGTTAAGACTGAAATCAGACAGGGGGGGGAGGGATTAGAGGTGGAATTTTGAAAATTCGAAATATCTTTGTAATTATACATCAAAGTTTATAACCAATCTTATTGCAAATTTAATTACCTATAAATGCTGATATATACATATTTTTTCCATTATGAATATTAACCGAGATATTTGATTTTTTTAGTTTTCAGTAAGCCCCCACTCCTACTCATGTCATATTAACTATAAGCTGTTATATTGTGAACCGATATACCAAATATGGTTTTCATGAGACTTTTATTACGAGAGATAAATGGAAATTCGTTCTGTGATGATGTCATCAATTGAGCATTTATGTTCTTGAAACAATTTCAGTTAACACTACAGATCGTAATTGTTATTGGCTGAAATCGGACATAGAATAGGGGGTTTGGAAATTCAAAATATCTCTGTTAAAATGAGTCCCATCATAAAATTTTATACAACCAATGTTGTCAAACAATTGATACTCTACAATTGTTGGTCTATAGATTT
Organism: Riptortus pedestris; assembly: GCA_019009955.1. Classification (NCBI taxonomy): domain Eukaryota; kingdom Metazoa; phylum Arthropoda; class Insecta; order Hemiptera; family Alydidae; genus Riptortus; species Riptortus pedestris. Next base: position 7,743,980 of record CM032228.1, read on the forward strand.
TTTCATAACTCAAGTATTAAGTGATTTATTTGAACTTTCGTGTTTTCAGATATCAGAAACCCCCTCCACTCATTGTTTTGTTACAAAGAAATAAAGAATATGTGGTGAAATGCGATCACAAGTATGTTATACTAGCATGTGGGCAATCTGCTTAATTTACTCAGACCCTGCATGACTGAGTTTTTTATACATTTTTTTGTAACTCGAATATTAAGTGAGCTAATGGTTTTTTTTAGTTTTCAGTCTTCAGTGAACCCCTACTCCTATTCATCTCACATTAGCAATTTTGACAAAATACTATTAAACAATTAAATACAATCTACTCCTTTCATCCTAGAAGGATGAGTGAGGATTTATAGAGGGGGTAAGATGAAAAATTCAAAATACCACCATTCAGATAGAAATATGTCGGCATTTTACTTATATTTTTTCACTCAAATGTTAACTTTTACTCAACTAATTTTCACTTTGAGTAACTGCGTTGCTAACACATCTCATGTACAACGGAAATATTTATTCCTGTTTATATCGGCTTCTTACTATGTGAACAATAGATGATCAGTATGTCATGAATAGCTGCTTAGTTTACACAGCCCCACCGTGACAGACATTCTTATATTTATAAGTATTAATAGTCTCTGAAAGTATTTTTCAATAACATCTCATTGTATAATTCAAATAAAATATTAAGCATTTCCTTTCTATTCTATCATATTGTGAATCATTTGTAATAATGACTAATTATGGGAGAAAATTATATTATACATATTTTTCATTTGGAACTTAACTTCTCCAGGAACGATGATTAATTTGATGGAAACCAGTAGGCTTTGAAAATATTACTGAAACATTTAATATGAATACTAAACAAAACATGCTCCGTGACATGCTCATGCTCAGGTAAGCAACCCAAGACGTAAATGGAGGCGGGCAAAACTAAGGCTGAGTGTTAGGTGCAAAAACCACACTTAGTTCTCTCTCTCTCTCTCTCTCCTAGCCCTTAGCTTAGTGTGTAATCAAATATAACTTGAAACCATTACCTTAAGCACTATATAATACAGCCAGAAATTCTACCCGCTTGCTTAAAGCCTAAATAGTGCTGAAAATATTTCTCAAATTAAACCACACACAAAAAAAATTAAACAGATAGGATCTCTAATGTACAATAATCCTCTTGAAGGAAGGTTGAATGTCAGCACATGTCCTGAAATGTGTGACAAATATGAGTGTAATAATATACAGACGGCTAGACATAATGATGTAAATAGCAAATCAATAGTGCACTTTCAATGATTAAATTTCAACTGATTAAATTACTTAATAAGTATTGCGAGGCGTTTTCCATAATCTGAGTTCAAATCTCAGAATCCAAAATTGTAAACAAGATAATCAATCCAATTATTGACAAATCAAAAGAAAAAAAATATATTGATTGCTTTTTACAAAGTAATAAGCAAACATGACAATAAACATAGAGAAGTTCCTCCTGTAATTAAAAATTTCAACACTTCAATATATAGAAGAAATTAACTAACAGCATTAACATTAGATTTATGAAAAAAAAAACTCAGTATTTAAAGATTTTAAGAGTATTAAATTATATAGAGTTTGCCAATTATATAGGAATACCCTAAATGGGAACTGTGTGAGAAACAAAACAAGTAAAAAAATAAAGTCATAAATATTTTCATACTTAAATGAGGGGGTGGGGAGAAGGAGAAAGACATAGACACTCATCTAGAGAAAGCAAGAATGACAAGCCAGCAGTAGTAGTTCAGTGCTACATATTTGGAGGGGTGAAATTTATCCTACTACAGCCCTCTATCTCCTCCCTCAACAGACTTTATGGGCGAGGAATATTAAGTATTTAATATCTATAATTTAAAACCACAAACCAATATTTTTGAAAGTTGTGTGGCTTAAACCGCCCTATAGATTTTCGAGATTGAGGTACTGGTTTGTTCCTCATGATGGCATTTTGCTATAAAAAGTTGTTGGAAGTACCTCCCACTCCTGCCAAGATAAGTCTTAATGAAATTTTGTATTCCGAACCTCTCCTGTGACACATTAAATTCGGTATTTCTCTATCGCTTTACAAATTTGGTGAAAAACTCTCGGGTACATCTCTGTTCGTTCAGCACCTTAAACTGGAATAACCACCTTCTGCTGTCCCAGATCGAACTCGAAAGTATATTTTTTTTGTTTTGAAGCTTCATTTTTCAACTCGATTAAGCCCTCGATACCCAATGAGGTGATTTACCAAATACAGAAATCAACTCTCCTAAAATTCTTCTCTTTCCACCCCTACCCCTACTCTCCCAATTGGCCAGTGCCAAAACCGATTTCAGCCTCTTCTCTGAAAATCATTCCCTGTAACACACCCAAAGATACCCTTGGTCTCCAGTGGATAAACTTCACAGATGTGAATAACGAATCTGCAAAATACATGTGTAATTAAAACTCAGTAAACAGGAGGGCGAAGCCCAAGTCATCGCATGGCTATCCAAAAGGCATTGCTTGTGAAAGTGGGTTAAGTCGGTGTAGCCCCCTTGCTGGCCTGAGTTAGTTATATATAAAAGTCACATTTAGAAGCCCTGTACTTGATGACAAAAAAACCCTCAAAAATTGGTACATAACACCATTACAAGGTGGCACATACATAACCATTTTGACTCCTGAGATAAAAAGGATCCTGGGAGAAAGGCAAGATATTAAGGTGAAATTAAACTCCACAGAGGATGCAAGAGATTTTTGAACTAAAATATTAATAAGACTCGTAAGAAGATAGCACAGAAGCTTAGAATAATTAACGGCAAAGAGGAAAAATTTACTACATGCTGTAGTAGTTTATTAAACCATTTTCTTTAATATATACTTTTTTAGATGTTCATTTGTCTGTTTAATTAACGAAAATCCCTTGTAAAAATGTCACTGGCTCACAGAAAAGAGGGAGTGGTTGAGACAATCAAAATATATTGAATATAGCCAATCGTATGTATATTATGATTACTGAAAAATCAATGAATGAAATGCAAATTATGTGAAATAATCTAAATAAGACATATCGATATTTCTTTTTATACATCCACATATATTTTAATAAATACATATATTAACAGGTAAAATAGTTCATTTAATTAATTTCCATTACCTCCTTTAAATTAAACTTGATTAATCGTAAAAATAAAAAGAGATGGAGAAAAATAAAAAATAATCTTACTTGTATTTGAATATCCATTATGGCAGTATGATATAGTGTGCTGAAAGAATTTTGGTCTCACCTGGGAAATTGGATGATAATGCGAGCCTAACCAAGCTGGTGACAGAGCTCTGGCCCCGAGGGAATAGGCTTGCGACAGGATTCGAGTTGGAGTTAGAATTGACAGCGTTATTGGCCGATGAATTGCTCGTGTTGCCACGCCTGCGAGCCATTGCTGCAAACGTCTCCAGGAGCCCTGTCCCGGAGCCTAGCGAACACAGTTCTAGTCATATATTCATGTAATAATAGTAAAAGAAAAAATAATGTGCATCCATGTTGAGGGATATATAAAGATATATAGATTTGAATATTTGTTTATTACAAATATTCGTTTGACTGTATTACATAGCATATACCGAAATGCTTTGCTGTATGACAAAACTCACAGCTCAATTTCACAATTGGAGTACCACTATTGCTTCTGAAAAGCCTCAGAGCATGTTTTTAGGTGTCAAATATAGTGCCCTTGGCTCCAATCTCAAAGGCTAAGCTTTGATTCAAGTTGCTAGTCATTTTATCAAGAATAATTTTATTTTTCTATGAAGGAACATTTACACAGCCTTCTAGCTCACAATGAAAAATAATAAAAAAATTATCGACAGGAGAGAAAAATTAGAACATAATAATTAAAAAGAATAAATAAGTGACAAAAAACAAAGTAAAATATGTTTCACAATGTGATTAAAATAATGTATAGTTTAATTATTCCATCAAAAAGCATTTAAAAAGTTTATAAGGGAGAATATATTATTGTTTTTTATTTATTAACATTCAATTTTTGCTTCTATGTCTAATTGGGATGGGTTGTTTACAGGTTAGCACCCTTTTCTAACCAGGGTGGGACTAAGAATTTTATTTAATGAGTTTGTCACGTAATAAATTCCTATTACCCAGGTGGGAATGGAACTCCCTACTCTAGGTTTACCATGTGAGATTAAAGCCAATGCTTTTAACTCACATGGTTAATCCGAAAATACATTACTTAAAATGAAATAAAATCTAAAGCAATGGTAAAATAAAAATACAGTACTTTTGGGAGGAAAGAATTGTCTTAAGATGCCAGGGCATTATATTTTTGTATGGACAATTAACTTCCAGTAATATTTGTCAAAAGTATCTTTGAGCGGGATTATAACAATGACTAACATTAAAGTACCTCGGTGTGTGCTAAGCATAAAGGATACATGAAACAAACTACAGCAAAACAATAGCATTTATATGTTCTCTTAATGTAATTTGCCTACAAGAGTGGTATGAGTTAAAGAAATATGTATTTCACATTCATGTCCTTGCTGTAAAATAACATTAAAAAATAGTAAATAAATGAGATAAATAAGATAACAAACCTTAATTTTAAAATATATAAAATTCATGTAATCCGCATAAAATAAAATATATATAATAAAAAGTGGATATTAATTGAAAACACAAATAAAAACCAATTCCTGTTCATTTTGTCTCCAAACTGAATAATCCTCCTGAGTGAACTGTGTAGAAAAAGACTATGACGAAGAGTGTAGAAAAAGAACAAAGAGAAAAAAAATTAAATTTAAATGTTTAAACTCATATTTCCCAAGTGGTTCTTATTTGTATATATTTTTTTCTTTAATATCCGCATTGCTTTTAATTTTCCCTCTCCAGAAAGGCAAAGTATAAATAAGCAAAATGATGATAAGACTTAACAGTTACATAAATGGGAGTGAAGCAAGGGTTCTCAGTAAGAAAAACAGGAGAGCCCTGAGCTTGGAGGGAATAGCCCTGAGAAAGAGCAGCACAGAGGGGCAGAAGCAATCCTCAACTAATTTATTTCAACGGCAGATTATCAGGCTGCCAACAGAGTTTCTGAAAGTAAATTTGAGGACTTTTTGGAGATTCTCTCAAAAACTTTCCTGACCTTACATTACTTACACGACCTCGCATTTACTAAATTTAATATACTTTACAACAAAAGAGAACACAAATATTATTACTAAGAATGTGGTAAGTTATCAAATTAAAACACATTATATTATAATCAACAAATTTTACTTTTAAAATTCTAATTCTAAACATTTCAAAATAAAAATAGTGGTTTGAAATTTTTCATACCCTGGATTTCATTTTATTTACAACAGATAAGAAAGAAACAAAATATATGGTTAAAAACTGCAAGATCTTTAGATACTTTCTAATAGTCTACCTTTCCAAACGTCACATTTGAGACTATTCTTCCTTGGTTGAGGAAACTGTTTGCATATAGAGCCAGTGCTGCAAAGTAGGATTCAGGTGGAAAAGGTGTCCATACTACCAGCTTCCCAATAATAGAAAAGCAGCCTAAATGGTACACCTCTTCTCTTGCTGTAGTAATTTTCAAGTGATCAGAACAATCCTGACATTAGGTACCGGATATCAATATTGCAAAGAGCTTGACATTATTTTTTACAAACTTTCTTCAGTTTCTTTTAAAACTTCCATTTTCAGTACTTGTCTAATGACTTTGGGATTTTTTCCAGCTTTTTCGATAATCATTTGCTTATTTTGGGACCTGTAACACCCTGATTACATGCTGGTTAGGGGGGCACTCAAATTTGGGTGGTCTGAGAGAATGGATTCTGAAAATACTGACAAAAAAATATTGTGTAGTAGAGCAAGTGCAGTGGGGAGCCCACAAGTCTAGCGGAAGTTTAGAATCAAAGGATCCTAGCTACAGAGAGCAATGTTTAATGGCGGCAGAGGCCCATGTCCAGCAAGGAATGAAACTCCTAATAACAATGGATATTCGTCCATATTGGAAAATTTTAAATTTTAGTCGATTTAAAATATAGGTTAAGCAATATTTTATATTTTAGTTATCAACGACCACTTTATGCTACTGTGACCAATCAGGACAGCTCGCCTACTGGCCAGGATTGCCCAAGTGGGAGTCAAACCAATGAATCTACGTATACCAAGTGTGTTAAGATATTCCTTAACTCATACGGCAAACCCCAACAACAGGATTTAGCCATGTTTATCATATTAAGAATTTTGATATGATTTATTAAACCAAATGAGTTAATAATAGCTATGTCTTGTTGCTGTATTCCTTTTTTAATTAGTGAAATGGATTTATAAAGGTCATCGTTCCACTGAGAACAAAAATTTGTATTAAAAATGTTGTCCTGTGATTTTAGGAAACTCTAACTACACTTAGCAACTCTTTAATTAAAATCTAAATATCATATCACTGCCAACTATGTATAGATAATACATTGAAGTAAAAAGAAAATACTCTGAACCTGGTATAAGAGAGTGTAAAGCAAATATAAGAGAGTGAGGAAGCAAGAAGAGACTACTAGTTACTGGAAGATGAAACTTATTATATTGGTATTTGCCTTTCCAAAAGTCGTACCACCTTTCAAATTATTATATCTACTTCTAAATACCAACCATCAACTGCACAAATATGAAAAGCTCCAACTTAGTTCATACCAAGCAAACATGCACAACTTTTAAAATTACGTATGATTGTTTCAAGTTCGGAAACAATAAATTTACATTTAAAATAAAAGAAATGAATCCAGATTACAACCGGTGGTATATCCGCTTTCCATAACTCTGAAAAGTACATATAACCAAACAATATAGCCTAATATTTATATGCACATTTGAATGTATTAAAAAGAAACTGATATATTTAGAAAATGCTATTGAGAACTTCCATTAAATGCTGTTATATTAGATGTTTAAATCAATTCGTAGCGAATTGTTTTGGAAACTGAAGTTTTTCCTGATTTTGGATCATTCCCATGGCTTTCAGGCTTTTCTGTAAAAGCCATTTCCAAATGATTCAGCCAAATCTTGAAGCATTTGACATGGATCTTCATCAAGCAATGATTCGTAATTCTTCTTCTCAAAATCACCACTTTTAAACCGAGCAAACAACTTCTGAAATGATGGCTTATCTAGAATGTGCTCTCTATAAACATCTATTAAAGTTAGATGGCTTTCGGAAGTGCTTTTCTTCATGTTAAAGTAATGAAGAAGATTTCCCTAGCAAAAACACTTTATCCGGTACAAAGACATTATTTAATAAATTAAAATGATTTGTTATTTACACTTCAACCGAATGACACACTAAAAACAAAGCCCAATGACACTAGGATTATGTGTAGGAGAAGTCACACCATCAATTGGAAAAACCCACTAGTAGCACTATCTGTGAGAAAAAGCAAACTAACTCAAATACCCATCCTAAAACAAAAATTACAAGTTGTGATTGCATCAAACAACAACTTCTTCATTTCATAATCTAGGTTAGCACCATGGAAGTTCTATATAATATGATTTAATAATCGAGTTTAAATGGGTGACCTCCAGATAACTAATAAGTACCAATAATTTTTAATGATAAATGTAATGCATGTGTGTTCCTCAAACCGGAACTGGTGTGGAATGTAAGGACTATTTTATACTGATTGGTACTGCAGAGAATCGGCAAGTCCAGATCGGGCAGATCCGGCCACTTAAACCAGATTGAGATATTATAGCAATAAGCAGGAATTATAGCCTGTTCAGGAGCAGGAAATGTGAGCAGATTATTAGAACAGGCCTCAGAAAACCGCATAGCTGAGAAATGGCCTTTACCCAAAACCCCCAAGCAAGCCCAATGACTGGTTGAAATCAATGGAACATTTTGAGAAAACTAAGTAATGCTCTTGTGTTGAAATAGTCAAAATAAGCACTGCATTAGAGCCCAGAGTTGAGAGTAGGCAGGCAGCACGAATAAGCATACAACCGGTCAACCAACCATGTCCATTTGCAAATATGTTTTAATTCTTAGTGTAAGATCTTGTTCAGCACGCTACAATTCACCATGGAGATAAATAATGTATATGAGTTACAATGAATGTGGTATGCAGCTAATTGTAGATTTCAGATTAATTTCTAAGGCTTGCTAGTTTCACATTCGGCATAAAAACACATTTACAATTCCAATAACAAACCTTTGTTTATAGAGTACTTGATAATAGAAAGGACAAGATGTAGTGGATTATTTTGGCTTTAGAATTTGGAGGACACAGATTGAATAAAAGTTAAATAATTTCTTTCAGATTTCACATTTAAAAATGCTTACAAAGGTTAAATTTTTACAACTTTTTCTATGTGTTTGTGCTTAAAAAATGCCTTAATCAGTTTAGAAAAATCATCTAATTTTGTTTAATTTCAACTTTATAGGGTGCCCCATGTTCCTGTGCCGTCCCCCCTTAAAATCTCCAATTGTATTAATAAAAGGCTGTGATTTAGTGTGCCATAATTGTGACCCCTGAAGAATCCTTTCAGTCCATATTCAACTTTGTAACTTTCTCCAGTACTTCTCCAGCGACCATAACTTTGGAATTTCCAATGGAATGCCATACTTCTTATGACAGATTCTTGTAGAAAATCAAATTCTAAAACGAATTTATAATGGAAATTTTTTTGATTGATGCATCCTTTAGCCGTAAAATGCATAAATATTTATTTTAGAAACGGCAAATTTTATTGAAAAATGCTGACATAAAAGTTGTAGCCATCAAAATTATTTTTGAAACAAGTCTACAGGAAAAGGAATGGATTCTGAAATAAAATAAATAAATTTTAAAAAATATGCCGTTTCTAAAATAAAGATTTGTGCACTTTACTAAAGGATGTGTCATATCAAAAAGTTCACTGATATAAATTCGTTTTAGAATTTGATTCTCTAAAAGAATCCATCATAAAAAGCAAGGCATTCCATTGGAAATTCGAAAGTTATGGTCACTGGAGAAGGTTACTATAGGAATCACAATTATGGCGGGAACTTGGGACACTCGGTATATACTTATTTAGACAAGGAATTGGACATATGCTTTTATCTGTTTCATTCAATAATGAAAATGCAGGAAGTAAATGAGTATTCAAAACCATATTTGAAATGTATTAAATGTCCATAGCAGCTATGAATCCTGTTAGACGCACTTTGCTGGTGTTCTGAGCAGAAACCAACTCACATCGTCTAACAACTGAAATATATAACGATAAGCTTCTTTTTCATTCTACAAACTAATTATTTACATAGTGAAATACCTGGTTCCAATGGCGCAGTATTGGCTGTGCAGGTAAGATTGGGAACAGATATACTCATAGGATTAGCTCCCCGGCTATCTTTTTCTTTGCTGTCGCACTTTTCTTTTTTGCAAGCAACTATAATTAATAAACACAATAAACTTTACATTCTTTAATGACAAAAGAGGTGTATAAAGAGGAAAACAGAGTAAATAAACAAGAGATTGAAGATCAAATGAAAGAAGGAAGGGAAAGTGGCAATGGCAGTGACATGAGCATTCCAGAAAATAAAGAAAAAAGAAAATTGAACTGGTAAAAATGCCACAATTTTCATAACTAAAAAATATACAAAAAAAAATCAGAAAACCGAAGAAAAAATTGAGATAGACATCTACTATGAGCTTCACGATCCAAACTTACTTTCGTTTAATGGTGGTTTAATTTTGAATCTTGGGGACTTTTCATCCTTCGGTTCGGACAAGTCACTACCACTTGACACATTTATTTTTACTGATTGTTGTAGAGTGCTTGAGACAAGTCCTAAAATAAAGAAAATAGAAACAGACAGCTTGAAGGATATTGGGTACCGATTAGATCATCTATTGAGGAATATGATGGAAGGGAGCAGAGTTAACCACCTGACGATAATAATTGAACATTTCCTTAGTTTGATAGTTTACTACACTACCATCCTTAGGAAGTTGTTTGTTGTCTGTCACCACCAAATGCCAAATTATCATGTATTTAACCTTCTCTCAATACTGATGGGTTCATTTACAGGCTGCAGTATAATTATAAAACAATTTTAAGACAAATTAAGTACACCGATTATACCAATGGAGCATTTCTCTTTCCAGATGATATTGAAAATCTTCAGTCACAGACAAAGAGGTTGTGGTCGGAGTTTTTCATAGCAAGCAATAAACTCAACCCTTGCTAATGATGTAGGAAGTTGATCGATTTGCCACTATACCTGGCACACTAAGGGGCTCAATCATCCCTTTGGGAAGGAGAGCCAGCATTGGCATCTGCAGAAATTACCTAGGAAAGTCAAACTCCAAGTCATACTGATAGGGCCGACTGGATGATTTACTCACTAGACTACACAGGCTCTGATAGTAAACTGGTGAACTAAAGCTATCTCATGATGGGAACCTGCATGATTTATGACTCAAAATCCTTCTTATTAAAAAGAAAAAAATTAAACTGAAAACCAAGAAGAATGCAATCCAATTGGTCTGTTTAAAAAAATCACAAACTTATACATAATAAAAAAAAGAAATAAAATTAGCAGTGTTAGAATCAGCAACAATATTCAAAGTATCACTTAATACTCTGGGACTTACAGTTATAATATATACATAAACAAATAATGAAATATAATAGACATGAATCACATTTTATTTTTTGCAAATATCTATTTTACAGACAAATATAATCGAATTGAATGTTAATAAAGAAAATATATTGTATAAATTAAATAGCAGCTTGTGAAAATGACCCACAGTAGTATAAATGTTAGAAAAGGATAAACAAGATAATCCATGAAGAAATAATATAAAATGTGAAACTTCTGCACGACAAACTATTGAGGATAAAAAATAAATTGAACAGTACAAAACATAAACCCGTGCAACCAAGTTTTATTCTTAAAAAAAGAAAAGAAAAACAAAAAGACTGATACATAGAAAATAGTTATGTGATTGTTAAGAAGCAGAGTGACTTGCAATTTAAATAACCTTATTAGTCGGTAGCAGTGTTATATTGAACAAAGGATGATAATCTAGCACAACTAGCTATGTACAGCTGCCCACCCAAATGCACCCTGTGAAAAGCATGCTACTCTCAACCTTATTAAAGCTAAGTAACCTACTGGCTTCCATTTTGACACATTATACTCACTCATAGACAACAAATAATTAAACAGAATATATATTTGTTCAAAAAAATGCTCCCATTCCCCCCACCCGCCCAATTTTGCCTGCCAATGGTACCTGGAGTGGAAGTTCCGACAAGAAGAGATGAAGGAAGCAGATCACCTGAAAGGAAGCTGTTTGTGTTATTCCTCAGAATGTCACTGCCTTTTTCACCGACATCTTCGCAGCAACTACTCAACTGAAAAATAACATTAACTATTACATCTCCAAAAATATAAAATAAGTATTAGACCATACAAATATAATAAAATTTGTAGGGTTGTTAGAATTTATATTTGAGTTCAGAAGGGTTTATTTTTAAAAACCATTTTTTCCCATTTCAAGCTATTCTAAGACTAATGGCATTAAAATTAAGATTCTGTGTGAACAAACCAAATAGCAGAAACTTATAATTTTAAGTATTGTTATTTCTCAACTCTTTCATCTAAAGTTCATTAACCGTGTCATTGTGTCGCACCTTTTTATTCGGTCATTAAAATCTTATTTATTATTTATTCATGGACACCACATCGAAGGTGATTTGCCGATTTTTAACAATCTTAATATTTAACAATTTCATATGAATCTAAACTGGTTCATTAATGGTTTATATCAGACAAGCCTGAGTGGGGTTTTGAGAAAGTATAATACGCAAAATTATAATTGTCTCCATTGCTAGGAACCACATCGAAAAAAGTTAAATAACTTGTTAACCCTTTCCCTTCTCAACACCAGGCACAATGGACTGAAAAATAGGATGCAGAAGGAATACCAGTATATTCGCTCCACTGGTTTTCTTGGCTTCCCTCCTAATAATATTTATTTCACTCTATTCACCAGTAGATATTACTAGCCCTATTCCTTAGCAGTGTTCTTCCACATTACAGGTACATGAATACTCCCGGAGGAATTCTGCCTGTAGCAACACCTTAATTGGCTTTCCACTCGGTTTGATTGTAATTGACACTGTAAAATTGAATCATGAGATTTGAAAAGATTATGTCTACAGATGACAGGATATGCCATATTTTGGATGAACAGTGCTAAAGAAATTTCAAACACTTTGTCTTAGAAAGAAACTTTTTTATGCCTTTGTTGTCCAACTCCTGACCATTAATAACTTATAAATGACTATGAAATTCTCATCATCTTAATTGGGCAAATCTCATGATAGAAATAAAATATTTTTAGCAGATTTCCATTAAGAGAAATCAGCTACTGAGGTCGTACTCATGACACGATTTTCGAAAAATGTCTATCAATCATATCTAGTCTTCATGAAAATAGGGTCTGTTCAAAATGTTATGTATGCACTCTTGTCCATTACAGCTCAAAAGAAAGATCAAGTTTGTTAATGGCTGAAATCAGACCAGGGGCCCCCTCCCTTATTATAAACCACCCCTGGTTTAGAAGGGGAGAATTTTTAAAATTCGAAACATCTCCGGTATTATGAGTCGCATTGAAAAATTGTATAGAACCAATCTTATAGCCAAATAAATCCACTATAAATATAGTTATATACATTTATTCTCAATCTTTAATATTAACCGAGATATTTGCATTTTTTAGTTTTCAGCCTTCAGTGAACCCCCACTCCTACTCATGTCACATAAACAATACTATGTTATATAATGAAACACTTTATTTGAAAGTTAAATACCAAATATTATTCTCATTGAAACTTTACTTTTTAAGACAAATGCAAATACGTGGCTTGCGTGGGAAATCTGCTTAGTTAAAGTACAGTTCCTGCATTATCTTAGAATGGTCGAATGGAATCGGCCTTCACCTTATGATGAGAATTTTCCAAGGGCCATTAGTTAAATGTTAAGAAATAAGTTCGCAAGAAAGGCTCGAGGTGGAAGGAGGCTCATTTTGTCAAAATGTATTAATTCCTCGCCTCCACTATGCTCGTGGATATAGTGAAATAGCTGCAGATCAGTGAATGACACATAAAGAAATATATTTTTCCTGCACACATAGATAATGACAGCCAACAGAGGGAACTGCATTTCTATTTAGCCTTTATTAATACTTTTGAGGATATTTACAACAACATGAAGTTTCCTTAATTTTTTATAACATAGCAACTCAAATAAATGACAAAGTTCGAAGTGTGTCCCACAGTAGATGGTTACGATTTTAATGAACAGCTCTTTTGACATCAAAATAACTTAATTTAGGGAAGTAAAGAGATAGGATGGAACTGAACTAACCTTATTTATTTTAGAAGACTGGAAGTATGGTTTTCCAATGTGAGAAGGAATACTCGTATTGTTATGGTGAATATTAGTCTTCCCGGTGCAGCTCTCAATTCCACTTCGCTTTCCCATATTATTAGAACCATCATTATCTTTTATTGTCAAATCTAACACAGAAATAAATTAATCAGAAAATTGTTATTAGAAAATAATAAGATTAAGAAGTACATAAAACTAACTAAAAATGAAATTCAGTTCAGTTGCTGAAGAAAAAAAATACTTCCTGAGGGGCAAATAAAAAATTACCTTGAATAGGTAAAGCCTCGACAATTGTAGCAAGGTCTGAAGCCATCATGTCATTGGTTGCAACGATTGCTCCAGCCCTTGCAACAGACATGGATAACACGCTGTCTGTTAACGCTGCAGCTGCCTGTTGGACAAAAAATTGCACTGAATACTAGTAATACAAAGTAATAAGTGTATATGTTATTTATTAACGTTTATTTTGTGCAACTACGGCTAAATGGGATGGTAGTTTCATTCTAATATGTATCTCTAGGAGGAAAGAGTCGGATTTCCTAAAATCACTTCATAACTTCACTAAAATTTGTTAAACATTCTTGTTACACATCTTTTACAATTTGTTAAGCTTCTTCAGAAAACAAATCTAAAAATAAAATGGTAATTTTTAGAAAAGTTGACCCTTTGCCTCCTATTGATACATACTGCATTGTGAGATAAGTCCACGCCTAATTGAAGTGATGAAAGGAATTGTTTTGAAATTCTTGAGAATAATTTGAACAAAGTAGCAATGATGAGCTGGTGTGAATTAAAACTGCTTATTAGGACAAAAATTATTATCTCTGAATGAATGAGCTATTTGAAGAACTGTAAGAAGATGCATACCCAAAAAAGACAGAAAATATAAGAAGGATTATTTAACAATAATAACTTTAATAACAATGGGTTTTTACATACAGCCTCAGACATAAAATGTGCTTTTAAGAAAATGTGGCTCTTACAAAAATAAACATATGAAGATCCATATCAGGGATATGTCAATAAAACTTTGTACATTCTAATACATTTACAAATAATGCTCATCAAACACTTTGAAACCTTCTGGACAGGTTCATTATACTCCATTCAAACTCAATTCTAGTACGCATTCTACAGAATAACTTTGTTTCCAATTCTCAATTTACTACCACATCCTTAGAATGACATCTATTAATGTATAAACAACTCATAAAACACATACTAAGAGTTATCTGCTAAATTCTTGGAGAAGTCAGAAAGTCACAGGGGTTTTTTTTTAAACGTATTTCCTCTACATAATAACCCTACGTGGAGGGATTTTATTTTCTGCACATCCTATGCATATTTTGCATTATATGTGCATTTCAGAGGCACTTTTGGCTTGGATATCGACTATTTCATTACCCATAACTCCTGCATGTGACTTGATCCATTTGAAGTGAATGAAAGTCAGTCTGCTTTTTAATTCTGTTATATTATTATGCCTATAAATTTTGGAGAAAAAAACAATCAAGTTATAAAATAATATAGTGACCTTAGCTGCAAGATTGTCGGCAGAAGTAGCTTGATCAGTACTTGCGACGGATGCTTTAGCTTGCTCAGCATTTTCTGCCAAGCTAGGCGTAGAACTGGACTTGCTGAGAACGGAGCCCTCACCATGGCCAGGCCTAGACTTGCCTAAACAAAAAAAAATACACAATCATATGGATACTGACATTTTTGTAAGATGTTTGTATATCAATTACAAAATTAACTAACTTGTGGCTTGAAAAGACGAGGATATATTTGTTAAGTATTAAAATAAATATAAAATTAATTTATGAATACTGATAACTCATAAATCATTATAACTGCACTTAAAGGCAGCCTCTTTAGTTTCTTTGTTATTAATAATTATTGGGAGATATATTTTTAACACAATTTGTAAGTTTATATATAACCCTTCTAATTTGAGAGATTTTATTGTCAGGTAACTAATATTATGACCTCCTGAATATTTAATTTTTTTAGTTTAATAAATAATTAAAATAGAAACCCTCATTAGATGATTATTATGTATTTGTAATTTTAAAGGGCTGTGAATCTGATCAATTACCCAAGTGCTGGATTGCCACACTATGTAAACAGGAATTGAAAATTATTGGGAACTTAAGCTTGAAATACGACATGACATGATATATTGGCTTATTATTAATTTAAGATGAGTAGAAAAGGGAGCTTACTGAAAGCTCAAAAAAATAAAAATAAAAATACATCACTTACTATTTGACATATAATAATTTTTGATCTGACTCATAATAACAGAGATATTTTGAGACATTTAAAGTCATCTGTAAACCAACACTCAGACTAACATGATTTTGATATGATATTTCGAGCACCTGAACCACTGAACATCTAATGTCCAGCCTAGATTTCAAGTCCTATTTACAAAGACTTCTTATTACTGAAAAAACGAAGAAGAAATGGTGTCAGATTAGTAGCAGGTCCAACATGTAGGAAATCTGTTTAGTTTGTCCAGCCTCTATGTGAAGGGCTTTATTTGTAATCTCTTTAACAAACATTTTAAATAATTTTTCAAAATCATGCCATGAATACAACCTCAATAGCTAATATCCCTTCTAATAAGAGTTATGTTGGAGACACTTTATTTATGAAGAAACTACAGAAAATGGACCCTAGTAGAGAAACAGAGAGCCTCTCCTTCTCCTCTGTTAAAAGTTCAAATTCTGAAAATGGAAATGTCAAAATTTACCAGATGGTGAAACAGGTTTATTAGATGAGTCTGGATCGGAAGCAAGTTTGAGATCGTATTTTCCTTCAGCTCCCATTCTGTAAGAGTTGGAACCACCGTGGTCCCACGTTACATCAATCCATCCTAAAACCAAAATAAAAATAATCAAATAATAAGAAAATTGGGGTGACATAAATTTATTAAAGGATCATTTTGAGGTGCAAATGCCAGCATAACAGCCACACGTTCACTAATAATGCCCAAAATTCAAAATACTTACTTATAACATGTAACATGGTATTATTTAAGAATGGAATTTTGAAAATCCTAAAGGATAATGTAGATAAATGGATTTTATGAAAGAAATGAAAAAGAGCAATGTAAATGTAAATATTGAAATCACCATAATTAAAAAAGTGAAGCAGTTTGGTTAGCTAGACAAAATCATTACTGAAGACATAGTTTAACTGGGTATCTTACTATCATAAGGCTAATAGAATCATTTTTGAAGTCATTTGTGAGGTAGTTACATGGAAAAAGTTGGACTCTCCATAAAACAAAATATAATAAATTAAATGTAATGCAAATATGGATTTGGTCTAGAATCAGCTAAATCGGTCCACCCAAACATCGAAGAGATAAACGAAATCTAAGTAAAATCTCATTAAGGCCAGAAATTAATGAGGGTGAAGCTTAATTATGCATGTTTTAAAGCACATCTATAATAGGTGCTCAATGGTTTGATGGTAAGTGTATTGGCATAGGGTAAGCAGGAGGCTAGGAAACCATTTTTCAAGGACTTCAAAATTTCCGTGTCTGGTTAGTCAGATGAACTTTTTTATAAACGTTTTCTCACCTCACTTCCTCTCCACAAGGAAAGACAGAAGTGATTAATGTTGATCTTTTAAATTTTAAAATATTTTAATAAAAATAATAAGCTGATTATAATTTACCATTATGGAGCTCTCCAGTTACAGTTCCTTCACCAGGTGGAATGCCATCTTGATCTCGCCATTTCCAGTCGATGCCCCTTACTACTCGAGCACCTACAACCATCTGTTTTACGACCTGTGTCCTCACCAACCGCCGCTGTTTTCTCAAGCTTGCCTCTGCTTCTTTGGCAACTTTACCTGCAATTGTTCAAAATTTAACCTTCAAAAAATTATTTTATAGAGGGAGGGAGGGAAGAGAGATGGGAAGGAGGGAGGGAGGGGAGAAGAGAGAGGGAGAGAGGGAGAGAGAGAGAGAGAGAGAGAGAGAGAGAGAGAGAGAGAGAGAGAGAGAGAGAGAGAGAGAGAGAGAGAGAGAGAGATCATACCTAAATCATCGCAAACTCCAACAACAGTTCCATAAAGCTCAAAGCCAGATAGAGAAAGGTAGTGAGTTTGCCCAGAAGCATTTTTGCCAGCCTGCTGAAGCCTAACGTGCCTGATTGGCTCTTCGGGGCTCTGCTCAACTTCCCACGTTGCAGTACTGCCAGGGTCATTCAAAGATGAATCATCAGTATGGCATGACAATGTTATCCAATTTATCCCATCCCGAGAACCCTGAAAAAATGAAAATAAAAGTATTATTACATTAAGCTAAAAAATATTGTAGATGTAGGATTATAATAAGAATGACTAAAGATATCTATAAAATGTTATTAATTAAGATTTTAGAGAGATCAGAGCAAGATAATGTTCAACATTGCAATTCTATGAAATAGGTGACATGGCGATTGCTTTTAAATAGTTTACAAAATGTTGCTTAAAAATAAAGAGAATAGAAAAAATAAAAAGTATGCTGCACAGGGACTGAAAAATTTAAGCAGATTCCCCAGTTATTAGATTGACACACTATAACATAAAAGAGCAAAGATTATGTCTGAAATTTCAATCTCTATTTCCTCCTTTCTAATAACCCTTAAGTAATTTAAAATTAAACTGAAAATGACATGTTAAGCGATACAGCAGTATAAAGTGAAAATCACATTGTTAGAAGTGGAGGTTTTCTTCACCTGGCCAGTTGATCAGAGTTTGGTATTTTGGCCATTAGGCCAAATACACAATAACACAAATAATTCCACTATAATTCAAGATAGACAAAAATTTATAGAACAAATGCAATACACTGCAATACATTTGGCTAGTAATAATGAAAATATTTGGGGCTGTATGCTTTACCCTTTCTCTAAACCCTCTAAGTCTGATGAAACTTGATGTTTAGTTTTAGATGAAATGTTTAAATACTGAGCTCGGAAAAAAATATTGCCACTAGAGCATTTATGTGTGTGTGTGTGTCTATATATATATATATATATATATATATATATATATATATAGAGAGAGAGAGAGAGAGAGAGAGAGAGAGAGAAAGAGAGTAGGTCTCATTTTTGTCACCTCCTAGGTAAAATTGATAGATATTTGAAGGAATCCTTTGATAATCACACCATGAGTACAAACGCAAATACCAACCACGTCATTTGATTTTTTTTTTTGTTTTTAGCCATCAGTAAATCCCCAATTCAATTCATCTGATTTCCACTTTGAGGCTAAACACCTCACATTCAGCTTTCATTTGAATTCCTCTTTACATGCGTCTTTCCAACACTTGAGAAATTTGCTTAGTTAATTCAGCCCCCCCCCCCCCCCGTGTAAATGGTTTATTTATTCTACTAGGATCAGTTACATGAAAAATTAAAGTATCAAAGTATTAAATTAAAGTAAAAGTGTAATACAATTTTGATTAAATACCTGGAATAGCCATGTTCTGAGAGCTGACCTGCCATAACCACGAGCATGGCGGAGGGTGTAAGCAGTTGGGAACACCCAGAGGCCTAAGTCAACGGAGAACCAAGCCCTTTTATCATCGTTAGTATGGCAGTTCAATGCAGATGAATCTCTGCTCAGGATATCTTCTAGTCGGCCGTAAGGCAAGTTTCTGCCATCAGATGAGGAAACTACCACCAGTCCAAACTGGCCTGGGTTAACCCATTCAGAAGTTCTGGAAAACGATACAAATAAATACAATGTTACATATACTGTATAAAAGCAAATTAAGGACTTTGGCACCACAATTATCAATAGAATATTTCATTTTCACTTCCTTGCACTAAGTAAAGGAAATGCTGTAATCTAAAAAAGAAATTTAGTTTCCAGATTTCAAAAACCCGCATTATCTGTTTCGACCCTCCCTGAATCTATTAACTAGTTTCAGTACGATGTCTGTAGGTATTTAGTCTAACTCAAAAACGGCTAGTCTCAGAATATTGGAAGGTCATACTTAAGACTGGTCATGCTACTGGAGCTTCATGGACATTATGTGCTAGTCAGCTCACAAATTCAGAAATAGACAAAAAAATAAGAAGAATTATATTCTTAGAAACAAAATATTTAATAATGTTTGAATAATTAATAAGAGCCACAGGATGTAATTCTATTAAAACTGCAAGCATTTTTTTCAAATTTTTAAATTCACATTAAAAGAAAAAATGTTAAGAAATAAAATAAATAAATGCTTATAGCGGTTGGTTATAATTCCCATTATTATTTTATTCAGTAACCTGAGAGTAAAAAAAAAGAATTAAAAAAAAAAGTGCATCTTATTTACCCCCCTAAAAACATGTACTAACAGACATTCATTTATCCAAAATTGGTACAATATTATTTTTAACTCAAAAAAGTTAATAAAATGAAAGAAGATAAAACATGCTTTACTTTGCATTTGTTCCAATCCAGTAAATGATTCCATTTTCATCAAAATCGTGCTGATGCCTGAACGTGAGGCGTGCACCTGGCTCCTTAAGAGCTCGGACAAAGGTAAATGTTGATCGATCATAATCGTACCTGAGAAAAACAAATAAATGAATATGTGAATAATAATCTATTTTTGGAAATAGTAACTATAAATCTGGAACTATCAACTTTTTTAATTGCTATAATAGTGATAAAATAAGAAAAAAAAAATTGTTATTTTACTATTACTCATTTAAATTGGATCCCCCTAATATCTAAATTTTGTAAATTTAAATTATTTATTAACATACACTTTTTGCAACTAAGCCTAATTGGGACGGGGTTCCACAGGTTACCACCCTTATCTAGCCAGAGTGGGACTAAGGATTTTATTTATTTAATGAATTCCGTCACTAAATAAATTCCTTTGTCCAGGCGGGAATCGAACTCCCGCCTTTTGTAATATAAATTATGACAACCTTTAGATTTAATATTCCACTCATTTTAAAATAATTATACCACAAAATGAAGTATTATAATTTTGAATATGTATTTTTGAATATAAGAAGACTGAATTCATTTGATATATTACATTTTTGATATCCATACAATTGGGATACAAGGCATTTATTACAAATGGCGTGCAATATAATAGTGCATTAATGCATATTGGAAATCTGAATAGTTTACACAGCCCCCGTGTGACAGACTTTTTAGATATAGGAATACATTCTATTATCTCCCTGGGCTTAGTTATATTTTTTTTGTATAATATTTTGGTTTTATCAAAATTAAATTATGTGTACTACTTGTATTGAGTGTCATGCTAATGCTGTGTTATTTATATTTTTGGGGTGTTTTTTTTTTGTGTCTGTTTTATGTAGTTCTATTTTTTTTATTTTTTTTTCAGATTTTGTCTAGTCTCTCTAATATAAATTTTGCCACAGCCATTACAATTAAACTGATAAACTACTATTTGGTTATCAATTTTTTCTTTTGGATTAGTCAAAGTGTTTGAAATCTTATTATTATAAAAGCTTGTTTTAATTTCCGAATAATATTTTTTAAAAGATCTTGTTATAGAGTGTGTTAATTTTGGTACATATTTAACCGGGTAAATTGTACCAAAATTGCAATTGTGATATCAGATTTTGTCAAATGTGCTATTAACACTGTTTCCATTATCAGTGGTATTTATAAGTTTCATAAAATCGTTAATTCTTTTTTTTATAATTGCTTTCATTTCCTATAATGTTACTGTATGATTTCTTTTTCTGAGATTAACATACCATTGCTTAGCCACCATTTTAAGTAAGTATGCTTCAAGCTGCGCAACAGTAGCCAAGGGCTCCATCTTGAGGGAACGTCCGGTTCTGTCTATCAGGCTGCTTTCACCGGGGTACTTCTCGAGACGGAATCGGATTCTCCTTGTCAAAATCTATACACAAATAACGATATATTTATACCAAAACTAAAAAAATAATATATTAATTAAAAATATATGTAAGACAAATACCTGAAGACCAAAGCAAGATGCTGGAGATTCATATTGGTAAATAGGAAGTTTTTCAATAGATTCTAAAACAGCCACTAACTTGTGTACTAAAATCACAGCCGCTCTTTGGTTTCCTCCATCTTGGACTTTGTTCTGTAATGAAAACAAATGTAATGTCAATTAATTATTACTTAAAAAGTGAGCCATAATTCAGTTAAACACAGAGTGTCTACTCTCCAGACAAAATGGAATTCCCTGAGACTTCCAGGTTTTCCAGTAAAATTTCTGAAATTCCAGAGAACACCAGAAGTTTTTTCTTGATTCCGTTTATTTTAAGAGTAATTAAACAACACACATGCACGCACGCACGTGATGGCAGAAAAGATGATGAGATTCTAGTCTAAAGGCCCACCTTAATGACCTTGAAGATTCTGAAAGGTCATGGAAAAAATCTGATTTTCTTCTCCACAGACCCAACAGATACAAGCTTCATCAGGAGTAAAACCTTAAGAACTAATTTACATCCTATAACCAGATAAAGATGAACCCTTAACTCAGATTCTAGATGTAGCAACTATGTGAAGGAGAAAACGTTTCTGTATACTTGTTTCTGGCTGCTAATTAGTTTTTAGGACTTAATGCCCATGAGACATATGTAATACATAAAATTAGTAGAGGAATAGACTAGTTTTTAATAAAGTCTATTATCGCTTTCTGTCCAAACCAAAAGGGGTAAATTAATTTTGTAAGTAATGCTAAACATTAAGG
Organism: Riptortus pedestris; assembly: GCA_019009955.1. Lineage (NCBI taxonomy): Eukaryota > Metazoa > Arthropoda > Insecta > Hemiptera > Alydidae > Riptortus > Riptortus pedestris. Next base: position 7,766,153 of record CM032228.1, read on the forward strand.
AAATATTTTTAAAAATGTAACTCACCTTAAAGAGATTGACAGTATATTTATAATTGGTAAATAGTGAAAGTAGAGCTTGCACAAGGCCGCTGCTCTGGACTTCGTAAGCTGAGACTTGCTGCTCGAGGACTTCACTCAGGTTTGTAATGGCTTCAGCAAGAGCTGCATCCCGGTTATGGCTACCAACCGACCACATCTACAAAACGATAAACTAGATAAGCCTTCAAGTAAATTACAAATAAAACGCTATACTATATATAGCGATGTAATTAAAGTTTTATTGATTTCAATATATTTTATAAGAGAAAAACACACTTCACAAATGAATCCGAAGCCTTCGACGTATTTGAGAGAGTACTCCATGCTGGCCTAGCACTAATCCAGTGAACAAAACATTATTTATGATTGAAGTTGCACACAAGAGGTGATTTTCAAAACATTTCTTCCAATATTCATCAATCTATTCCAGGAGATGGCGAAAATAAAGTCCATTCATCATTAGCAAACTCATTTAATTGTTTTATGAAAAACTAAAGATCACTTTCATTAAAGACTAAAATCAGAGAAAGAAGGGGAGGTGGGTTAGAGGAAGGAATTGTGAAAAATTGATAGATTTCAGAAACTATGATATGAACCAATCTTTTTTCAAATGAAATTTCCTATAAATGTTGATATATGTATTTGTTCTCTATCTAGAATATTAACAGAGATATTTGTCATTTTTATTTTCATCCTTCAGTAAACCCCCACATTAAGTCAATGTGCATTAACAATAAGCCAATATATCATGAAACGTTTTATTCCAAGCTTAAATATTGTAGCAAATATTTTTTTCAACTGGCCATTATTATGTGTGATGCATGAAAATAGGTAGTGTGATGACATCATCAATTAAGATTTTATGGTCTTGACTCAAAAATGTTTAATTCATCTATACTCTTTACGTTTTTTTAACTTTTTCATTTATCACTAAAGATCGTATTATTTAATGGCTGAAATTGGTTCAAATATGGGGGGAGGATTAGAGGGGGGATTCAAAATACCTCTGTTTATTATGAGTGAACGAAAAATGTTATAGAACCAATCTTGTAAAACTATTGATGCTATACAATTGACATTTTCTCATAACTTAAATATTAAGCTGCTATTCGTACTTTCTTGTTTTCAGCCTTAGGTAAACCTCTACTACTCATCAAACTCTGACTAAGAAATAGAGAATATACAGTGAGATAACATTAGTAGTGTGTCATTCCAACAAATGGGAAATCTGCTTAGTATACGCAGCCCCATGTGACATACTTCCCATGTCATGAGTATCAAGGTATTCTGGTGTATTAGTATACCAGAATACCTTGATGGAATAGTGCTTTCTACCAATGTTCCACTATTTATGCTGTCAGCTTCTTCAGGGAATCTCAATAAAGAACAGGGGTCAGCTGTCCAAACCAATCTATTTATAGAAATCTAATCTGGCCCCAGACACAGAGTCACTATGCCCACAAGCCCGGCTTAGCTCTGTCATTCAGATCTGTAGCCTTAATGTTCCTCATTCTGATACTCCAGGATTTATAAACTATATATAATGTTGAAAAATGTTAAGATGTTGGAGGAACTATGGAGGCATCATGCACCTACCTAAGGTTGGTTGACTACAAGCTTGACTCCATCTAAGGTTTTATGTGTGAACACTTCCATTCATTCATAGCTCAGCTGGCACAAGACTTAAAGGTGAACCATTGAAAGTTCCAAATTTCTGCTTAAAATATTTTCCATTGGAAAGAAAATATGCAGAGCTGAGGGACAGATCTGTTGATTTCCTATGGCCATTTAATTTTTTTTATTTTATTTTTTTTTTGGAAATCCCGCCATGTGAACAATCTCAAAAGCTATTTTATCTTGAAAGAAATTTGCTAATAGCAAACGAACATCAGGTTCCTACTAAATTAGATATTAAATATATTTTAAAAATATTGTAACAATAAATATTACCTGTTTTTCAACAGCCCTCTCCAACTGTGCTACTATTGCCCCAAGCTTAGCAACAACACTCCTCGGCTGTGCTTGGGCAGCTCGGAAATATTTATCGTAAATATCTTGAGCTTGAGTTTTTACCTGGAATGAACAAATATTTGTAATTAAATAAAGAAGTCCAACGAAAATAAGATAAGATATACAAAAATGTTCAATTTCAATTAGATGGTTGAAACTTCCTTTCATCGGCCAAAAATTGAATAAAAATGTTCAACAACATAAAGCCCATCAATAGGAATGTTTCAATCACATCAATAAAACAAAACCAAATTAGAATCAGAACAAATTTTGTGGAGCCGAGTATAAACCATTTTGCAATGGCGAGGTTGCCATCCATGTGCCCTTCCAGCACAATTTTCTTTGCTTGTGCTAAATAGTTTCCTTTCCAGCAGTATTACCACTGACATTGGTCATTAATTTGAGCTCCTCACCCATTGAAATCTTTGGAAACATTTAAATAGTTTTGCATTCAGATTTACTTATAATGAAACCTTTGAATAGTTTTGCATTCAGATTTTCTTATAATAGTTTGTACTATTACAATCATCATCATGATCTAAAGGCTATGCCTTGTAGTTGCTATCATTATGTTCTATCGGATGCTGCTATTTTTGTGTTACTATACACACTGAAATCCATAAGATGCTTGATGTCTTCTAAATAGGATTTTCTAGGCCTTCCTCTACCACTATGCCCAAAAGTCTTACCAGGATAAATCCAAGAAGTTTCACTCTCCTCTTTTTAAATAAGACTTTTGCTGCCTTGATAAAACTTGGGTCTCACCTGTCAGTTTGGTGCATTTATCTCCTAGTGGTGAGTCTTGGGCACCGTTGTGTCGGCCTATATTGCAGTCCTAGGATCAAGGATCCTGGTTTGTAGGAATGATACAGGCAGTCTTGGGGTAACTGGGGTAGCGGCTGTATCAGTAGCACAACGGCTAAATATTGCAACACTGACTAGGACAGAAGGCAACAGGAAACCACTCTCTGAATTTACTCCCTTGTTAGCACAATGGAAATTCCAAATTATCACAATACATTTAGATAAAATACAATGTATAATGAAATTATAAAAAAATTAATTAAAATAAACTAAATTAATTCTTTAGTTTAGGTTACATTGCCGGGAAATGTTTCCCCATATACTGCCTGATGAAGATAGACGGATTTCCATTAAAAATTTGTAAATCAGTAAAAAAGATAGCCGATCTCCGCACAATGAAAACTAAATGAAATATATGTCTCTAATACAAAATAATTACAAAACTGTATTAATGTAAAAAAAAAAATAAAATAAAAATAAAAGGGATTCTTCAATTTGTGGTGAATTTCAGCATGAACCCCATCCTCCTTAAATCCACAACTAACTCCAAATATTAATGATATTTTATATAAAAAGGTACAAATGTATTCTGAATTTCCTCAAATTCATTCGATATGCAAATTAAGTCGTGTGGTGTGAGGACGATGGGAATGCATGCATTAAAAATTCTTGACTAAAACTAAAGGGCCAAGATAAGAAATAAAACCAACCAATCTGACCTTGTGCCTAAGGGCCTCCATTTTAGAGCGAAGTCTTTTCCCTCTCTTTCCGGACCATCCAGCAGCAAATTCAGCTCCTAGGGCTGTCTCTGCAGTGAAAGAATGTTTTGTGCCTCTATTTGATTCGAAAACAAAGCCGGCAAGATCTTCTCGAAGTATGGTAGCTTGCTAGAACGTGACAAAGAGATGAATTTACTTCAAGCAGATACAAAGGATATAACTCCACGAAATTACAAGAACTCATGTTTCACCTGCTGTCCATCAGAATTATGGATATGGAGTTCTGACTCCTTGCGAGAAGACAGAGCCCAATTTCCCACAACAATTCGTGTTGGACCGGGTTTGGTTAAGATAGGCGTGGATGCTGTATTAGGTTTCACTTGGTTTCTGGCACGTTGAAGCTTTTCCAGAAATTCTCCTCTATTTTCTGTTAACAGTATCAAATAATGTATCAGATTTTATATCTAAAAAAACTTAAATATGTTACAAAAACTTTTACTCCACAATTATAAATAAAAACAGTAGAACTGATGTAATTAAGATATTACTAAGAAAGACGAGTGATTACACTTAGGTCAGGTTGTAAGACACAAATTACTGAAAAAAAGAAAAGTTCTATAACTCCACAATAATATTTAATAAGTACTCAATCTACATATTTTTAATTAATTGACTTTAGACAAATATAAGCTTCTCTTTATTGCAATAAAATATTGCATGAGACTACAAGAATTTAATTATCTCATTTAAAGCAAACACAAAGCAATATGAATACAACACTATTTTTAAATGAGGTTGCAATACCGATTACACTCTAAACTGGATTCTTCGACTTTCTCATGACCAGGGTGTATTTATAAAGAAATAATAAAGTTTTAATTGCAATTATGAATTTTGTATCTCTTAAATGTTGTATAAAGTCAGCAAACCAATGGATATGAGAGGGATAACCTAAATTAATACTCAAAGGGAAGAGACTGGTTCATAGGGACTCTGGGCATTGGGGTAAATCAATGCTTATAGAGTCTATTCCTCTTTCCCGCTCTTATTAAATAATTTACATCCAGAACCACATAACCACATACCTTGATCAGTTAAACTTCAGGGGCTAATTTATACAACTTGGATAAAAACACCTCTGCAGGATCGTACAAGTCTTACAGGAAAATTTCATTAATTCATTTTCGTTTTAATATGTATGACCTCTTTTGTACATCATTTAGTTACAGCCTAAGCAAACAAAAAGTCAGGCCCAAGTAGAAAAACACAATCATTAGATCATCATGAATGTGTTAAAGTAGAAGAAACAGGATTCCTCGTCAATTGGAATCCAACAAATATCAACAAGGAAGAAACAGATTTTTCTCCGACAATGCTTAAAGGTCATTCAACACCCAAGTTCAAAATTCATTATATGAAATTGTATGACCTACTGTAAAATGTAAACCACCACCTTCAACAAAATTTTAAGAGCTTATGCAATTATGCTGGGAATCACTATCACAAAAATATTTCAATAGTACAGCTGGTTACATGGCTTTTTAGGCAGACATGAAACTCACAAACTCAGTAAACATAGAATAAGCTTATTATAGAAAATAAGCTATACATAAGATACAAAGATTAAGTAACTTTATCGACAATTGAGACAACTCCCAACTCATTGACAGAACTTTTGTGACACCATTGGAGTTATAATACTATTTATCAAACTAAAATTAAAATATATTGTGGTTAAAAAGGCACATGCTTAGAGTCAGCAACAGACCTTCAGTGATCCACTTGCAGAAAAGAATACCTCCCCTCTCTCTCAGCCTAAAGTTTATAAGTTCAATAGAAATGCTAATTCTAACAAGATTTCCTATTAATTTTGACAGCCATATTTAGGTTTAGAGATTTGTAATGATAACTATATCCATCCCCCTCCCCACAATTTTGATAAAAATCATAGCATAAACTAAAAGGAACAAAGTTTCTTCTCCGGGTGTAGATTTTTACCTGAAGTGTTATGTATAGAGTTTGTTAATAGCAAACCAGTAATTAATATTTTGTTAGGAATATATTACACTTTTCAGAAGGCATATATACACATTATTAGATATTTACATATTATGTACAGAGACTATTTTGTTTCATTCAACTTACACTCTATAACAAAATCAAACACATTTTTCACTAAAGTTAAAATATTAAAAATAAAAATGTAATAAGGTGAAATTTTTCATATTTAATGCAAAACAGACTAATGTGAGTTATCAAGCATATTAACTATTACTGTAGAAAGCATGGATGCTACTGGAATACAAATATATGGGGAAGGGAAGAGATTATTACTCTAAACCTTTTAAAATATGTTCAACCATTATTTAGAATTTAAAATTCATTAGACAAAGAATCTTAAATTGTTAACTTGAGCATGATATTACAAAAATGTTCACAAAATCTGACTGTCAGTTTGTATATATGGATGTTACGCTGGAAAGTATTAAACTCATAATTATGGACCATACTTGGCAATGCTTTTTTTTTATTATTTATTTCAACAAAAAAGCTTCTTATTTTTATGAAAGTGTATCGTTTCGGGTTATCTACAAAAGTTTTGAAAGATCCAGCACAACAGCCATTTTATGCAAATACGACTAATGGGGAATAATTTCTCATAGAATGTGCACATTAGCTTCATAATACCTATCTCCGTTCCAATAAAAATAGTTTGAATAAAGTGTACTTGACTAATGCAAATTTTGGTTAATTATTTTCATTTAATAAGAAATAAGAATAGAGCAGGAAACAAATTATATTGCCATCCAGTATATATTTGCTTTACTGCTAGTAAGAAATAAAATAAAATTGTTTACTTCAAATGAATTACAAAAATCTCCAGGATAACTAGTAATTGTTTAACATATTTAGGAATAAAGGTTGAACAATGTTTAAAAGACTGAATGAATAATTCAGATTTGATCTAGGTTAATGAGCAAAATGTTTATATGAATCCAGACTAATTTTCCTAAAACTGCATCTAATAAATCAAATGATACAAAACTTTTTAAATTGCGTAAATGAATAACAAATTATGGTCTTACAAATTATAATTTAATATTCATGCTGCAATTTAATTTATTAATGTCCACTTTTTACTACTACGGCTAATTGGGACGGGTTATCTACAGGCTTATCACACTATTCTAGCCAGGGTAGGACTAAGGATTTTATTTAATGAGTTTGTCACTAAATATTTCCTAATGCCCAGGAGGAAATTGAAACTCGCCACTCTAAATCACATTAATTAAAAAACATTGGTCAAAAAAGAAATTGCCAAAGGACCATTAACAATAAAATTGTGATGGTGTAGATAATAATCGGTTAACAATAGCTCTTGAGGTAATATTTAAGAGTACTTAAACAGGTTCACAGGTCATTTATTACAAAATTATCAAAAATATTTCACCATCAACCTGGAATTATTTATCCCCTTAAAGAAGTGTTAAGATAAATTATGTGGAAACATTTATAGAATGATACTGCATGCAGAATGAAATCTGAACTCAGTGTTCTGGAAGTTTAATATAATAATATGAGTGGAATGATATCAGGTTAGAATTCCCGAATTTTACTTCTGCCTGTAGTTTCATTCATTTCCTTACAAGATTTTGTTTATCATTATTATGTTTTGCCTTTTAGTTTAGTCAATTAAGGATTATTTCTATAAAAGGATCATATATATATATATATATATATATATATATATATATATATATATATATATATATAAAGTTTGAAGTAAAAAAAAAAAAAAAGCTTCCCAAAATGAAGATTTTAATATATTGGACTAGGTCCTTCAGCATATCCATGCCATTTTCTAGTGCTATGAGGAATAATGGTGCCACCCCTACGGGGTCTCTGGCCTGAACTATTAATATGTATATCAATACACACATAAGTGAAAGTAAAAATATAGTTTGTAAGACATAAAGGACTAATGCCATTTTATCCATTAAATCCAATTATCCTAATCTAAAAAATCTAAAAATAGAATTTTGTTTGGAAGAGAAAAAGCATCAGAAAAAAATTAATTATCTAAAAAAAATACTACTTCCAACATTTAATTGAAGAATAAAACAAAGGAATATAAAGATGAGGCATAAATAATAAGAATTATTAACGCTAATTGTCTTACCTTCAGTAGTTAGGGATTCGCTGTTCCTGCTTTTCCCTAATGAAGGAAAATAATGTCAGTATTAGTGAGGCAGAGTCATTCATGAATGACATATATTACAAATGGATGGGAAATATGGAATGCCTAGCTATTCAAGTCAATCCATGCAAATTATATTATTAAAGAAACACAATTATATCAGTTCAAAATGACAAATTTATCAAAAATCCATGACATTTAAGTATTACTGTTTGTGAATAATAATAACATATATATAAACAAACAAAATATCATATTTAATCATGATTGTTAATAATGAATCAAAACGAAAAGAAATTAAAAATGATGTTCATCCATTCTAAACTAGGGATGGGCTGAAAGTCATCAACAAATGCTTCTATACATTTATTTGCTTTGCATATGTGTTTTGCACAATATTGTCAATTCTGTCAGTTCTGAAAAATAAATTATAAAAAAAAGCTGAAACTATCACAAAGGCACATAAAATGGTACAAGCCGGACATACTAGAAAACATGGAAATACTGAGGACTTTCAACAAAAATGGTACCAAGGAAAAACATGCCACCAGCTCAGATACAATATTTAGACAGAACAGAAAAAGAAAGACTACACAATTAGATTAAATGATGAAGGATTAGGTTCATTAATCGAATTAAAAATTAGGGGTCTGTGGGATGAAATGGGTATCCGCCGTAATCTGTCTCATCAGATATTCTGGCTTTAAAAGGATATACCTGTTATTATTTTGTGTATGCAAGGAAGTTTTTAATCGGGTTTGTCTTCATATCTTGTGGATAAAGCTTTCAGCTTGTATATCAATCTTCAAACAAAACAAAAAAAAACATACTGGACATCATTACCCGAGGAGATTAAAGATTAAACCTCACTAAATTGATGGGAAATATTGAAAATGTATTATCAAAGCAGCCCCCATCCCTCCTCCAACTTCATCCATCCCACTAAAAACCGTCCATTTTTACTTATTGATATTTTGTAACATATAAGTACTTAATATTATTTTGGTTTGTTCTAATTTCGGTTTTGTCAATAAATAAATACAAATTAATGGTGTTTTTATCATTTTTTTTCTTCTACATTTCACTACAGACATCAGTCAAAACTCTTTTGAAGTTGATGAATTTTCAAAAATACAATATTAGCTAAATAGAGGTATACCCAATGTGGCCCATTGTTGCAAGTACGAATAGATTTGTGTCAAAAACATCAATAATAGAGATAAAAAAATTAAATCTTCCAATAGAAATTATAAAACAATAACAGCAAGGGATACTTCTAAAAATAAAAAACCATAACAATAGATAGATTTATCTAAGAAAATTCAGATATACACACACAGAAAAGCGAAAATAAACCCGAAGGAAATCTCAAGATAACCTTGAAGGGAACTTTCATCACCTGTGTTGAGCCTGGACTAGAAATATGGAATCTAAATGGAAGGAGAGCTAATCTTTGCTGAGGTGTAAACAACAGCACAGAGACAATAACAAACTTCAGCATTAAACATAAACAGATAATAGCCAATCATTGGAGGAAATAAAAAAACTGGGGTTATCAAGAAACATCTCAGTACAACATTACACAGGCTTGCAGATGGTCGTTTTGCATTGAAAGCACATACCAAGTATAATCGACCATAAGCCTGTAACGATAAAAAACACTGACAGAATTGACAATAGCATTATATGTACTGGCAGAACCACCCTTCTAATTCATAAGTTTTAAATTAATTTTCTTCCCATTCAATGAACTTAAATACTAATACTTAAAAAAGGGAAAAAAGCAATACATTAAAAATATTGATAAAGCTGATAACATAATGGCCCTTGCAAATCAAGGTTTTAAAAAATAGACGCAAATGATTTTAATGAAGTAAAATTAGGTATAGAGATTTTAGGTATTATTATAGAGATAAAGCATAAAGGACAAATTCAATTTGACCAACAATTAATTAATAATATTTAAAATTCAAATAGAATTTTTATTAATTTATTGGACAAATAAAAATTCTGCCTGCTTTACAAATCATGTCGCAATTTTTCTAAGAATTCTATCAGCTGTTAGTTATTCTGTTTCCCGTGCAAAATGGTCGTTGTTGCACAGTGTTGTCCCTCCATGTTCTGCACATTAATTTTTAATCAACTTAGAGAGTAAGAGTGCTCTAGAAGAGACTTAAATTTAAACAAGAAATGTAAGAGTGAAGGAAAAAAGGTGTGATGTAGTGAACGACTGTTGATGAGCTTCTGTACATCCCTAGTGCAGTACAAATTAAAAATTATAAGTAATATTTTAAATAGCAAGTTATCATACCCATTAATACAACATGATTTTTTATTAGTATTATCATTGTCAGGAATAGCATTAACTTCAACTCCCTCATGATTTATTCGTTTGCTCTTCTTTTATGAAAGATGAAGGTAAATTCATAATAATTGTATATTATGCTAAGAGATAATGCTGTTTTAAATAACATAATATATCATTTAATGAACAAGTATGAGTGCAGATTTGGGACTTGGCTTGGGTCCAGTGTATCGCCTATTCTCCAACAATATTTCTCTGTCGAAGGAAATCAGGTGATTTTGATTATAGTACTAGTGGTGGTAATTATAAATTATGGCTTCCCTTGAATGTCTTGCTTAAGATCATGAACCTACTTTTAAGAAAACTATATAGATATATGTTTGAGCTGCTGCTATTTAAATTATATAAGCTATATCTGTCTAGTTTCCTTCAAAGTAGGACCAGGGAGAAAAAAAATCCCTCATTTAGAGCTGTCGAGAGCCAACCAGCTTAACAACAATCAGTTCCTGACTAAGCCAGTTGTAAGACAAGAGGCATACTGTACACTGCTGTAATCACCGAATAGTAGCATTATCAGATCAGATGCAACTAATTCTTTTTTACAAGTAACTAATTAATTCTTCCAGGGAAGCTGGGTGGTAGAGGAACGAATCAATTTGGGTTCAAAAACTAGGCCTGTTTTCCTCTACAATGCGTTTATTGAGACAAACTGCACATTCAGAGGAATAGCTCCATCTTAGTGCCTTTGAAGAGAGTTAGAGAGCAGTAGCTTGCCACCATGTCTGCCGGGCGACAGTCTTGATGGAGCTGGTGCTCTGAAAGTGAATTTGGTCTCAATAAATGCATTGTAGAGGAAAACAGGCCTAGTTTGTGCACCCAAATTGATTCATTCCTCTACCAGCCAGCTTCCCTGGAAGAATTAATTAGTTTACTTTATTGATGGGTGGGTTTTGGCAATTGTACTCGCTTACCAGAGACTGGTGTTCGCACACTACATTTTATTTAATTATGCCGTTACCGGGTTACGGACTTCAGCTCTTATGTCCATTCAACATCATGAGGCAACTAATTAAATACTTTATGGATTCACAAACTAGGCCTGTTTTCAACTACAATGGATTTATTGAGACAAAGTTCACTTTCAGAGCAACAGCTCCATCAAGACTGTCCAATAGCAAACATATAGAAAGACGATTTATAATATCGTAGAGCAAATAAAAGAAATAAAAAGAGGTAGTGTTTTTATTTAATAGCCTTTGGCCATTAAGTGCAATAAATAAACGATTATTCATAAATTTAGCAAGTCATGTTATTTGAAGCAAGCGTGAACACTATAATTAATGATGGTGTATTAAAAATTTGGTGATATGAAGTGCAATAAACCAAGTTAGGAGCAACCGATGTTGGATTAGTATCGGCTTACTTATGTAATAATAAAGTTTTTAAAAATAGTCTTCCTCAAATATACACCAGTTCCCTACCTGCTAAAAAGCAATTGTTGTTTTTAGTAGTAGAACCAACCACACTTAATCTAGTTAACAAAAATTCAATATGTGGCAGTCAATTAAATAAATCTAAGGTTCTGGAGTTTGGAGGTGGAGAGAATAAATCAAAAGATTTGTTGGTATTGGTACAGTACAATAAAATTGTATTTAAAAAATAACAGCTCAATGTTGAAAGTATAACCCCCAGAGAATGACAGTCTAGACACCTATAAACCAACTCTTGAAGATCTCTAAGGCACTTTGAGATTATCTTTTGATCCGAAGAACACACTAACACCATTTTCCATTTCCTCTTGACGACTGAACTGTCATCCCCCAAGAAAATGAGCCAATGAGCAAAACAACAGATAATCAGATGTAGCAATGTCAGGGCTGTTCTCAAGGGTGGGACTGAAGTTCAACACCACCATGTTCTTCAGATTTATTCAAGCAGTACGAGGATGAGCATGATCTTGTTTTAGAACTCTGTTCCGATTGAATGAAGATATTATACGCCTGCTCCAGTTGCCAAGAACAAAGTTCTGCATACGAGTACATAACACGGCAGCCAGGAATACACTAAACTCCAAATTCACTCAAACACACGTCATAACTTCATGAGCAAACCTATCAAGTCTCACAATAGGATTCGTTAACTGGCCCAGTATTAACTTCTGCTTGTCGATAACAGCAGAAGGATAATGGTAGAAGGTGACAATTCTTTACAAAAAATGAGTGTCTTCAAGAATGATAAGCAGTTGTAGAAAAATGTCTACCCAACATAAGATTCGGGTGATCGGACAAAATATGGGGCACAAATTAGCAACTCCTAAAATTTCTTCCAGGACCTTTAAAATGATGGTGATTGTTATCCTAGAAACCCCCCCCCCCCCGAATAATCGACAGTTGGTAAGTACTGGATGACAGATTTTCATTAACTCCCTTTCTTTAGCCTCAATGTCCTACTCATGTCTGCTCAGACCTTGGTTCATCTTCAAGTGCACTGCTGTTGAAATGCCAAAACTAATGTAATATAGTTCTTTCATTCACATCCTCTCTCTCCATTTCATTTATTTTTCAAGCAGCAGCTATTCCAGTAAATCGGTGTTCAAATGAATTCAATATTAAAAGAGTAGCATAGGTACGCATGCATACTAGTTAAGTATTTAAGAATGATACAGCACAGGAGAGAAAAACAAACAACTCCATTCAAGATGATAGGAGCTAACATCTCAATGCTCTACGATGGATATTTATTGATCACTGTTTAGGGCAACTTTGATCTTCTTAAGAAAAACTTATCTTATTATAAGTTATTAATTAATGTGATAAAATTATTAAAACTTATAAACTAATAAAATGTATAAGGGAAGGATACCTTTTTGTACCATTGAAAAGAGCATAATTCCTTGCTACACAACTCAATGAAATGAAATAACAATGAAATTAATAAATTGTAATTACTGATCAAAAATAATATCGTAGTCATTATATCCAATTTAGTATATCATAACCATTAATCAATTCATTTTGGATATGCTGTTAGTCGCCTTCTATAGATCAAAAGAAATTTCCAATGACGACTACTAAACATACAGATAATAACTCAAAATTGACAAATGCACAAAACATATACAATTTAACACGTTCGCTGCTGCAGTCTATATATGATATATTCCACCACTAACTACACCGGTCCCCGGCGTCTCTCCTAACGTTAAAATCTGTATCGGACCCCGGGGACCGATGTAGGTTTCGAAGGTAACGCTATCTCTTGACAATTCTAGTAAACAAAATGAATGAATTAGCAGAGCCATCAGCCCTCCAACCCAAGAACTAGCACTAGCTAAGCCAGGAGTGGTCCCCGGCGTCCGATGTCATCTACAACTAATGTACATTTTTTATCACATTGTCAGCTGTTATTTTCAATAAGCACTCTAAACTCGTAAGCTCTTCTAGGTCAGTAGTTGAACTAGAACATGAGGACAACTAGTTCTTGTCTGCAAAACTATCGTCACGAAGTCTTATCACTCTCACTTTCACTGCTGTCGGCAAGAGTTTCAGATAGTGCTTACTCTACTAATTTCCGACCACAAGACATATTATGTGCAACACGACGGTAAATGAGCGAAGGAGGGACATGGAAAGTAAAACAGATTCAAGTCAGTTCATTTTTGACCAAGTTCTGACTGGAATTAGCATCGGGTGCCGAGGGGTGGTGCCGTACCCAATTCGAGTTTCTCTATTTCTAGACGGTTACGGTCCCCGGCGTCCTATAGTATTTTTCTGGATTAACTAAAGCTACAGGTTCTAAGAATAAATTACATCCAATCCTCGTTAAAATATCTCTCATAATAAGCTTGCTACAGCCTTCGTTTTTTGGAGTAGACTGAAGAAGAGGGGACCCGTCCTGATAGACTAGATGATGATCGGACCCCGGGGACCGATACAGCAGCGAACGTGTTAAGAAAGTCATATCAAAGAACAAAAACATTTTCTAAATATACACATTAGAGGTACAAATAGATACTTTTTAGTTGTGACTATACTGAGGGGCTTCTCCCTCGCAGAGTGTTATGCAAATAATTGTAAGTCAATCCCATCATAAAGAGATTGAGTTTCTGTATCGGGTCTCCAGCAAGTCATCTATAGCTCCAATCAACAATGAAGTGCTCTACCAAGATGATTAGAATATCATCCCCCATAACCATCTCACTGTTTTTGAAAAGCAAGAATTGGTAAAATAAGAAATTGTAAATAAGATTGATAGCAAAGACACAATACGACAACAATGCAGGAAGTATATACCAATGCAGAACAAAATAAATGAATAACTCTGCAAAGCCAATAAGAATAAAAATAGTTATTACAAGAAGAAATCTATATGGATACCGAATAAGTTTCTTCTATTCCTAAATAAAAAGATTTGCTGTTCTTTATTAAAACTGATTTCATTTGAAAGACGTATACAATATATCTGAGTCCCATTGTATCAGAACAAAACATATTTCAGAAAGTGATGTATAGATCATTTTATGGAATACAAAATAGATCCTACACAAACCTTCGTAACTCTAACAGGCACTAGAAGAAATTTGTAATTTTTCATACACCCCTCCTCTAAACTCCCCCTTCCATTTAGATTAGACAACTAAATGTTATGCGTACTTATATGAAATGTCAACCTTAGGACAGGCATTTTCGAGTTATATGAGATGCATACGCATGGTGTAGTGCCAAAACTAGTCAAAATGGGTTCATGAAGGGACATAAAAAGATAACCGCTAAAATCTGAAAACATAAATTTGTGTAAATTGCAATGAAACACGACAACATTATGATTCTAAAAATACTAGCAGAAATAACAAAGTTTATCACGCAAGAGCTGTAGATTTCCCAATAAATCCTAAATGACACAAAGATACCACCTCACATTCTATTATATATTTTACTCTCAGTAAAGACCTTACAGAGAAACCAATAAGAAAAAAAAATAGATAAAAGTATAGAACAAAAATTGTTAAAAATTACTTGTTCAAAGAGATTGCTTATTTTTCTATACCCCGACTCCCGATTCCCATAGTTAAAAGAATTGATTAGATTCAAGATGAAAATAATTCTTCTATATCTAACTTTTAGCAGATTAATTATTTTTGTGATTCCTCATGGAATTTTTATTCAAGTACTAAGCTATTATTCAGCCATCATCAAAGCTACAATGAGCAAAACAAAAAGAGAATGGCAAACCTAAAAACAAAAAATTAAGAGAGCTGGGACATTTGAACCTCTTTTTTTCTAGGCTCTTGTACATGTAAATATATGTGAATTATAGTTTAACCTAATTAATATTGTTTTAACTAAATTTACGCGAGACTTTAATGCTTTTGATGGGAATAGTTTCTGCTTTATTTTTTTTTAATTGCAAGTATTTCAACCATTAAACTTTTTGGAACTGTTTAGACTTATAGAATTCTCTTTTTGTTTGTTCATTTTAGTCTCATGATGGCAGAGTAGTTGACAAAAGTGCTTAGTGCTTGAATAAAATTCTGCAAGGAAAAACAAAAAGGTTTAGTTGATTTCTTCTTAGACTAAATCAAATTTATAATCTAAGAATGGATAATAAAAAAATTATATCGAGCTCACTTTTGCCATCAATGATAAGATGTTTAAATATTTAGAAAATCACTCTTCTACTACATTCTCATTGGCTTATTTACACTATATAAAATTTGTTAAAATGAAAAAGAATTTTCCAAAGTTAGTGATAAATTAAAAACTTTCACAAGGGCGAGCTACTAATATTCAAATAATCCAGATACACAGGTGTTTATGGCTAGAGAAGAGATACTTTCGATAAAACATGTAGTTGCATTAAAGCATAAATTGCAAATTGAAACTGACCAGTTGAATCAGCACCTCCTTCAGGGCTGCCAGAGGAGTACATGGTAGCAAGCTTCCCATCCAAGATGAACCTGAACCAGCCATTAGATCCGTTGGAGAGCTCCAGCGCAGCTGCATCAGACCAAATATAGAGGCAATCCCTACCCCTGCAGAGACACCACTCCTTCCAGTGGTAAGCTTTCCCTGGCAGGATTTCCTTAGCATCGTCTCCAATTGACGTACTATCACCA
The DNA here is from genome assembly GCA_019009955.1 of Riptortus pedestris. Classification (NCBI taxonomy): domain Eukaryota; kingdom Metazoa; phylum Arthropoda; class Insecta; order Hemiptera; family Alydidae; genus Riptortus; species Riptortus pedestris. Next base: position 7,782,343 of record CM032228.1, read on the forward strand.
TCCTGAAATCAAATTTATAGTGGAAAGGTTGCTAAGGCACAATATTAGTCATGGATCTCCAAAACTAGGCCCTACAGACTTGGAAGGTCCTGGGCCTCCTTGCCTTCACTATTGTCAACCTATCCAGACACTGATACTCATGTCCCACTAATCTTTCTCCAGCTCCCTTGACACGTCAGGTGCACCATACAATTACATTAACTTTGTTCTGAGTTGGTATTCTGGCAGGTGGAAGTGACTTCTAATGTAGGTAGATGAAAGAAATGGCAACGCTTCCACTGTAACAATTTATTAAAATGACAGAGTACTTTCAGTGCAGTGCATCATCGTTAGTGCTTGAGCGATAGGATCTGATGGCCCTTAGAACTAGAGTCTAGTTCTAAGGGCCGTCAGCTCAACATCCAGGACGTTCGGGCACTGGTGACGATGCACTGCTTCAAAAGCGCTCTGTCGTTTTACCAAACTGTTACAGTGGAAGTGTAGCCATTTCTTTCATCTACCTACATTAACTTTGGCTTTTCTTCTGATAAATCTGTGTTGTTTCTTGATGAACCCAAATATTCCCTCCCCCCTCCCAATCTTACCAGACGAGCAGAGCCCTTTCTTTCTCCTCTTTTTCTTTAAGAGAGAGCATAGAAGCATCTGATCCCTGCAACGATATTAACTCTAATGCCAACCTCCATGTTATTACTTTCCTTTTATATTTCTATCAGATATTTAAATGATGTTCAAGGGAGAAACATGTTCTCTGCCCCTCATTATTGTCTATCTCATGTATTTCATCTCATATTTATAATACTATTCCTTAAGTTGCAAGCTTCACAAGGAAATCATTCTACCACACTGGCCAATGACATGATGATTCTACCAAAAATCAATGCATTGCCAGCATATAATTTAAGGCTGGTGAGCCTATTGTAAATGCTATCACCAGGGTTAGCTCTGATTCTTCAGATTTCCAGTTTTAATATGAGCTAAGGTGTTTGACAAGCAGAGCATGGATTGGAGTAAGAAAGGAGAGTTGGTTCAAGAAAAGATACCAAGTCCAGACTCTACAAGAGGGCTACCTCACACTGCACAGCGGTATACAAGGTTCAACAGGTATGTCATGTCATGCCAATATGAGCTGAATAATAGCAGTAATAATAGTTCTACTTGTCATAGTCTAGTAACAAAGGAATTTAGGAAACAAAACTGTTTTCAACTATACCAAATGTCCATTCCAGTCCCATCCTTGTGGATTACCAAGTTCTCCATTGCTTCTAATAATTTTAACCTATCTACATTGTTGAATGTCTTGCAAAAGACAATAAAGAGGTGATGCAGGTCAACATCATGTAGGCTGAGGATACAATCTTTTGATCTAGGGCAGAACTCACCCAGTGCCCTTGCTCTCCTCTTCATAAACCTCAATCGAATGGTCAGAGGCAAAACCTAATGGGAAAAAGCACTATGCCCCAGTAACTCCAAACAAGGGCTTGGGGCTAGAGGGGGGGGGGCTAGGTCAAATATATTTTCTAAATGTTATGTATACTAATTATTAAATCCCAATCATTTCTACTTTTCACTAAGTCTTTACTAATTTTTTTCAAAAATAGAGCTATAACCTCCATAGCTGATTTTCCTAAGGGAAGCGTATAAAAAGAAAAATCTAAATATATTTCTTACTTTATTTTACTACCTATATGGAAGTAGAACTTAAGTGGTTAATTCGTTACTTCAGTTTGTTTCCATGGTAAAATACATAAAAATAAAAAGCAGAATTAAAAAAAATGAAGTTGTGTACTCACAATGTCCTGAGATTTCATTTGCGGTTCAGGCGTAGAGGAAGTTACAGCTGCAATTTGTGCGACTTTACAAAACACACCAAGCCTTGCAAAGTGGTCTAAAAATATATCACGAGCCTTTGTCATTAAATCTTCTATAATTTGCAGCACAACAAGATGACCATCCTCATCATCCTGAAAATAATGAACCGTGTAATAAAAACCTGGGTATCCAGATTGTGAAAAGTAAAAATTAAAATTTAAACAGTAGATAACACCCAATATAGCACACTAGTTAGTTATATTAATCCAAAGTACGTGTGATTAGTGTGAAACTAATGGCTAACAAGGTAAGTTGAAACCTAAAAGGGCTAAATGTTCCCATTGAGAGGTTAAAAATATGATTTTCTGAGGGACAAATGCTATGCGATATCACTATAGCAATGATTTGGTTTCAGTAAGCCAAGAGGAAAATACGATTCCCACTGTAAAATCATATCTCTTGAAATATATAATGAATCCAAAAGATAGAATCAATTATATTGCAATGCAGCAAATAATTAGGAAAATTCAGGGAGTAGTAAAACATGTGAGCTCCGAAATATTTGAATGGGAGATTTATATAAATAAGCCTTTTATGCAGGGTCTGAATAAACTAAGAAGATTGCCTAGTGTTAGAATCACACACTACGAAGAAGTGTACAGACCAACAATTGCAGTGCATCAATAGTTTAACAAGATTGGTTCCAAAACATGGTTTGATCCCACTTACAATAACAGATTTTTTTTAATCCCCCCTCCCTCCTATAAACCCTTTAGCAGTATTTCTTCAGTAGTGCTGAAATAAAATCGGTTTTTGCAATTATAAATTATCTTTGTTATGAAGAATGTTGTTGGGATTTCAAGGAGAGATTTGCGGCTTATTAAATACAGAAGTTTTTCTGAAGTTTGAGTGTTAACGTATTTTCTTCAGATAGCGGAGCATTAAAAGGAGTAAGTTTACAGAAAAAGAAAATGTTGTTACTTATTCTCAATAAACCCCCTTAGTTCATTTACATTGGCATGTGGTAATGCTTGGGCCATCATTTTAAGAAAATGTATTGCTCTTTCGAATGGTAAACTCAAATTTTCAGTATTGAAACAATTTCTGGAGTTATGGCTTGCTACATGAGAAAAAATAGCTCCAATTTGAAAAATCTAAAAAAAACTATATCTCCAAAACAAGTGAGAGTCGGGCCACGACTTTTTTGTTGAGAATTGTGTCTAGAATCATCTCTCAGGAGGACTAAAGTCTGTCACACTCTGTATAACAATATTTATAGACAATTAAATTTGCAATAACACTGGTGCTATAATTTTTTTGTTACAACTCATAATGATAGAGAAATTTTTCATCCTGGGTAGGGTTGGTGGGCATTTGAAGAAATGTTTTGAGTTCTAGTCGTGAGTACAGCCTCAATATTTGAATTCCCTAGGGGGAAATCTGCTAAAACGGTTATTAACACACTTATTGTCATTTACAGTGAAAGCAAATGGAAAAATCTGAGTTGGATAGTGGGCATGGATGTCCAGGCTGATAATTTATAGATGGATCTAAATATAGGCAGCTAACTTGATAAGTTAAGCTGCATAATGTTGGAATTCTAATCATACAATTAACGCTATGGTTGGGCAGCTTTAAGGCCCAAGCCTAAGCACCAATAGAAAACTGATAACCAGTAATTCCATGCTAATTCACCTCGTCTGGAAAAGGTTTTATGATTCCAATAAAAAGAACATACTGCTATGCATAGTTCAGTGATATGAAGTTAGTGTTGCTTCAACTAGGGCTCATTTCCTGTTGGGTGAGCAGCTCCTAGCTAGGTTAGTTATTTCCCTGAAATTGCCGTTAACCCATTGCATTCATTAATCTCCCTCAATTTGCTTCACTCCTCCCTCTCCCTGCTCCCGGGGTGATTCTATGGTTTTTATTATAAATATTTTGCATTTAATAGTCATAATGATTTGTATTTACGCCAAATTTTCGTTTTTTTCCTGTTTACTCCAGACAGATGTATAGATAATTTACTAAAGTGGTGTATTCATAAAAGCTCAATTTATATATCTTTATCGGTGTTTGTAAACTAAAACTTTAATATAGCATTTAATTCACATATTATTTGTATTTTGTTAGTGAATCATAGATTTTCTCTTCAGACATAAATGGTTTACTCTCAATGATACATTAGAAAAATTACATCAGTGTTTTGACAAGAAATAATTACTTTTCTAACATAAGAAGCGAATATCAAAATAATTAAACTCATTAAAAACAAAAATTAATGGCCTTTTCGTTTAATGTCAAGTAATTACTATAACAGCATAATAAAGACAAGACAGCTGCTGGAATTGTCATAATAATTTATCACAGACTGAAGAAGCTCACCATTTTAACGTCCTTCATTTAATGAGATCAGTTTTCAAGGGGAAATCTCATTTCCTCATATTGCTTCAAATTTGGTAGTTAGTTAATTCAACATATGAATCACAACTATCAGCCCCTCCCCTCTTCATGAGCATTTTTTTTTTCGGTTGGCATTATAGACCATTTTAAGATCCTTAGCCGTCCCCGAGTGAAACTTGAGGGATTTTTGATCCAGAGTTTTAATATAGTGAGTGATCAACTTGACGTAAAATCTCTGTTATCCAAGGAGGACATGGACTGAGTTGTCTCCAGTAGAATGACAGGCCCCATTGTAGCCCGAGAGTATGTGGCCAGTACAGCTTGCCTGTATATGGGATCTAAGAGAATTATAATCGATAGTCATTCCGAGGGGCTGTCAGCCGTTTATAATCTTTAGAATATTGCTGATCCATAAGCACTGTGTTACTAGCCAGCTCTGAGAGCATTCTTGTGAACAATGTTCTCCCTTAATAGAGATCAAAGGTGGTAGATGTAATCTGCACAGCCACTAGCACCTCCTTCGTAAACATTATCGTGACAAGAAATCAGAAATTAACTTTTACAGGATGAAAGAAGGTCTAAGGACAGCAGTGATGCCATTATAGTATATATAGCTCTATTCAATACTTCTGTGAGTTTAAGTGGGGTCAAAAGCAAAAAGAAAAAAGCAACATGACCCCATATTAAATTAAATTACAGGTTTTAATTATAGAACAAACATGTCTATACAAAATCATGTGTATTTCTAATAGGTACAGAGACGTTTGAAATTTTTAATTTCCCTTCCACCCTCTAATCTGCTCCCTCCCTTAAGTCGATATCAATCAAAAAGGGAGGTGCATAACAATACTAAATATGAAATTTCAATAATATAAGGTTATTCATTCTTGAAATAGCAAGATATATAAAATCTGAAGAACTGCCTTAGATTCAGTAAAGTGTACTATAAGAGTAAACATGTGTTTATACATCTGTAAATATATTGTTGAGCCAATTATAATTTCAATGGGAGGAGCTATAGTTCTTTTTATACTACTTTGTCCGAACAACACAAGGAAGTCATGAAGTGCCCATATCAGACTTTTAGCAGATTTCCCTTAAGGGAAATCAGCAATTGAGGTTGTACTCATGAAGGAATTTTCGAAATTTTTCTTCAAATGTCCATCGATCCTACCTAGTAGATGACGAAAATGAGGTCCGTTCAAAACTGTATGTACGTATATATATATATATATATATATATATATATATATATATATATATGTCTGTTACCGCTCTAGCAGTCGCAATTTTTGTTTGATCGTTACCAAACTCAATATTTAATCGTTTTACGTAAAAAGAAAGATCAAGTTCGTTAATGGCTGAAATCGGACCAGTGGGAAGGGGAGTTTAGAGGGGAGGATTTTCGAAAATTCGAAATATCTCCGTTACTTTACATCGGATTGAAATATTGTACAGAATCAATCTTATTGCAAATTAAATTTATTATAAATATTGTTATATACATGTTTTCTCTGAATATTAACTGAGATATTTGCATTTGTATTATATCTGGGCGCTAACGGACAATTGACTTTCCCGCCAAAAGCTAGTTCGGCCGTTTTCTTAACTGCTCGGCTCTGGTGTAATTTCTCTATTGTAAAACTTCAGGTGGGAAATCTCCTTAGTTTATGCAGCCCCTGCGTGATGGACTTTTTATTTACCTAATGAAATAACTCATATAATCTCATAAAAAATATACCTTATTATAAGTATTGAATAAAACATTTGTGAGTTATTAGTTCATAGTTTGCTTTTAATGTTGGTATGTTTTAATACTTGTTTTTTTTTTTTTTTTTTCTTTTCTTCAAAAGTACTCACATAGAATTGTTTAGAATTGAACATATTCAAGGTACTAGAATGCACTAATGTATTGCTCTGCTTTATACCTGGCAATATAATTACATTATAACATTGTTTTATTAAAATTTCCACAAGATATGTCAATACAGGCATTCTATTTCTCATTTGAAACTAAAGAATATTCAGTATATTCTAAGCAGTGAAGAAAACTGCTAATTATGCTTAGTTTATTCTTAAATAACATATATTTTGTTGGCCCTTTTATTTTGATAGTGATCAAACTATATACACAAACCCTAGTATGACCAATATCGCCCCCCCCCCCTTCTCCCAATTGAAATAAACAGAGTAACAGAATGTTTACTATCATGATTATCAAGTTCTTCTGCTTTCAAACATCTTGTGGGGTTTTATAGCACACTACTGTGGTCAAGCTATAGTATCTTCAAGGTATTTGAAATTATATAGCCACTTCTCAGACAAGATAACTTGAGGAAGCCAGTACAATGTCTAGCAAAACATTTTCAATATAAAAAGACTTTGAAAAACATGAGTATCGAATTCCCATAAGAGGTAAAATAACTTTTCCAGGAGCAGTTCATCAGAAAATATCTGCAGTGAAATAACACACTGACATTAAACATTAAAGGCCCGAAATAAATTCTAGCAACCAATAAATAAAATCCGGTGAAATCGACAACTAAGCAGGGACTATCACATTGCAGAAACTAATCTAAAACATACTTCTACACAATACATTTTCATTTTCAATCACAGTTACAGGAATACCATCTTCTAATAAACTAGTAAACAAAAATGATTAAGCATGCCAACATCAACTCCAGGCACACCAAATATGCAGATTAAACAAAGTTGTTAAGTTGTTATTGAAAAGAAAAACGTGAAGCGTGCCCTGTCAACACAAATACGTAGATACTTCACACAGCTAATGCTAGTGGTCACTTCACTTCAACTAAGTGAATAATAAGCATGAACATATTGCGATAGGTTCAGTATGTAACTTGGGGGACTAATCCTAATATCTGAAGAATTCCCATCAGCCCATAAATGCGACAGTAGACTATTTTTGCAAGCCAAAACACGAAAATTAAAGAAGTTATGTAACAGTTTTACATAATAATACACATGAGCAATTAGTAAATTACAAAAGATTAGTAACCAACAATTGGAATATCTAAAAAAAAAAAAAAAAGAAAAAAAAAGAAATTAAAAGAAAAAATGTAAACCAAAAATCAAAGAACAATAAAATGAGGAAATGGGTTGATGATTTTTGCAGGAATATATTGTTTACCGTTCTACGTATAATGAACTTGTCATCGGAATCTGGGCCGATCGGCCCAACACCTCCAGTCAGGTTGCGGCATAACTTGGGTAACCAAGAATATCTCTCGCAAAATGGCTTTATAATAGGCCAACTGTAAGAACTCTGCAAAAGCATTAGCTATCTGAGCAAAACTGTACTTACAACTTAAAAAGAAAAATTAAATGTGCAGAAAATTATAACTTATTAATGCAACTACTATTACGAACTATTAAAATCTTAAAATGAATTAGAATTGTAATAAACAGAGCACGCTTCCTTAAACATAATAGCAAACATTTATTCTAATTATATCAATAATACTACATTTCTTATTCTAAACTAGAATAACAAATAAATTTGACAGAATATACATAAAGAGTGCAAGAATTTAAAAATATTTGAATCACTTTATTTGAACAATTGGGTAACAATTGATTACTTTATAATCAGGATTATGAGAAATAAACATCCAAAACACCAAGTTAAGGACAATATTATGGAATTACAACAGTTAGATTTCACATTAAAATCATAATGAGATTTACAGCTTAATATAAAATAAACTAAAATAGATTTAATACTCACTTCATTATCAAGAACTGTAGCAATAACTTCCACTAACATTGTTCCTAGATTATAAGTAGAGGATTCTGGGCTACAAGCTTCGATCAGCAAGGTAGGATGGATGTAATGAACCATTTTCTTAATCAGATTCAAACTGGACTTCCTGTGAATATATGATACAATTAAAATTATATGTTATAATTTCTAATGAGGTTAAATTATTTACCAGCTTGAAATTGAAAACAAAAATTAACCGAGTACTAATTCAACAGGCAGAGGTATTGAAGACTGAAGGACATTGGTTGGAGTGCCCAAAATAGTACCAAGAGTTTTTGTATAATATGGAGAACAGTTAAATATTATAGTTTTTCAAAATAAGTGGATTAACAATGACTAAATTTAAAATAAATAAACATATCCAAGAAGAAACATTCAGAAGCCTGTCTTCTATCATTTTTAAATAGTCACTAAATCTAAAACAACTAAACACACAAAATTAAAAATTCTTTTCAATGTAATATCTTTCATTTCCCATTTCAATATAATATCTATCATTTTCCATACCAATATATTTCATTTTTCATAACATAAACAAAGATTATCGATCAAAGTTTGGGCTATTAGTATAGCCTGCAAGGAATTCCCCCAGACCAAGATAATTTTTAATTTTCAAGGTGAAACACCATTCATTATTATTTGTAGATATGTATGTGTATATCCATGTTCATATATATATATATATATTTTTTATTTCCTTCTCGATGTAACTCTACAAGAAAGTAGTTTATTGTCTACATACAATACCTGTACATAACATGTAATTGTAAAATTCAATATAAGTATTTAAAACTTATTAAAATAATTACAATATCTTAAACTTATATTTGAAAAAAAATAACAAAAATAAAAATTAAATGAAATAAATAACGCAAAATATTTCTTATTCGTAAGTCCTCAAGTTTCTCAGTCATTTATAAGTTTCTCCAGCAAATTTATTTAGTGCCTTATTACATATCTAAAATAATTTTTTGTTCCTCAACAGGTCATTTTCCCAATTTTATTTTAACTTCAGTGTGGAAGGTTTGTTATTCTTGTGTCAGTAGTCTATAGTTGTGTAGTAAATGTTGGTAGGTTTGTTCAAATTACGATATATATATTTACCTTACTGATGGAAGCATAGTAGCCTGGAAAGTATTACATAAGACAGGGAGAAGCCTACGCAAATAGACAGGTGCCATGTCAGGGTCTCCACGTGGCTCATCACTTTCTCCACGGTTTTCGGCACCCATCATCCATTCGCCTAAAAACAATCAAAGAATTAAATGGTAGCTCGATAACTCGTCTAAGTATTGAACATATGAGTATGAAAAAAGAGAAAGGAATCCTCCAAAAGGAATATTAAGAACTTCATTAACTTAAGCCCTAAACAATACAATTACTAGATACTCTTAGAGTAAAACTCCAGCCAGGAGACCACTATGAATCAAAATGAGGCAGTAACATCAAAGTGCTTGTTGCTTAGCAATGGAATTAAGACAGACTTTAGTTATTCACAACATGATATTGTACCTGCAACATTGATAATGTTTACCATTCAGTTTTCAGTTTAACATTGAAATTTTCATTTAATAAAATTTATTTCTTTAAACATCATGGTATGTTGGGTTGATTTTAGGAATCATTAAGTTCAACCTTACTTATCTAATTTTATTTATAATAAAATACTACAGTCCATCAAGAAACAAGGCTTCTGCCACCCCTTTCAAAAATTCAGTGGTCAGGGCCAAGTGGCAAATAATTCTTCCTTGCCACAACAGTGTGTGTTCTTCATCTTTCCCAGAGTATGTCCCTGGACCTGACTATCCATCTACTCTACAAGCTGAACTACATAAAAGCCCGCCAATAAAATTTGGTCTCGAACAAGGAACCTTCAAACAGCAGTATAGTGTCTTACCCAATAGAACGCTTCCCACTCCACCCCCTTTATAAAAACAGTTAATGAAAATATAAATCCACATTTAAATTAAAAAAGAGGTTTGGAGAATGGTAAAAGATACCTGGTGATTGAAGAATTGCTTGGACTTCCCTGTGCCCTACATCAACTCTCTCTCTTGCTTTATCCAGTGGCGTTTTACCATCTTCGTCTCTTAAATCGGGATTTGCACCGTGTTGCAAAAGAACTTTGGCAATAGCAGGCCGCCCAAAACAAGCTGCATAGTGTAATGATGAAGACCTCTGACCTGGAAGAATTATATTCACATTAATCATTCGTACTTACAGTTTAAAATATTTTTAATATTTGTTTAAAACATTTTCATATAAATACTTAGATACATATTTCTTAATTTCTAAAGAGTTGAAATTGTATAATGTATGAAAACATTAATATAATATAGGGATTGTCAATAATCATACGGCCAAGGCTCAGGGACAAAGTAACTTTTCATTTCCAAGCACTTATACGACAAAAACACTGTTCAAATTCGCGTATGTCTGTTTTTACAAAATCTTTCAAATGCTATGTACATTGTACATGAAACTTTGAATATCAACTTTTTTGAGGAAAAATTGTATATCCAAGTTCGCTAACAAAAAACCGCTTACGGTGGGAGGGGATTCAGAGGCAGTCTTAATTATATAGTACAAACTACTTGGTACCAATTAAAGGTGCATAATATATCAATAACAGCATTTTACTTTCTTGAACAGAGTTAAGGAATTACTGTATCGCACAAGATTTGTATAGCACTTTTCTTTTCTTTTTCTCATAAAAAGATCTATAACAAAATGTTCTGTGGCATTTTTTTGATCAGATGAATTGAAACAGAAATACCACATGCCACTTTCAAATGAAACAAAAATATAAATGAAGTACAGAAAAAAATGTTGTATATTTAATTTTATAGGACCTATAGTGGCAAGTTCGATTCCCGCCTGGACAAAGGAATTTATTTAGTGACGAAATTCATTAAATAGGATCCTTAGTCCCAGCCTGGCTAGAAAAGGGTGGTAACCTGTAGATAACCCGTCCCAATTAGCCTTAGTTGCAAAAAGTGGACGTTAATAAATAATTTAATAGGAGTCACCATGGTACCTAAATCAGATTTCTGTTCATCATAAAAACTCCTAAAATATGTTTTATAACAATTTTGATACCTTTTATAAGGAAGGAGTTATTTATGATTTTATATTTGACCTCCTGTACATCTCCCACTTAGGTGCCCCATTTGTTCAGTAAACTATGCGATACACTATTCCTCTGAAGAGCAAAATCACAAAGTTTCAATAACATACATTTAAAATTATACTTGTTACATTGTTATTACCAAATCCCCCTCCCCAAAAAAAAAAAAAAAAAAAAAAAAAAAAAAAAAAAAAAAAAAAAAAAAAAAAAAAAACCCGAAAGTAGTAGCAACTTCACTGAGTATGTAAGATAGCTGTAATTCGGGGTCTTCAATAATTATACAACCAAAAATTACAAAGAGCATATTTCAAAAAACTGACTTTAAGCATTAAAATAATATTTTATAATGTTATTGGAATGCTGTTTCCAAAAGGGTCATTTTAATTAACTTTGTATTTTACAGTGCCCAATATTAATATGGCTGGGCACAATGCTCTTCAGATCAGCTCCACCTGTTGCCTCATCCTAAAGATAGTGAACTAAGTCTAACTAAGATGGCTGAAAATTAGCAAAGACTTGTGAAGCAGATAGCTGGGTGCAGATTAGAATGCCAACATTTATAAATGTTACAAATTATTAATCAGATATCTTTAAATTCATTAAGGATAACAATATCAAATTAAATAAATACCAAAACATAATATAGCTACAGAAAAAAAATCAACTATACGACGGCATAAAGCTGATAGAGAGGAGAATCTAATATTACTCAGCCATAACTTATAATTTGAACAAAGGAAAGAAATGAATATTAAATACAATGAAACAAATAAAATAGAAACAAAATAATCAAATAATAAAGAAAAGGAAAATAGGATGAAAGAAAAAGAACCTTTGTTAACGTCAGCACCTCTCTCGCAGAGGAACTCCACCATTTCCTGAGTGCCGAACGCTGAAGCCCAATTCAAAAGTGTCTGGCCAACGTCATCCATGAAATTCACTTCAATTCCTTAAAATAAATTAAAACACATAAAACAATGTAACGATCATTATATAATTACATTAGATGGAAAATGACTTTTACAAAGAAATTGATTATCACATTATTTTTTGTAAATTAAGTATAATAAATACTCTTTATATTTCAATATTGTCAGCTCACATAGTGAATTTTGATTTAACACGTTGACGGCTAAGCAGTATGCGGTAAGATCATTCCCCATGGCTGAATTTTTTTTTGTTTAAATTTAACCCTAATGCAATGCTTAAAATGTATCATAACAAATTTCTTCGATTTTTAAATTTTTTACTCGGAAATAATGCCTGTCGTAAGGTGTTCGACGGCCGCCAATAGGAAGGGACATCCATTCATGCACTGGAAACGAAACTCGGATAATATTTAAAATATCAATTAATATTATTTTTACTTACCTTTATTATGATTAGGCAGATTATATTTAATAAAAAATATGTTTAATAATTAAATTGCAAAAGTATTTTTTACATTTCCAAAATCAACGGAAAAATGTAGGATTCTAAAAAAAGAAGTCGATTTCTCGAAAAAAGTCGGTTGTGGGTCGGAACCTTTTTGCATAACTAATTTCATATAATCTATTTATAATATGATTATTTAATTTGGATTATTTAAAGCCATATAAATAGGCAGAAAAATAAAGATTGTGAAAATTACCTTTAGAAATGAATCTCAAGAGAAAAATAAAAAAAATCCGGTGACGGGTGGCACAGGTATAAAGAAGGACTGTTTGAAATGGTGAGGAGAAAGTTTAGAGTAGAGTCCAGTTGGCTAGACCGAGACAGAATGAATTGAAATAGAACTAACAGGTGTCATAGGGTCGTCGACGGCCGCCATTTGGGAAGGGGTACCACTGACCAACACCCTTCGACAGCCGTCATCAATGTGTTATATTAGTTCTTTTTAAGAGAAAACTGCTTAGAGAATTTTTTCCTAACATATTAGAGTTTTCCTTTCAACATTTTTGAGTCATTCAATACTTACAGTCACTTAGAGTAAATTCCCCCTTCCTCCATTGGAGAGCTTAAATGTATTGAGAGGGTCTTTAAAAAAGCTCATTGATGATCCACATATTTAATATTTATTTGCAATTATTTGCAATATTAACAATAATATTTTTCATGACTGAAAATGGTTTTAAGTACATCATTCACAAAGTACTGTACAGCATTAGCCACTACTTTTTCCCATCATTCTGACAGCATGTGAATTCCGAGACAGAAAAATCACTCATCTTTAAAGGCAATCATAGAATCAATGCATTTTTTACAATCGATAGAAACAGGTGGCAATAAGCTGGAGCAATGTCTAGAGAATTAGACGGGTTCGTTAGGACTTCCCATATGGTCATTTCGATATACGGTTTGACAGGATTGCTCAGTTAGTGCATAGTCCCCATAAACATCCACTAAAATTCAATGGCTTTTCTTCATGTCAACCGAATTACATTAATGTTCACTAAAAACAAAGCCAATGACAGTAGGCTTACACAGAAGAGTCCCGCCATCAATTGGAAAACAGTAATAGTTTTGATCAAAAAATAAATATAAAATCAAAAAGTCTGTCACACAGGGGCTGCATCAATTAAGCAGATGTCCCACATGTGTCACGTATTTGCACTTATCTCAAAACGTAAAAGTACAATGAGAAAAATATTTGGTATTTAGGTTTCAAATAATGTGCTTCATAATATAACAGCTTATTGTTAATATGACATGATTAGGAGAGGGGGTTTACTGAAGTCCGAAAACTAAAAAATGCAAAATCTTGGTTGATAATCAAGATATTGAAAAAAAAACGTATAAAAAACATTTATAGAACATTACATTTGCAATAAGATTGATTCTATACAATTTTTCGATTGGATGCATAACAACAGAGATATTTTGAATTTTTGAAATTCTCCCCCTATCAACCTCCGACTTCCCACTGGTCCGATTTTAGCTGTTAATGAACTTTATCTTCCTTTTTACATAAAACGTTTAAATATTGAGTTTGGTAACGATCAGACAAAAATTGCAATTGCTAGAGCTTTAACAGACAAATACATATATATAAAATTTTGAACGGACCCCATTTTTGTAATCTCCTAGGTAGTACCGACAGACATTTGAAGACATTTTTTTAAAAAATCCCATCATGAGTACAACCTCAATAGCTGATTTCCCCTAGGCAAAATCTACTACCATCAAAAAGGAGGAACATTTTGACACTAAAATCTAATAAAAAAACAAGAGAGATAGTAATGAATGTAATTACCTCCATTTTCTATAGCATCTATAAGTGCATCTGTGTCTTTACTACGAATGCAGTCGATGAGTTGGCGATGCGATTTTTCTCCCGCTGAATCAAGCCTGCGCAATCGTGGTAATGAATGGACTGAAGCTCCTCCGGGGGAGAGGGCTTTCCTCCCTTCGAACAGCAGCACAAGCAGAAGATCTACCAGCCTCATCGTATCCAAGCAGCATCTAACATAAAATCATATTTTCATTCTGATAGAATAATTTAATAGATACTTACTATTAAAATACAAAGGAATAACGAAGAATTAATGAAAAGGAGACCCTAGGACAATCAAGTTTTGTAATAAAATAAAAAAGAAGAAAAGATGAAAGAAAGAGCAGCAAAATGATTAGTCGTGAAATGAACTCCTAAAAGAATGAATATTTTAATTCGCTATGAATTATAGGCAACTAATTTTCATTAGTCATGCAATCTGTGCAAAATATGTCTTGCCATATGATGAACTTCTTCATAGTCTTACATAAGCCCCCCCCCCCCAAAGGCTTATCCTACTTCATAGTCTTTTTTATATATAAACTCCCTCCAAGGCTTATCCTTCTTCATAGTCTTACATAAACCCCCTCCAAGGCGAATCCTTCTTCATAGCCTTATCAATAACTACCCTTCAACAGGCTTATCCTTCTTCATAGTCTTACATAAACCCCCTCCAAGGCGAATCCTTCTTCATAGCCTTATCAATAACTACCCTTCAACAGGCTTATCCTTCTTCATAGTCTTACATAAACCCCCTCCAAGGCGTATCCTCCTTCATAGCCTTATCAATAACTACCCTTCAACAGGCTTATCCTTCTTCATAGTCTTACATAAACCCCCTCCAAGGCGTATCCTCCTTCATAGCCTTATCAATAACTACCCTTCAACAGGCTTATCCTTCTTCATAGTCTTACATAAACCCCCTCCAAGGCGTATCCTCCTTCATAGCCTTATCAATAACTACCCTTCAACAGGCTTATCCTTCTTTATAGTCTTATTTACATAAACCCCCTACAAAGGCTTATCCTTCTTCATAGTCTTACATAAACCCCCTCCAAGGCGAATCCTTCTTCATAGCCTTATCAATAACTACCCTTCAACAGGCTTATCCTTCTTCATAGTCTTACATAAACCCCCTCCAAGGCGTATCCTTCTTCATAGCCTTATCAATAACTACCCTTCAACAGGCTTATCCTTCTTTTATAGTCTTACATAAACCCTGCCAAATGGCTTATCCTTCTTTATAGTCTTATTTACATAAACCCCCTACAAAGGCTTATCCTTCTTCATAGTCTTACATAAACCCCCTACAAAGGCTTATCCTTCTTCATAGTCTTACATAAACCCCCTCCAAAGGCTTATCCTTCTTCTTAGTCATGTTTATATTAACTCCCTTCGTAGGCTTATCTTACTTTATGGTCTCACTTATAAAATCCCCTTCATAAACCTTCAGTTTTGTCCATTTACACACGTTGTCAGTGAGAATTTTGACAATGAAACTTCGCTAGCCTTCCCATAATCTCTAGTCGTCATATAACCAATGATTCCATTACAATATAAATATTCACTTAATACTTTAAATCAGAATATAATTAATGTTTTTATACCTTTCATCACCCTTTAAAGCTTTTTCAATGGCATCTGGTAACTCTGAACGTAATAAATCCTGAAATCATCGTCAAATTGTATTGTCATATAAGCAATTATAAAAAGGCAAATAAAAGACAAAGCTGAACATATAATAAAGCGTACGTGTGTAATACTAGGAGATCCTCTACAAAGAGTTGAAAGAAGGCTGATAATGGTTGAGACACTAGCTGATGACTTTGTTTCTGGAGCTGTGGTACCACCGCTAGCTGGTCCTGGTGTACCTAAAAAAATTAATTTACATTTGTAAACATTTTAAACAATGAAATGTTTTTTTAAAAAAACTTTGAAACCTTCAATTAAAAGAAGCTGTACATCCCTCTATGTGAAACACTCCCCTCAGGGAATTCCTCCTAATCAATAAGCGTTATGGTGGGTCGCAACGTAAAATCTCCCTTAACCAAATTGAGATCAAGTAAAATACAGGGGGAGGGGATATAAAACCTCAGACATTTTTATTTTTGTTTATTGATGTTTCACATCACTCAGTTTCTCAATGGAAATAATTCGTAAACAACTGAAATTATTTTTGATAAAATATTGCAGAGCAACTCCTGCCATTAAAAACAACTACTAAGGACATCGATTACAATGGCGGTGATTGATAGAATCAGCTGATCGCATGTCGTCTTCATTAACATTACTATCATGGAAGACCAAGTGTTTGCCTAGGTAGAAGGCCTATAACAATCATGTGTGTCGAAGTACATTTGTTTTTGTGTGTTGTCTTGAATTTTAAATCTTGTAAAATAATGTTCTATCTGTCCATTAGAAATTATGTACATTTGTGATAGTAACTCTTAATTGTTTACATTAGAAGTTGTATTGCTTTAAGAAGGCCATATTATGCTATATAATTAATTTATTTGTTTAATAATGAAAGAATAAATAAAAGGATTTACCTGTCTGAACAACGGATGGTTGAGCTGGTCCAGCCGCATTGGACAACCTGTTGAGAAGTTCCCTAACTAAGCCGTGCTCTGCAAGAGGTGCTGGATCAACTCCTCGTCTCGTAAACCTACAAACAGTTATTTAAAATTAATATTTATATCAACGACATGACCGTCTCGGTAGTAAAGTCAAATCTTTTTATTATTATTATTATTATTTATTAACGTCCACTTTTTGCAACTTAGGCTAATCGGGACGGGTTATCTACAGGTTACCACCCTTTTCTAGCCAGGGTGGGATTTTAGGACCTTTTTATAAAAAAGTGTATTGCTCCTGAAGAGGCATCATAGAGATGCGAAATATGTAGAAGAAAATAAATCATTGGAGATATTTCACATGTTTTTCATCTATTGGCCATTGGCCTTTCATCCTTCAACGAAAATTAATATTTAGATAATCGGCAGCTATTGGAGCAATCTTTTAAACATGATTCCTCTAAAAGAGGAAAGGAGAAAGTATTAAAGATACTAATAAGAACATAATGTATAACATGCGAGATAAGGGAATTTTTGAATATATAGATGAACAACAAAGTCTTCCCATAATAAAAGTTTTTTTAAATTTATTTTATTTTTATTTAACAGAATTTTTTGGCAGGGCCATGCAATTCTCAAGTGCGGTGAGCAATAATAGGCACTACCTCTACAGGTTTGGAGTTGAGGTCTGTGCCAATGCAACAGTAATATATGAAAGATAGAAAAATCTGTAAAGTAAGGAACCTTTATTCTATAATCTATAGTCAAGTACAAGGTTCAAAATTTGATTACAATAAACAGCGAAAACCCTCTTCGGAAATGTGCATCACATATTTGCATCTCAAAAGGCACAAGTGCAATGAGAACATTATTTAGGCTTCAAATATAATATAATTATATACACTAGGCACTAATATAATAGTGCTTCATAATATAACAGCTTATTGTTAATATATGTGTAGGAGTAGGGGTTTATTAAGACTGAAAACTAAAAAATGCAAATACTTCCGTCAATACTAAAGATAAAGAATAAATGTATATAACGATATTTATAGTACATTTTATTTGCAATAAAATTGGTTCTATACAATTTTTTGATCCAACGCATAATATCGGAGATATTTTGAATTTTAAAAACTCTCCCCCTCTAAACCCCTCTCCCACTAATTTGATTTCATTTTTTTTGCATTAACAAAATCAATCTTTAGTTTCGTATGAAATGCTTATATATTGTTAGGATACAATCAAATACGAATTGCAACCTCTTGACCAGTAACAGAGAAGAATATATATATATATATATATATATATATATATATATATATATATATATATATATATATATATGGAATGGACCTCATTTTGGTCATCTCCTAGGTAGGATCGATGGACATTTGAGTAATGAGTACGACCTCAATAGCTGATTTCCCTTAAGGGAAATCTGCTAAAAAGAATGAAAATGTTTAAATCTACAGGCCATGAAGAGCCAAAGCTTGCTAATCATGGTTGGCTTGACACATTCATTGTATCATTGTGGAGGCATTACAGATCAAAGATCACCGTTTCTTTCTTCAAATAGCTACTCAGTTGTTTCACGATGCTACTAAGAGGGCATTGGGGATAGTATGGAAAGGCCAGTAACAGTAAAGTTAAATAATCTAGTATACAAACATGAGTCAAAATTAGAATCCATTGCACACAAAGAAGAAGAAGCTAGGATTATATATTATGGGTGTCAACTGTGGTTGGGGTGGGGTTTCCATAGCCAAGAAAAATAGTTTCTACTTCAATACGACAAATTTACCTTTGACATGAAAAGTCTCTAACTTACCTATCAGAGAGTGATGCAAAGCAGCGTAGAGCTCCATCAGCTACATGAGGGTCATCGTGGGTGAGGAGAGAAGAAAGGGCTTCAACGCAAGATGGCAGGCCTGGGTCAGCCGGCTCCATTTTAGTGCACAGCCTCGACACTACAGACATGGCAGAGTGGAGTGTATCTTTATGGACTAGGCGCCCGTGCTCTGAGATCAAAGATAACACACAATTCAGGCCTCCAGCTTCGAATACTGCTCCGGCTTCCCTACTGCAAATCAGCTCCAACACCTAACAAAAATGTCATGCCAATTACAGCTAAGATTTTATGATTTTCATAAATATTCCTACTCAAAGAAGAGTAAAAAAAAAATCATATTATGCTAGAGACAAACACTTTAATATTTAAAAATACTATTAGAAAATTAGTCTGAGTCAGTTAGTAACAGATAATATCAAAAGTTAAGTAGATTTTCCACGTGAAATTTTACAATAGATAGATCTACACACTTGTAACACTTAGCACCACCGTGAATATTAAGATAACAAGTACGAATGATTACAAGATATCTTTCAGTCAATTTACATTTTCATGATCTCCACAACAGGAAGTGTCTGATTCGTAAACAGGTCGGCCAACCTATCTGAGCTGAATAGATAGAAATATTCTAGACCGGAAAGAAACACAATTACTGTAATATATCAGTATTTCCATGTATTACATATAGAAAATATTTGTTATTTGAGCTTGAATTAAGATGATTCATGGCTTATTCTTAATGTGCGATGACAAAGAGGAGGGATTTACTGAAGACTGAAAAATCCATATATCTTGGGTAATATTTGAGATAGAGAAAAAAATGTATATAACAAAAATTACATTTGCAATAAGATTTATTCTATACCATTTTTCGATCCAAAGTATAATAACAGAGATATTTCAAATTTTCAAAATCCCCTCCCACTGGTCTGATATTTGCTATTAACGAAATTGATTTCTTTTTACATGGAAAGATTAAATATCGAATTTGGTAAATCACAATGTTTGGAATGTTAAAAACATTCATAAGTGGTAATTCTGGAGTGGAAAACGAAAAACAAGGAAGACTATTGAAAATGTTTAAGATAGTGAATAGCCAGTATTGTTGGATGAGGAAGATGCTCAAATACAACAATTAAGTTCTGGATCAATTAAATGATATGTAAAGAGTTATATACATTAATAACATTATGAGAAATTGCATAATTTAAAGCCACAGCAAAGATGGGAAGATGGGAAAATGGATATAGCTTTAAAAACTAATGTACAGTTTGAAACTAGGCAAAGGGAGGAGGCCTCTACCAACACAGCTATATCCAAAATGAGAGTATCGTCATAGCTAAATATCTGATCAGCTGATATGTTCAATAAGTAAAAGAAAAAATATATGGATCTATTTTGCTTATCACATTTGTAAAATAGGACTATACTATAATAATAAACACATACACCCAAAAGAAAAACTGAAATTCAGAATTTCCAGATTATTTTTATGATAAGTTATAATGAAATAAGTAATTATGAAATATGTTATTATTCATTAACACCCTCTTTTTGCAACTGAAGTTATTTTGGACGGGTTATCTTCAGGTTACCACCCTTTTCAAGCCAGGGTGGGACTAAGGATTTTATTTAATGAATTCCATCACTAAATAAATTCCTCTGCCCAGGCGGGAATTGACTTGCCCTCTAGATTTCATGATAATTGGTTTATTGTTTAAACAAGATGAGTAGAAGGGGGGATTCACTGAAGACTGAAAACTAAAAAATTGAAATCTCTCAGTTAATATTCGGGTCAGATAAAAAAAATGTATAGAAGAGTTTATATAACATTCTATCATCTGGCTCATAATCGGAAAATTGTACAAATTCTTATTTTTGTTTTAAGAATGGAGGGAGATGTTACCTTTATACATTGCTCAGCCAGGTCCTTGCTTGTCCTCGAAGCCATTTCGGTGACAACTAGGCGGTTACAGATGGCTTTGACGGCACCCTCCATGGCAATGATCCTCCGAGTACACTCAGCGCTCACATCGAGGTAATAGGTGATTGCACGAGCGGTAACCTCAAGAACAGAATCTGGAGCTCCCTCGTCGAGGAAAATACGACACAGTGCAGGGAGGAATGACCTCGGCGGACAACTGAAAATGATAAAATACACATGTACATATATTAAAATAATAAATTGCTTAATAATGATGGCCTTAAAATTTCCATCACATCGTATTAATTAAGTAGATTCACACGAGTTGAAGTGCCTCAAAAACTATCTCATGTGCATACCCTTTCATTTATTTCTTTTTAAGCTTAACTTAAACTGATATAAGATAAGTGGCATGGTAGGAATCAGTTATCGATGTTACAACAAGCGTACAGTAGCATATCAATCTACATCACTTCTTTGCTGACTTTCAATATGTTGTTCCCAGGGGGGGGTGGGGTCGCTCAGCATCCGTGGTGCAAGCGAATGCTCTCTAACGCTCTTCAAAAATAAGGCACTGAAGGTAACGCTGTTGCTCTGAAAATGCACTCTGTCAAGATAAAACGCATCGTAGAGGAAAACAGGTCTACTGGGTACATCCAGTCTAATTCATTCCTCCAATTGAAATGAGCCATGAACCAGGAAATTAGTGGACCATGTCCTGTAACTAACTGTGTAATGTAAAAGTCTGTCTGTATGTATTTTCTGTTCATTATATATAATATTCTACTGTATGTGTGTATGTCACTGAACTCCTCCTAAACGGCTGGACCGGTTTGAATGAATTTTTTTGTATGCCCTGGAAGGTTTAGATTCACAAATCAGGCAGATATAGCAGGAGTGGGGGTTGTAAGGGAGGACTAAAATTAAAAAAGGTGACATTTTGTTTCCTATTGATTTTTCAGCAAATATGCACAGGATAAAAGTTGTTTATTTTGTTATTTAGAGTAACTTTTGTTATATTTACTTTTGTCGTATAACAAAGTATAAACGAGATATACACTAAAAAATTGAAGTGGGAGCCAACAATTTTATTGGGCATTAACGATTGAACTGAACTTAACAAAACTCTATATGTAAATTAGCACTAATTCTTCCATGATTATAAGCTATATTAAATTTTTTAGGTTTCGTATGAGAGTGGGGGTTATAAAGGAGGCCTGAATAAAAAATAAGTGATATTTCATTTTCTATTTGTTTTTAGGTAAATGTGCACATGACAAAAGTTTTTTTTTTGTGTTATTAAAAGTAGCTTTCGTTTTAGACATAATATTATTAAATAATATCTTAATCGCTTGAAATATCAGGCAGGACAACATCTGTCGGGTCCGCTAGTGTATATATATATATATATATATATATATATATATATATATATATATATATAAATATTATAGTAAGTTTTTAGTTACTAACTAGAATTGTATAGCTTATTTATTTATGTAGGTTTACTTATTGCTTTTTATTCAAGTGCCATTTTGTATGTGAATAGGAAAGGCACACGTTGCTTCAAGACGTAAAATCTTTTAAGGAATAAATTTTCTAATTAAATACTACAAGGGAAGAGGGGCTAGTTACAAGTACTACTTACTTCTCGAAGCACCTATCTACATTGTCAGACATGAGAAGGAGCATGCAGAGCTGTTCGAGGGCTATCAGCTGCATATCTCTTTCGTCTCCTTGGCCCATGTTGAGCCACTCTAGGAGTGTCTCTGGGTCCACCTCCGCCATCTTACTACCGCCTTCTGAAATAATACAAAACACACACAATTATTATCATGTATTTCTCCCAAATAAACACTACATCTCTATAATAAACATGAATGGCTCTTATTTAATTCCAGCCAGTTTTCCCCAAAGGAAATTATATAGCTATTGATGTACTCATGGAGTGAATTTTCAAAACATTTCTTTAAATGTCCATCAATCCAACTCAGGAGATACAAAAATACGACACTGCAAATGTAAGTTCCTATAAATGTTATTATATATCCATTATCTCGTATATTTACAGAGATATATCTGTTTTTCAATTTACAGCATTTAGTAAACCACAACTTTTAGTCATTGCACATTAACAATAAGCCAATATATCATGAAAAATCTGTTTACAAGCTTCAGTACCAAATATTGTTTTCAACAGATTTCTAGTAGACGATATTCATGCAAACAAGTATTGCGATGACACCATCAATCTAGATTTTATGGCTTTGACTCAAAAATGTTTATTTAATCTATACCATACTGAATATTTACCTTTTACATTTATCACTAAACACCTTGAGATTCCAAAAATATAAATTATTATTACTATTATTTATTAACGCCCACTTTTTGCAACTCAGGCTAATTGGGATGGGTTATCTACAGGTTACCACCCTTTTCTAGCCAGGGTGCGACTTAGGATGTTATTTAATGAATTTCGTCACTAAATAATCTCCTTTGCCCAGGCGGGAATTGAACTCGCCACTCTAGGTATATATTTTTCAAAAATAAAAATATATCCATTATGTGTTGGACCAAAAAATGCAATAGAACCAATATTGTTAAACTATTAATGCTCTACAATTGCTGATAAATGCATTTTCTCATAAATGAAATATTGAGCGAGTTATTAATATTTTCTTGTTTTCGGCCTCTAATAAAACCCCACTATTTCTCATCAAATTTTGATTTAAAAATAGAGAATATATGCTGATGACATTGCTAATGTGTCATTCCAGGACATGGAAAAGCTGCTTAATTAAACCACCCCAGTGTGACAGACATACTCAGTTTTTGACCATACGTTGAGGTTTTTCCAGCGACTTTTTATGGTCACTTAAAAAAAATTAATTACAGAAACTTGTGCTCAATTCAGCTATTTTGAATTTCCCTTCACCTCTAAACCACACTATTCCAAGTCCGACTTCAGCCTATAACAAATATGATCTTTAGTGTTAACTGAAAGGTTAAATATCGAGTATGGTATAGATAGTATGGTGTAGTAAACATTTTCAAAAGAAAAACGTTAAATCTTAATTGATGACATTATTAAGAAAACAATTTGCATCTACCTTGCTTAATAAACGTCTCTTGAAAACAACTTGGTACTTGGTATTTAAGCTTAGAATAAAGAGGTTCATGATATAACAGCTTATTGTTAATATGATGTGAGCAGGAGTGGGAGTTCACATAATATTAAAAAATACAATATCTCGGTTAATATCCACAATAGAGAAAATGAGTCTATGAAAACATTGATAGGCAATGCAATTTACAATAAAATTGCTTCTATACAATTATTCAATCGGACGTATAATAATAAAGATATTGAATTTTCGAAATTCACCCCCCTAAAAACCCCCCTCTCCCCCTCACGAGATCTCTAGTTTTACATAAAAAAGATTTTATATATATATATATATATATAGATATATATATATATATATATATATATATAAGTGTTTTCGATCAGGTTATATTTATATGTGGAGTTTTGGTCAATGTTGGTGAAAAATCTTAGTTTATGCCAATATTTCGAGAGTCTTTATTTTCTCTTCCTCAGGGCTGTAAAAATGACATGTACTACATTATAATATTGCACATTGGTGTTATACATTGTTATAAAAGGGTGTGTTTTCCTTATTATTACTTACCAAGACTAAATATATTTATAGACTAGTATACATTTTTACAGCCCTGAGGAAGAGAAAATAAAAATTCTCGAAATATCGGCATAAACTAAGATTCATTTCACCAACATTGACCAAAGCTCCGAAAAGAACAACACAACCCACATATATATATATATATATATATATATATATATATATATATATATTATAGTGAGGTAACGATTAAACAAAAAAAAGTCTGTCACACAGGGGCTGCGTAAACTAAGCAGATTTCCAATGTGAAGTTTAACAATACATAAATCTACATTCCGGTAACACAACACCACCGAGAATATTAAGCGAACAAATACAAACGATAATAAGAAATCTCCAAACGGAATGCATCTGAAATGTAAACAAACAGTTCTGCCAAATTCTTACGGGAAAGAAAAACAATTAATGTGATATATCTGAATATAACGTATTAATTTGATTGTAATTTATAATGAATCAGAATAATTTTTATCTCAATCAATCAAATTTAACTAGTCCAAAAACTTAAGAGGCGGGGGGGGGGGGGTCATCAGAACATATTTGCATGTATCTCGTATAATAAATGTTTCTTGAAAACAATATTTGGTATTTAAGCTTCGAATGATGTGGTTTATTACATAACCGAGTATTGTTTATGTAACATGAGTAGAAGTGGGGGTTTGCTGAAGGCTGAAAACTGAAAAATGCAAATATCTCGGTTAATATTCAAGATAGAGACTAAATGTATATAACAATATTTATAATGAATTTAATTTTCTATAAGATTGATTCTATACATTTTTTCGATCCGACGTATAGTAACGAAGATATATCAAATTTTAAAAATTCTCCCCTGGTCCGATTTAAGCCGTTAACGACCTTGATCTTTCTTTTTGCATAAAACGAATAAATATCGAGTTTGGTAACAATGTATCAGACAAAAATTACGACCGCTAGAGCGGTAACAGACAAATATATATATATATACATACACAGTTTTGAACGGACCTCATCTCCTAGATCGATGGACATTTGAAGAAAAATTTCGAAAATCGCGTCATGAGTACGACCTCAATAGCTGATTTCCCTCAAGGGAAATCCGCCAAATTGCGACCGCTAGAGAGGTAATAAACACACACGCACACACACGCGCGCAACAAGTGTGTGTGTGTGTGTGCAAGCATACATATATGTAATTTTGGACGGACCTCATTTTCATCATCTCCAAGGTAGAATCAATGAACATTTAAGGAAATTTGTCAAAAATTCGCGTCATGAGTACAACTTCAATAGCGGGTTTCCCTTAAGGAAATTCTCTTAAAATGAAATGTTTATACCTAACAAAGAAGTATGGGTACTGGTAGAAAGTTTGCTATCTCAATCGTGATTTATGGAAGCAACAGGGGGTCATATTCTTGCCAAAAGACAATATAATTGGCTACAGCCAAAGTAGGCTTAGATTTGGCATAGGCTCAGCAAAAGCAGTCGGATTGAAGGGTATGGGGGGGGGGGGGGTAGATGTAATATTGAACAGGTGGTGTAGAGTACATTGATGCGTTATCAATCAGCCTTATCTCCTGTTATCACTAGCTTATCTATAAATTCTCAGCAAACCTCTCTATATACCTACCTCTCTTATCTACATCCCTTCTACAAACAGGTGGCTCTTTAGAAATTAAAATAATACTTATTAGATTGTATAAATCTCAGGCAAATATATTTAGCGGCCATGTGAGTTAAAGCATTGGCCTTAATCTCAGTGGTAAACCTAGAGTGGCTAGTTTTGCCCGCATGGGCAATAGACATTTATTTAGTAATGGGCTCATTCAATAAAATCTGTAGTCCCATCCTGGCTAGAAAAAGGTGGTAACTTACAGATAACCAGTCCCAATTAGCCAAATAGCCATAGTAGCAAAAAGTCCTTCACGTAGGGGTTGCGTTAACTAAGCAGATTTCCCACGTGCGCCACGTATTTGCATTTATCTCAACACTTAAAAGTTCAATGAGAACAATATTTGGTATTTAAGCTTCAAATAAAGTGCGTCACATAATAACGTTACCGAACTTGATCTTCATTTTTACATAAAACGTTTAAATATCGAGTTTGGTAAAGATTAGAGAAAAAACTGCGACCGCTACAGCGTTAACAGACAAATATACATGCAATTTTGAACGGACCTCATTTTCGTCATCTCCTGGGTAGGATTGATGCAATTTTTGAATTTGAAGAAATTTTTGGAATATCACGTGATGAGTACGATCTCAATAGCTGATTTCCCCTAGGGGGAAATCTGCTAAAAATGAGTTTGGTGAAAATTCAAAATTTCTACGTTATTATGAGTGGTATCGCAAAATGTTATAGAATCTTGTTAAGCTATTGATGCTCTACAATTGTTATTCTATACATTTTTTTGAAAGACAAGTATTAAGTGAAGTATTTGTATTTCCATGTTTTCAGCCATCAGTAACCCCCCCCCCCCCACAACCCTTTATTCAATGGTATTTACAGAGAAATAGAGAATGAGATCGCAAGTGTGCTATACCAGCACGTGGTCTGTTTAGTTTTGGCAGCTCCTGCATGAAGGACATTTTTATGTTTTTCTCAAATCATCAGTGAACTCCTTCTTGTATTCATCGGAGTTTTAGAAAGACATGGGGGATGACACTGTGAGATGATATCAGAGCAATGCCAGATCCAGCTTTTGGAGAACCTACTAAATTAATGCAGCCCTTGCACAACGGGCTTCAGCATTCTACAGCTATATTTGTCTTGCCGATGAGAATAAAGTGGAGATAGAGATGAGAGAGGCAGGTGATACTGTCATCTGCCAGTCCTTCTCACCTGCTTCTTCTATTAGCAGCTAATATCCAAGATGGATTAGCCACAGCAATCCTTGTCCAATTATACACCTAATTCTAGCATTTAGCCAAATCTCCCCAACTCCGCCGCTCCACCCACATTTAGCCTCAAAACTAGTGCCCGACAAATTAAACTGGTTTCCTTCCACATGATGCCAATCCCCATTTTAGCAGATTTCTTATAAGGGAAATCAGCTATGAGACTAGGGGTGGCCGCTCGTCGGTCGCGTTGTTTGTAAGATAGTTACCAAACTCGTTTCCATAAGCGTTTCATGCAAAACTAAATATCAAGTTCGCTAACGGCTAAAATCTGACTAGTGGGGTGGGAGTTTAGAGGGGAAGAATTTCGAAACATCTCTGTTATTATACGTCGGACCGAAAACGAGTATCGAACTAATCTTATTGCAAATGAAACTGTCTAAAATGTGATTGATCGGAATGACAGACAGCGAGGTCGCAGCTACAGCCGATATTCGGACGAAGCAAATTGCTAATTATTATTTACGATATTCCCTTTGAAAGTGTCACAGAGGACGGCTGGGGGGGGGGGGCGGCCTTGGCAATCAACACTGGTCGATATTCAGCTCTGTTGACGAAAGGTCATCATCATCAAGTATCTCAATATGAATATCATAATTCTCTACTACCACATCAGCATTAGGCGGAAGCATAAGAGAACTCTAAATGCTCTGAGAAGCAGTTGGGCACGTTGAAGTCCAATGCTAACAAGGAGAGTGCGCGATCTACCCCTCACCGATTTAGGCCTTCCGAAAATTATTTAGTGTTTAGTACCTGGTAAAAAAACAATTCTGTTATAGCGAGAGAACGCACTTCTCAAGCGTTCGTCTAAAGAAAAATTGTTAAAGTTTGCCTGAACGTCTTGAGTTGTTCCCAAGATATCTATTAAAAAAAAAAAAAATTAAGTTAAAAATTGTATCAAGTGTCTCCAAAACTGCTCGTATTTGATCGAAAAGAATCGCAAAGTATCATGTAATATCAAATGCACATTTAATAAAAATGCAAATATCTCGATTAATATTCAAGATAGAGAATAAATGTATAGAACAATATTTATAGTAAATTTAGTTTGCAATAAGATTGATTCTATACAATTTACCGATCTGACACATAACAACGGGGATACTTCGAATTTTCAAAAATCCCCCTCTCGCTGGTCTGATTTCAGCCATTACCGAACTTGATCCTTTTTTTTATTACATAAAACGATTAAATACCGAGTTTGGTAACGATCAACCACAAATTGCGGCCGCTAGAGCGTTAACAGACATATAATTTTGAACGGACCTCATTTTCGTCATCTCCTGGGTAGGATCGATGGACATTTGAGGAATTGTTTTAAAACTCGCGACATGAGTACGACCTCAATAGCAGATTTCCCTTAAGGGAAATCTGATAAAATGTATTACAGTCTTGCTCACAAAATACTCAATTACGAATTAGTAACATAATTTGTGATAAAAACGTAGAGAGATGAGTGGAGTAGGTGTGGTTTAAAGTTTGTTGTAAATGTTAATTGTCTTCAAGTGACTTTAGAGTCTATTTATATGTTGGCTACCTTTTGTAAATAGTTCGTACAAGTCGTTTGGTAAGTTGAGATGTACGAAGAAAGGAAGAGTTGTCTACGTCCACGAAGGAGGAGGGCAGAGCTGTTTGACCTTCAATAGTGGCTGTAGGTCAGGTCAGGAAGGTTATGCCGATGTTGGTCTAGGTCTATCTAGAGGTCTGTCGTAAACAGGTCCTGCTATCGAAACGAAAACAAACAAGGAAACAACAGTTGCTTCCTGTTGCATTCTGCAACCAATTACACAATAGCAAAGACATCCAGTGCGAACAGAATTTAACTCCCAAAATTGTTGAGAGAACAGAGCCATCCTTCATAGCATGTTACCTGCGTAAGAAAACTACTGTTTGTTAAGTCAGGACGCAGACTGCAATTTCAATGTACTTCCAGTGACGTGGTGCAGTACATTACAGATCAAGTAACATCCCTAATCCCAGAAATACCATACTAGATACATGAAATGTCTCAAATCGAATCCCCCGAAGCACATGATGACGAAATAATCTTTAGCAGTGAGATGATCAAATATTGATTCCCGTTCGAATTTCGTTCTAACAGCTTCCATCATCAAGACACAGCTCAGGAGCAACATGAAAAGTCCGTCACGCAGGGGCTGCGAAAACTAAGCAGATTTCCCACGTGAAGTTTTACAATAGAGAAATTTCACGAGAGTCGAGCAGATAAGGAAACGGCCGAACTTACTTTTGGCGGGAAAGTCACCCGTCCTTTAGCCGCCCAGATTTAATAAAAATGCAAATATCTCGGTTAATATTCAAGATAGGGAAGAAATGTATATAACAATATTTATAGTGAATTTAATTTGCAATAATATTGATTCTGTACAATTTTTCGATCCGACGTATAGTAATGGAGATATTTCGAATTTTCGAAAATCCTCCCCTGTGACACGCAGTATCCAAAGAGAATGAGTCTATATTATGTGACAAAGGAGATGTCTATATTTACATACCTGCTACCCGATACTTGTCTGGACGGACTACACTTTCTAATCCCTTTATTGCACAGTATATTTTATCAAGGAATACACATGAAAAAATAAAATAAATACCTTAAATCACTGACTCACGGCTCAGGTGAGTGGACACTTTATCACATTCCCAGACATATAGTGGTGGGATTGCATACCAAATGCAGCTAATTCTTTGTTCACGTAGTGACTCAATTATCATTTAATACTTGACGCCGTCCAAGAAAATATACAAACACTCTATTCCTTTAGTATTTGTGTCCTTGGTGCGATTAGGTACTTCATTGGCTCCATTGTGCTCCTACCGGGCAAGCCCCATCTCGGTTATGAGATCGAGCTGAAGGCTAAATTTTAGCAGATTTCTCTTAAGAGAAATCACCTATTGCGGTCGTACTCATGACGAAAAATTTTCTCAAATGTCCATCGATCCTACACACGAGATGACGAAAAACAGGTCAGTTCAAAACTATATATATGTTAACGCTGTAGCCGTCGCAATTTTTGTTTCATCGTTACCAAAATCCATATTTAAAAGTTTTATATAAAACTAAAGATCAAGTTCGTGAATAGCTGAAATCCGACCAGTGGGAGGGAGGGAGATTTCACAAATTCCTAATAACTCCGTTATTATGCATCGAATTAAATTAAAGAGAACCAATCTTATTGCAAATGCAATGCTCCATAAATGTTGTTATGTACGTTATTTCACTATCTTGATTATTAACCAAAATATTTACATATGTTAGTTTTCGGCCTTTGGTAAACCCCTACTTCTACTCATGTCATATTAAAATAAGCTGTTATATTCTAAAACGCTTTATTTGAAGCTTAAATACCAAATATTGTTTCCATTGAACGCTTACGGTTTGAGATAAATGCAAATGCTTGACGCACGTGAGAAATCTGCTTAGTTAACGCAGCCCCAGCTCGGCGGGTGCGTAGCAATGGGGTCAGCAGCGTTTCGAATCTTATCTGAACGAGACTCCAATTACAACTATTAAGGTCTTCGGGTATTGATCGTGTCTTCATAATGTTTGCCGACGTTTCGCTAGACATGCTTCTAGCTTCCTCAGGGCATTCTCTGAGACTGAAGAGTTCTATTCCTCCTCAGGTATATATAGGTGTCTTGTCTGGCCGTCTTGGGCGGAGTCTTCCCTTCCAGGTGGTGTCTTCGGATACTTGGACCGGTGCCGGCGCACTAGTGACTTCTGTTTTTTTTTTATTCAGACGATTCTTCTTGGTAGAACTAGTTTCCAAAGCTTACTTAGTCTGTAGCCATGTTCTCTGTTTATGTTGTTTGGACACTTTGCTATTTCCATTGCTTCTCGGACTATTCTTTCCTGGTAGTGGTTAACTTTCGCTAATACTTTTACTTCATCGAACTTTATCTGGTGGTTCGTTTCCCCCAAATGTTCAGCTATTGCTGAGTCTTCTGTCCGGAACTTTTTCACAATCTTTATATGTTCTTCCACCCTGGTGACTCCAATAGTCGGATCGCAGCTTGCAATGATAGTAGTTACCTATTTCACAACCCAAGCAAGCGCATGTTCTATATCCTATTTATCCGTCCGAGTCCATGTAATTTTTGATTTATACAAATTTACTTACAGTCTTCCGAATACACAACAGTATTTGCTTTATGAAAAACACGAGTGCATAAGTGAAGAAGCCAAAATACAGCAGGCCTTGGACATGCATGGCTGTGTGCAGTAGAGCTGAACTAGGAATAGAGCTAGTGTTATAGTGTTTACTATTGCAAACAGGAAGCAGCTATAAATCTATCTGATGTATGTTGAAGGAAGCCAGCAATGTATACTAACTTCCTAGAGCACTTCTTCCTACCTCGCTGCAAACTAGTATCTTGATTAACTGCACATGAAGGCCTTGCCTACAACTATGGACAAATCTCCTATTATTTAGCACCTGTATCAAACCATTCTTTGTAACACTCCATGTTCTACATCAGGTATGGGCAACCTTTGACATGTTCAGGGTCAAACTTTAGTGTGCAAATACGTGTGAGGGCCGCTATTAAAAGTAGTGCATTCTAAAGTAGTGTTCATAATTTTTAACGACAGATGTCAGACATGAAATTATACATAATTTATTATGTATTACATAATAAATATGTATACATATGTATTATGTCATTATAATATAATTTATTATAAGTTTGTTTTATTAAAATTAAATTATTTATTAACGTCCACTTTTTGCAACTTAGTCTAATTAGGACGGATTATCTACAGGTTACCACCCTTTTCTAGCCAAGGTGGCACTCAGAATTTTATTTAATGAATTCCGTCACTAAATAAATTCCTTTATCCAAAGAGGGAATCGAACTCCCCACTCTAGGTTTTCCATGTGAGATTAAATGCAACGCTTTAACTCACATGGCTAACCTGAGCCCCTTTTATCTTTTAACAAAGAGTACTCCGAATTGAATCACCTTTGTCTTTATTGTTACAAATAACATGTCCTTTTATATAGGTTACTGGCAACACAGGAATGGATCGCTTACGTAAGCTCTTCTCTTTTCCTGATACTTCTTATTGCAATTGAGGTCGTACTCATGAAGAGAATTTTGAAATATTTACACCAATATCCAACGACTTTACCTAAGGGTGACAAGACTGAGATCTACTCTAGGTTTACCATGTGAGATTAACGTCAACGCAGTTTGTTTTATTAAAATTAAAAAATGAAATAGGTACAACATTGTAATTAAATTGTAAAATTTGGAATTATAACAAACAACGAAAGCTAAACAGCGACACCGAAATCAATGAGGCACTTGAGCTTGAATTTGGATCGAACTAATCCATCATGTTTGGATTAATTCCACTGACACAAAGACGAAAAGAATTTTCCAAATTATCGTCAGTCAGCCTTGTACGATGTTTTGATTTATTATAACTTTCATCATTTGAAAAAAAAACTATTACCATTTATAAGTACAGCCAAACGCACAAATCTCTCCTCATCTTCCTCATTTGGAGTAAGTAGAGTAACATTTTTGTTTTTGTCGTTTAATTGGGGTTTTGAAAATGTCTCGCGGGTCAGTAGTTGTACACATATGCTCTACATGATTACTTTTAGAAATTTGCTATTCTTAAATTCCAAAATGATGAGACACATACAACTGAATTTGGCATTCACCGAATCATCCAATAATAGTTCCTAATAGATTGTATTTATGGCAAGACTTGATTATTTTTATGAACACTCCATACTACCTAGCAGATGACGAAAATGAGATCGGTTTATAAATATACTCATTTTTCAGTTAAAAGTGTAGCGGCAGCACTTTTTAATTTTTATCCACACCAAACTCAACATACAAAAGTTAAAAAAAAAGCTCAGGCGCTAATTTGAGGAGTTAAAGCGATGGTCTTAATAAACTTGGTTTAACAAACGTCAAGGTCAATTCCCGTTTGGGTCCAAACAGACGAGCTCACTTTGTCACTAGAAAAGAACCTTGTAACCTGTAGATAACCCGTCCTAATTAGCCTATATACTCAAGTTGCTAATCAATTTCTTCAAGATGCTTCTTAGGCATTAGGAAGTTGAGAAGCCAAGCCCGTCAGTGTAAAAAAGTCCGACAAGCAGGAGCTGCGTAAACTTGGCCGATTTCCCACGTGAAGTTTTACAATAGAGAAATCTGCCTACTAATAACAGTGGTAGTAACGAATCTCTAAGCCAATTCACGAGAGACGAACAGGTACGGAAACGGCAAAACTAGCTTTCGTCCCGAATGTAGCCGAATTCTGCCGACCACACACACACAATACAAATGCAAATATCTCGGTTAATATTCAAGATACAGAATAAATGTATTGAAAATATTTATAGTAAATTTAATTTGCAATAAGATTAATTCTATACAATTTTTCGACCCGACGCATAATAAAGGAAATATTTTGAATTTCCAAAAATCCCCCTCTATTCACCTCCTCCGACTGGTCCGATTTCAGCCATGAACGAACTTGATCTTTCTTTTTACATAAAACGATTCAGTTTTGAGTTTAGTAACGATCAAACAGCAATTGCGATCGCTAGAGCGTTAACAGACAAATATATATATATATATATATATATATATATATATATATATATATATATATATATATATATGTAGATAGATATACTTTTGAACAGACCTCATTTTCGTCATCTCCTGGGTAGGATCGATGGACGTTGAAGAAAATTTTCGAAAATCGCGTCATGAGTACGACCTCAATAGCCCTTAAGGGAAATCTGCAAATAAAATTTAATGTTCGGTTGCTAGGTTGGGGCCTCTGGCAAAGTGGTATATCATACTAGTATCCTTTATACCACCAAATGTTCGCAAACATGGCCACTTTCCTCAGAAAATGTTCTAATTTGAACAATGAAAGGACAAAGTTTCCATTTTTGAATAAAGTCCAAGAGTGGCTGGCAGCTATAGCTAAGGTGTATATATAAAGATATATATACGCAAGACTAAATAAACGCGGCACTAGTTTATTTGTAGTGTCCGAGTAAACGGGTGGCGGTGTTTCGCAGAGTCCTTGACGAGTCCACCACTCCGTCTCCTTATACACACCGCTATTTCCTATTACTCACACATCATCATGCCCTCTCTACCGGAGCAGGACAAAGGAAACAGCAGCTTGGTATATAGCCAACCTCGTAATAAAAGTAGCCCCTCCGATATTGTAGCTCTAAACTCCGCCTCAAAGTTGCTTACATGATCCGGAAGTCAGTTTTAAAATAAACGCAAAAGTTTTACGTCTCCAACATCTCTAGGAAACATTCTGGCAAGCTACGGCTGTGAGGAGGAACCTGGAGACAAAGTTACAAATCACAAGACAATGCTTATTAGCTACCATATTGCATCTACTCTACTCATGTTCTTATTGTTCTGGGGTTTCTTAAGGGAAAGACTCAAGACAAGATTTTCAAAAAATTTCCTCGAATGTACAACAATCCTAACAAGGAGATGAGGAAAGTCCGTGCAATATATACATTGTCAGTTAACGCTGTAGCGCTCGCAAATTTTGTTGTATCCTTACCAAACCCTATATTTAATAGTTTTATGTAATAAAAGTTCGTCGCGCAGAGACTGCGTAAACTAAGCGGATTTCCCACGTAATGTTATACAATAGAGAAATGTCCGAAAAGTTACGGAAACGGCCGAACTAGCTTTTGGCGGGAGACTCACTTCGTCCATTATGCACCCACATTTAATAAAAATGCAAATATCTCGGTTAATATTTAAGATAGAGAATAAATGTATATAACAATATTTATAGTAAATTTAATTTGCAATAAGATTGATTCTATGCATATTTTCGATCCGAATTATAGTAACGGAGATATTTCGAAAATCCCCCCTCTACACCCCGCCCTCCCACTGGTCCGATTTCAGCCATTAACGAACTTGATCTGTCTTTTTGCATCTTGGTGGGGGGGGGGGGGTCGAAAATTCTAAATATCTTCGTCGGATAGAAAATTTATATAGGGCTTATTGATAATTTATTGTTGACTGAATGTTATATATGTTTTTTTTTTGTTTTTTTTTTTTTTAGTATCTTGATTATTAACCGAGATATTTGCATTTCCTTAGCTTTTAACATTCAGTAAACCCATACTCTATGCATTTTTTTCATAGCTCGAGTATTAGGCGATTAATTCGTGACTTCTTGTTGTCTGCATTCAGTGACACTCCTCCCCCCCCCCTTCTACTCATCGGTTTTCCAAATAAATAAAGATTATGTGGTAAGGTGAGATCAGAAGTGTGTTATACCAGGACCAGGGGAATCTGCTTACTTAACGCAGCCCTTGCGTGACCGACTTTTTACTAAAAGGTAAGTTGAATTATTTTAATATATGATAGTACACTATACAATTTTAATAAATTATTCAGTTTAAATTGCATTTTTGCTTTGTTAGAATTTAAATGGTTATAGATGTTAAAATGTGTATAGAGTTGAGCTTAAATTGTCCATAGATTTGTATTTTTAGCCAGAAGGTAGCACTGATGTGGTGAAAACGGTCGTCAAAGATAAACATTTATTGTGACTAAATGACAATACATTTTTCTTTTCCCTAAATGCTGGATCCAGTAGCATCATCCAACATTCCACGATCATTCAACATTACTTTCGTATTTGGTTAAGCAAAAACAATAAATGACAAAAAATGCGTACTGTTTCGACTATAGCATTGTCAGTTAGTCCAAGAACACTTTATTAGAGAAAGAGTACCTAGTCTTCCTCATTACTAGCTCAGGTTAGCCATGCGAGTCGGTGGCCTTAATCTCACAAGGTAAACGTAGAGTAGATAAATGTAGTATTGTGTTTGGCTTGTACAGACTTTGGTCTGAGATATTTAATCCTTGTTGAAGACTGCTAACCAAGTCCAACAAACGATCCAATAAGAAAAGAAACATGTCTATCTATACATTAATGCTAGGAGATCCCAAGGTGGGGCTTACTCACCAATGATTGCCAAATTTGCGGTCAGCAAAAAACTGGCCTTAGGCATTAGTTCAACAAAACGCTACCTTCCTGAGGAACTGAAAGAGATTTCAAAGAGTCCCGTTGTAGGCAACGGATGCCATCAATGAAATATTGTACAAAACATCGCAATTTTAATTCTTCCATCAAAAACGGAAAATTGAAATGCCCAATTTATGGACTAACTAATAGTGGGAAATGGATACGATTTTTCTTGGGAAGTTTTAAGGAATGGTCCCAAGACGCTAAGGTAAGTTGGCCGAGAACTACTGGAGCCTTCCTTCGAGGAATATTCCCTCAAGATGGCAGGAGGCCAAGGCAAAGCCACGCTGCAGTATTTATCATCTCGCCAGCAAGCCAAAATTGAAATTCTCTCGACGATATTTCAATTTACCCACGCCCCTTAGCACACTTCCCCTAGTGGACAAATAGTCACAAAACCAACTACTGGCTTGTTCGGAAAATAATACACAATTTTACGTTTTCTATTTTTACTTTACTATTGATTTGTATGAATCAACACTTATTAATCCCCTTCCCAAAGATAATGCATGTTACTTTAGCTCTGTAGCATTTCACTACTTGGAAATAATTTGGTCTTTACTAAGATGCCAAAGCTGGATGGATTTTCGTATAAGTTTATTTTACAAGTTTAAACTCGGCCATAAAATCAACGAATTGTGGGGCGACCACAGCCTTCAGCCTGGAAGACAAAGAAGGTCGAGACGGACTTCTTCCCCTGATGACATGTTCAACCAGCTTTGGGGGAAGAAAGCCCCAGACCTGTTCAGAACTTGCAGAAGAGCTCGACGTAAGCAAATCGGCCATCGATGACCATCTCAAAGCGATTGAAGTCTTTGTTGTTTCTTCAGGGTTCACAATGAAAGGGATAAATAATGAACAACTGTGAAAAACGCCTGGTAATAATAGAAAAGAAATGTAACCCTTTTAAATAGTTTATGGTTTTTATTCGGCTAATATTCTAAAGATTTCATAGAATTTTTATTTCAGGCAATTAGCTTAATACCCCTAAATAGATATCATTACTTAAACGCATAGCACTGAAAGTCTGATTCAACTTTATGAGCTAGAAATCTGTCAAAATATGTTTCAATAAAAAAATTATAAAAATGATTTACTACACTGCACTAAGTGATAATGTTGGAATATCTCAATAATGTCAGGTATATTTCTTATTGGGTCAATATTGATAAAGTTACATAGACTTTTTATTTCCGCCAATTATCTTGCCATAAAGATTCCGCCAACATCAACATAAAGATCATAAATCATAGTTAAAACTCGTAACATTGAAAGTCTGACTCAAAGTCATAAGTCAGAATTGTCCAAACAGATTTTTAAAAATACACTTTAATAAAAAAAAAATTATAAATGTGATTAACTACACTCAATGGAAATGTTGAAATAGTCCAGGACGAAAAAGTCATGCAGGGGCTGCGTTAATTAAGCAGATTTCCCATGTGATGGGTGACACACTAGTAATGTCATTTCGCCATATATTCTCTATTTTTAAGTAAAAATACAATGAGATGAAATGGGGGTTTAACAACGTCTGAAAACAAGAAAGAGCGAATAACTCGCTTAACACTTAATTTTAAATATCGAATTTGATATCGATCAAACCTCAACTTAAGCGAAAACCTGAGAGCGTTTATATACAGTTTAGAACGGACCTCATTTTTGTCATTCCCTTAGAAAACGAAGGATATTTGAAGAAATTTGTTGTAAATATCTGTTAAAACAATATTAGGGATTTAACCTACAATTAACGTGGTTGATTTTATAACAGTATAATTACGTGACATGAGTAGGAGCGGGTTTTAATAAAGCTATATAACAATATTTATAATAAATTTAATTTCCAATAAGACTGATTCTATACAAGTTTCCGATCCGACTTGGAATAAAGGAGATATTTCGAAGTTTCAAAATTACCCCCTCTGACCCATCCTCCCATTGGTCCGATTTCAGCATTAAACGAAATTTACCTTTAGTTTTGGAAAAACGCTCGTATATCGAGTTTGGAAACTATAAAAAAAAAGTATACACACACATTTCTAATAAGTGGGATCGATGGACATTTCTGGAAATTACTGTAAATTCGCGTCATGAATACGACCTCAATAGATGATTATATTAAATCAAATTATGATTACGCTAGCGCATTGCGTGCTGAGTCACAAGTAGAAAACAATAAGTATTGCAATTATTCATCATTTATATTTACTATTCAACGATGGATTAAACAGTTACCGAAGCTATAATTAAAAACTAATCAGGGAACCAAGGTCGAATTCCATTGAAAGACTTAAAATAAAACGCGACCCTGAAGATGAAAGACTTTGGCAGGGCGGGAGTTTGAAGGGCATTGCGTATAAACTGAAAGTCAGCATTGGTATGAGAGTAAACATATTCTGCCGCTATGCTAATATATTGGCGAGGCACGACGGGGAAAGGACACACTGCGCCAAATCTGTTTTTGGCAGAGAAGGCCCGATGTGGTGAAACATCCTCGCCGAGGGAGGTTACCGTCTGACAGGTTACGGCTTCCTGATGACAGTTGCTAACCACGCCGCCATCTACATGTGTCAATGCACTAAGGCCACTGTCCTAAGGAGTCTGATGACTAAGTAAGGCAGCGCACCCACAAACAACCATCCTTGGGACTCATCGATACAGTCAGAATAGCGCGTACATTTCAACAGATTTCCCCCACCACGGGATTTTCGACAAATTTCCACAAATGACCATCGATCCTGCCTAGTAGATGACGAAAATGACGCCCATTCAAAATTTTACATGATGTTTGTTAACGCTCTAGCAGTCGCAATTTTCGTTAGATTGTTACTAGACTCAATATTGAATCCCTTCATATAAAAAGAAACATCAAGTTAATTAACGGCTGAAATCGGACAGAGGGAAGGGGGAGGTTTAGATGATGTATTTTCCAAAGTTCAAAATAACGCCGTTATTATATGTCGGATCGAAAAAGTGTATAGAAAATAATTATTGCAAATTGAAATGTATATTTTTTCATTATCTTGAGTATGAACCTAGATATTCGCATTTTATAGTTATCGGATTTCAGTACCCCCACCCCCCTCCTCCTGATGTCTTATTAACAAATACACTGTTATATTATAGAGCACCTCATTTATTATTATCGGGGGGCTCAGGTGAGCCGTGCGAGTTAAAGCGTTGACCTTTATCTCACATGGTAAAACTAGAGTGGCGAGTTCGATTCGAGGGAAGGAAATTATTTAGTGACGAAATACATTAAATAATATCCTAAAATCCCACCCTGGCTAGAAAAGGGTGGTAACCTGTAGATAGCCCGTCCCAATTAGCCTTCTGTGCAAAAAGTGGACGTTAATAAATAAATAAATAAATTATTATTATATTATTTATTAACGTCCACTTTTTGCAACTAAGGCTAATTGGGACGGGTTATTTACAGGTTACCATCCTTTTCTAGCCAGGGTGGGACTAAGGATTTTATTTAATGAATTCCGTCACTAAATAAATTCCTCTGCCCAGGCGGGAACCGAACCCGCCACTCTAGGTTTACCATGTGAGATTAAGGTCAACGCTTCAACTCACATGGCTAAACCTGGGCCCCTGCACATCATTTGAAGCATAAATGCCAAATATTGTTCTCATTGAACTTTTACTTTTTTACATAAATGCGTAGCCTTTAGATCATGATGATTATGGGCCTGATCGTAAAATGTTGTAGGACAAGTCTTATCAAAGTATTGATGCTCTACAACAGCTTTCTATCCTGTCTTTCATAACTCATATTCTAATCGAGGTATTCGTACTTCCTTGTTTGCAGCCCTCAGAGGACCCCCCCCCCCCGGTAATTTTACACAGACCAAATGTGTGTTATACCAGCATCTGTGAAATCTGCATAGTTTACGCAGCCCCTGCGTGAAGGACTTCTTGAATACACCCTAATGTCACCAAATATGTTAGTTGGATTTCCCACTCACAGTTATCTGAGCAAACCCTTTCACCATA
This sequence comes from Riptortus pedestris, assembly GCA_019009955.1. NCBI lineage: Eukaryota > Metazoa > Arthropoda > Insecta > Hemiptera > Alydidae > Riptortus > Riptortus pedestris. The sequence goes on from CM032228.1 coordinate 7,822,721, forward strand.
ATAATAACATTTATATGATTTTAACATTTAATATATCACCTCAGACGACATAATATATTTAATTACTGTCTAAAATATTATTTCTTTCAATCCAGAAGACCACATGCTAAAAATAACTTTATACAATCTCAGTTATCAGAGCCTCAGCTATCTTCAATTTATTTAGTGAATGACTCAATACTCCTTTGGAGTTCCAATAACATTATTTTAAGAGGTGTGTTTTACCGAATTCCCCTTAAGGAAGAATCACCATTGAGGAAATTTACTTATTTAGTGTACTAATGTTAACTTCTTTTAACAGATTTCCCTGAAGGGAAATCAGCTATTGAGGTCGTACTCATGACGCCATTTTCGAAATTTTTCTTCCATCGATTCTACCTAGTATGTGACGAAAATGATAGCGTCCTGCGAGATGGACTTTTTTTTTTTAAATTATTATTAATAAACCATCCACCGTTCTCCCCCCCCCCCTAACTTATTCTCACAGCACACTTATCTTTATCGAGTACTGAGCTTAAATTATATATATATATATATATATATATATATATATATATATATATATATATGTATACACACACACACACACACACACACACACACACACACACACACACATATGTGTGTGTGTGTGTGTGTGTGTGTGTGTATGATCATAGGAAGGAGAGGAGCCTGCATTGGTACAATAGCCTTCGAGACAATAGCCTGGCCGCCATTCAGTGGCTAAGGGTGTGACAGCTGTACCAGGGGCATACCAATAGCAGCTATGTAATATGCTGCTATCGTCAGAAGAATCAAGTCCATCACGCAAGGGCTGCGTAAACTAGGCAGATTTCCAACGGGAAGGTTTACAACAGATAAATCTACATACAGGCAACACCACCGTGAATATTAAGTGAATAAACACGAATGGTAATAAGAAATCATTCAGTCAATTTACGAGTTGATAATCTATACAAAGAAAGAAGGAAAGCGCCTGAATTGTAAAAAAACAAACCAGGCAACCTTGTAGCGCTGAATAGATAGATAGACCGGAAAGACAAACAATTAATGAAATATATCTGAATATAACATATTAATTTTACAGAGAACTATTTATTAAAGCTTGTGTTGTAATTTATTATGAATCAGAATAATTTTTATCTCAATCCCTCAAATTTTTTGTAATCCAAGAACAAAAGAAGGGGGGGGGCGCCAGAACGTATTTGCATATATCTCACGAAGTAAAAGTTCATGAAGCCAATATTTAGTAATTACCCTGGTACTGTAGTGATTCAAGATATACCAGTTTATTATTAATATAACTTGAGTAGGATTGGGGGTTTACTGAAACCCGAAAACTATAAAATCCCAATATCTCGGTTAATATTCATGATACAGAAAATATGTATAGAACAACATTTATAGATTATTCAATTTAAAAAAAAAAAGAAAAAAAAAGAAAAAAAAAAAAGATTGGTTCTATATACGAATTCTATCCGACGTTCAGTAACGAAACTATGTCCAATGTTCGTTCGTTGTTAGGTACTGTACGAACGAGATCTAAAAACTATCAAACGTCCAGGCGGCAACTATCTAACTCTATTTCTGCTCCTGATGAGGCATCATGAGGATGCCAGTTATGTAGAGCAGTTTGAGTATGTTGGACTATTATGTCAAGCATAACTATTTATGTTTTTGGCAAATCATACGGTGGGTTAGTTTCATCACAACTGTCAAATTTCTCAGGGGAGTGCAATACCATGGAATAGTAGCTTCTGAATTTTAACAGATTCTCTTAAGGGAAATCTTCTATGTGGTTGTACTCATGACACGATTTACAAAAAATTTAAAGAGGGAGAAAAACTTTAAAGTCCGCCATGTAGAGGCTGTGTAAACTAAGCAGATTTCCCACTTTAAGTTATACAATAGTGAGCCAACCTTTGTCTGGCTGAAGAGATAGAATTATTCTTCAACGTAAATTAAAAAAAAATACTGAACTGAAAAATATCTGAATTTTGAACTAATTTTATTGAAAACTATTTACTATATCTAGAACTGTAATTTATAATGAATTAGAATAATTGTTATCTCATAACTCAAACTTTTGCAATCCAAAAATTAAGATTTAAACAATGATTATAGTACACTTAATTTTCAATAAGATTGGTTCTATAGACATTTCCGATTTGACTTATATTAACGGCGATATTTTGAGAATCCGAAAATCTTCCCCTCTAACCCCCCCCCCCCCTTGCGCGGTTACCGAGCTTGATCTTACCTTTTACATAAAACCATTATATATTGAGGTCGGTAATGATAACACAAAAATTGCGACCGCTAGAGCGTTAACAGACTTAAGGAAATCAGGCGTTGGTTGATTCCTGCAAAGCGGGAAAAAGACAACACCCTTTATACATTGTGGACTATTTAAGAGGATACTGTATTCATTATACATATCACACACATTGGAGATTAGACCCGATTCAATAATAGAGAGAGCAATGATTCAGAAGGTATTCGGTCGGCGGGAAATGGGGTCAGCTGCATCAGTGTCATACCATGGATGCATTTCAACTGCATAGCTCACTTGTACTAGTCCTTTATTCAATTTCAACCACATCCAATTTCATACCAGAAACAGCTATTTATTGAGGAGGCAATATAACAACCATCTGCTTACTCACTAGACTGAGGAGAGACCTGAAACAGCGTCTCAGTAAATGAGTTGCTTCATTTTCAGGCATTTGCTAGGTCCTGATAATATCTCAACTCACCGCGTACAGATAACCATATGCTGCTGATTTAGTCCGCGGCAAGACATCAAAGACATTCATAGATGCTGCTAAGTACTGTCAGGCCGTAAGGTTATCTGCGAATCAATATTTCGAGGTATTATCCGGCACTTCCTGAGCGAGAATAATTGAAAATCCGAAATATCTCAAGTACTATTAGTCGCAACGAAAACTTCCCCCTGACTCGGATATAAACGTTATTTGTAATCTTAAGGTTTCTGCCATTAGTAAACCCGACCTTCTACTCATACTTTTTAGCAGATTTCCCTTAAGGGAATTCAGCTACTGAGGTCGTACACATGACGCGATTCTCGAAAAATGTCTTCAAATGTCCATCGATCCTACCCAGGAGATGACGAAAATGCGGTCCGTTCATATATATATGTTAATGCTCTAGCGGTCGCAATTTTCGTTTGGTCGTTACCAAACTCGATATTTAAACGTTTTATGCAAAAAGACAGATCAAATAACTTTCGTTAATGGCTAAAATCGGACCAGTGGGAGAGGCAGGGTTTAGAGGGAGATTTTCGAAAATTCAAAATATCTCCGTTACCATTCCGTCGGATCAAAAAATCGTAAAGAACCAATATTATTGCAAATTAAATTTACTATAAATATTGTTTTATACATTTATTCTCTATCTTGAATATTAACCGAGATATTTGCATTTTTATTAAATGTGGGCGGTGACGCACGAGTGAGTTTCCCGCCAAAAGCCAGGTCGGCCGTCTGCGTAACTACTCGGCTCTCGTATGGTCTATTGTATAACTTCACGTGGGAGATCTGCTTAGTTTGCGCAGCCCCTGCGAGACGAATTTTTTCACTTTAAGTAGATACTTAAAGTGAAAAAAATTCTAATTTCTAAGATTAGTCATTGAACATTTCATGTAAATTCAGTAGAATTTAAGCTAAGAAGTTAATCTAAAAACCGGAATTTAAATTCAACTGAACATAAAATGTATACTGACTAAGATACTTATGTTATTAAACATTTCAAGTTCAGTTAAATTTAAATTCTGGTTTATAGATAAACTTCTTACTTTGGGACAAAAGTCCGTCACGCAGGGGCTCCGTTAACTAAGCAAATTTCCCACGTGAAGGTTTACAATAGATAAATCTACATACTGGTAACCAATCTTATTGCAAATTTATTAGCCTATAAATGTTGTTATATACCTATTTTCCCTATCATGAATATGGACCGAGATATTTGCATTTATTAGTTTTCAGCCTTCAGTAATCCTCAACTCAAGCAGTTAATGCAGCACGACGAACTTCAGTTGTATTTCGAGCTGTGTCAAGAAAAAAACCATCTGTCCTCCATCAGGACACATAGTGGTTTAGCAATTACTGACATACATGAATGGATAAACTTACAGTGCTTCCACTAGTCAATGGAGTTAAACCTTTCCTACCTGTAACAAACAAAAATGAAAATTAAAAATAAAATCCAATATCTAAGTTAATATTCGTGATAGAGAAAAAGTGTATAGGACAGCATTCATAGACAATTAAATTTGTTTTAAGATTATTTAAAATTTTTCTATCAAACTAATAGTAGCCAATATATTGTGAAATTTTCCTCCTTTAACCCCCCCCCCCGTTCGATGTCAATAGTTAACGAACTTGATTTTTAGTTTTACATAAATTCATTATTTACGGAGGAATAAAATGTGGAGTTTCATAACGATCAATCAAAAATTCCGACCGCCTTAACAGGGAAGAAATTATGAGAGTGTTTTTATATGTATAAATTATCATTTTGACCGGGCCTCATTTTCGTCTTTCATCTATTCCGATTTCAGATGTTAACGAACTTTACCTTCATTTTAACATAAAACGTTTAACAATTGAGTTTGGTAACGATTGAACAAAAATTGCGACCGCTAGAGCGGTAACAGACTATATATATATATATATATATACATATATATACATATATATATATATATATATATATATATATATAAAATTGTAACCTCTGTCTGTACATTGATTTTTTTCGCGAAATTTCACGACTTTTCGTTTCACATGTCTTAGCCACCATAACTGCATTTTGTTTCTTTCATGTATGTTTGCTTGTTTATTTGTTTGTTTGTTACCTTTTCACACATAAACGGCTGAACCGAATTTTATTAAACTTGGTATGTACATTACTACTAACCCAACTTAGACTTTAGGCTATATTAATTTTCTCTGAAACGAACAGGAGTGGGGGTTATAAGGGAGGCCTGAAATTAAAAATAGCGATATTTCGTTTCGTATTGGTTTTTCGGTAAATATGCACATAACAAAAGTTGTTTATTTTGTTATTTAGAGTAACTTTTGCTATATACTCTTTCGTCGTATACCGAAGGGTAAATGCGTAATACGCTAAAAATTATAGCGGGAGTCAACAATATTATTTGGCACAAAAGACTCTACCAAACTAAATAAAACTCGGTATGTGTACATAATGTATATGATTATAAGCTATATTAAAATTTTTAGGTTAGAATGGGAGTGGGGATTATAAGGGAGGCCTGAAATAAAAATTAGCGATATTTCATAGACTATTTGTTTTTCGAAAAACATGCACATAACAAAAGTTGTTTTACTTTGTTATTTAGATTAACTTTTGTTTTATATATTTCTCAAGGTACAATGTGTGGAGCAAGTAATTTGCGGAGAAATATTGATATGCTCAACAATTCATTCCAATTTTAACTATGAGGTACCTCACCTGGAAAAATTAATTCAAATCTATGTTAATATTTTGTCCTTAATAACTGAAATCTATGCATAATGCACAGGAGACGGGAAATATGACAATTTGGAGGACAGTGAAGACTTACATAAAAAATTAATTTGATTATTAACAAATGCCAACAACGGGTATAAACTCTTAACACTGGGACGGGTAAATGTCAAATTAGTGTGCAAAGAAAAGCCTTTGCAAAAAAAATACCATCACCATTCGGCCACAAATCAATTCCCGGGCGAAGCCGGGTATCTGAGCTAGTATATATATATATATATATATATATATATATATATATATATATATATATAATTTTGAAGGTTCCTCATTTTCGTCATCTCCTGGATAGGATCGATGGACATGTTTCTAAAATGTCCCATGAGTACGACCTCAACAGCCGATTTCCCTTAAAGAGTGTACATATTACACGCCAAGCCCAATAGCAGATTTCCCTAATAGTAAAAATAAGATATAAAGTAAGAACAGCGGGAGGAGTGGATATAATAAATGAAAACAAAGAATTGGCAAGGAAGCCGGCGGGGACCTTCACAGCTAAAGTCAAGGTCCCTCGGCGGGAGGCAGTTACCGACAACAGCTGACTTATAAATCAATCTCATTATCTTATCAACACTAACTAGCTATATTCGGTAATTGACAACTATTAATACTGACACTATTTAAATTTGTCATGTGACACAACAATTTATGGATTCCAACTGTCATTTCCTGGCAACCTAAACAGAGCACTCGGAGGTCAACATGCTTGCTGGCCAGCAACAAGCAATTAACTAATTCACATTATTAATATTAATATAAACTGTAAACTAGTGCATGGTGTTTAACTTCAATAAAATTAACCATTGCGATGGGAAGAACGAGATAAAAATACAAGGAACTGGACGATAACTCCTTCAGTGGTCCAGCTGGTCTGCCATAAGATCCCAGGGTTCGAATTTCGTCTCATTTCACTAATTCCTTCCTTTATATAACAAGGCAGTAAAACTATTCAGTCCTTAACGATGATATATTAAAAGAATTATAATGACATATAGCGAGATGGAAATATCGCATTGCCCCTTAGCACACGTCATCTTTAATGTACACGAAGAAAATTAGACTCGTTTAAAGGATAACAACTTAAAGTTATAAATGACTAATTAAATTTCAAAAGTTTTCTTGGAAAAAAAGAACTGCTACAACTGGGAAAATAAAATAATAATAAATAAAAAAATGTCCACGTCCTAGCAGAAAAGCAGCCTAACAACGTATTTTCCTTTTGCAATTTTCTCATTCAATACTACGACATATGAAGTCCGTTATGTAGGAACTGCTGAATTAGCTGTTTTCTAAAGGATTTCAGTTAAACCATGTATGTATGTGTGTATATATGTATATATATATATATATATATATATATATATATATATATATAAATATATGAATTTGTAACGTATGTCTGTAAATTGATTTTTTTTTTGTCTAAATTTCACGATACTTTATCGCTTCGCATGCCAACGAAAAGATATCAACAATTTTTGGCTTTACAGTCTATTTGTTACCTTTTCAGGACTGAACCGACTTTTAAGAAACTTGGTAGGTATATTTCTACTGACCCATCTTAAGACTTTAGACTACACTAATATTCTCAAAAACGAACAGGAGGGGGAGGGGGTTATAAGGGAGGCCTGAAACGATAGATCTCCATATTACGTTACCTAATGGTTTTTGGGCAATCCAGAATATAACAAGAGTTAATGTTTTATTATTTAAAATAACTTTAAGTAAAACTATAAAAGGGGTAAACAATTTTAAAGGGCACAAAAGTTTAAACTGAATTTTACGAAACTCCGTATGCTATTTAGTAAACATTAAAATAAATTTTGGTAAGTAATCAATCCATTGCACACAGTCTAGATTCGTAATTCATGAAAACTAAACGTAATGTGTACCTTGTACATGTCCAATGTATTCCTCCATTTTGGAGATACAAATCTCGAGTGGGCCATAACTGGGCCTTGGGATGTTGCAAGAAACAATGTAGTGTAACGGTATCAAATCATTTCCTGTTGGAAATTCGCTCCTGTTACACCAGCTATAATTTTCTCAGCCCTCTATTATACTGATAAATATAACAGGTTTATTCTCACCATCAAAGTTCTCAAGGCTTGGGTGAGAATCAAATATATCTTAAGATAATACGGTGCCTGGGACAGGTATGTTATGCTTATCGTCTAATATTGGGCGAGTGACGTCAAAGCAGAGCTAATCAGCAAGAAGTATAGAGGATGTGTTGATAGCGGCGAGATAAAAGGAGAGGAGGAGCAGTGTAGAAATAGTTGGCCCTCTCTGGATACGACTTGCCAAAGAAGATTGGCCAGCCACCAACTAAACGCACCAACCTCAGCCAGGTGCCGCGCAAACTGCAAAACTCACACGCTGATGATGTCATCTCAAATTATATTCTATATTTCTTCCGTAACAAAGAGCAAATTTATTAAGAAAAAAAGGGGGGGGGCTTAAAGTGTGTGCTGGCTATGCTTAAAAGTCCGTCATTCAAGGGATGGCTAAACTAAATAGATTTCCGCTTTCTCTCATATAAGAAAATTCGTAATTAATGACTGGAATAATTTACGGTATAACACTGACATTAAACTTAGAGAAATCAAATCAAACACGCTCAACTGGACTTGAAGTAATAGACACTCTAGAAGAGAAGAAATTGTACATTGCACAGAGCAGACTAAACTAACACATTCATATCTACTGAGCAGACAAGATGAACCTATATGTCGCTACTGCAGTAGGAAGCTGGCTGTTAAACACATACTGACTGACTGCACACAAGTAATAACGTAGCCATGGCCCACAAATGTATGCAAACTACTGGCCGACAGTAGCCAATATATAGATGATGTTTCAAAGTATTTAAGAAATAATGGATTATTTGAAGAAATATAAAAGCTATTATGTACAATTATGAAAGTTATATATAGCAAGCACTGCACGTGGAATATACGTTTTACCTCCTTCCAGTTTAACTATTTATAGTATTTATTTCTTTTAATATTTGTTTCTGTTTTTTCCCCTCATGTTGTAAATATACTAACAATTTATATTTAGTTTTGTCCATTCTATTTATTTTGTATATTTGTAAAACTTAGCCGTGTAAAATTTTAATATTTATTTAATTTTGTAAAATTATGTTCTAACGTGTTAAAAGATAAAAATCGCCATTGTAGCGGCATCTCAAATAAATAATAATAATAATAATAAATATACTTCCCACCACCCTGTTGGATCTATTTTCTATGGAGTAGAAGCGGTAGTAGTTTAGAAAATCTTAAATGACGACGACACACAGAAAATAAAATTGCACATTTCTCGCTATGTTAATGTTCAGTGAAAACAATATTTGAAATTTAGCGAATAGTAACATAGATATTGTGAATTTTCAAATACCACTCTAAACCCCTCCCCCCCCCGTCCGTGTCCCTCTAGTTGGATTTTGGTAGCAGTCATTACAAACTTTTATCTTTAGTTTTACAAAAAAAAAAAAAAAAAAAAAAAAAAAAAAAAAAAAAAAAAAAAAACCTTTTAATATCGTGTTTGGTAACTCTCAAACGAACATATAGTAACATATTAATCAGACATAGACGTTATTTTTTTGTCATCTAGTAGATAAACTGCTCAAAAATGAATAGGGATATAGGCTGTTTTGTGGTATGTATGGGGCCTAGCATATCTTTTTTTTTTATTATTATAAATATCATTAATATTTATTAGAAATTATTGTCTTTTTTCCCCCATAAAAAAGAAATTTAATTAAGATAGATTTAATTAAAATTAATAGGATAAGAAAAAATAACCAATATCCCTATTCATTTTTGAGCAGTATAGAATCGGTAGGCATTAGAATGAAAGCACCCACAATACGCGCCAAGCAGATATGACTTATTACACAAACACGAACGCCCACAATTTTCAGGCATTAACGAACTTCACCTTCAGTTTAAGATTTTCCCTCAAAAGAAATCTGCAATTGACGTTAAGCTCATGATCTTATTGTAAAATTAAATGATATAACATTTTTTGGGCCGACTTAAAATAACAAAGATACATCTAATTTTTAACTTTACCCTACCTAATTTCCACCCTCTGGATATCTAAATAGCTGTCAATTTCATCAATGGTTGCAGCCAGATGCTTGATAGACCAATGGGGAAAAAAATCGTATTTCAGATATGAACTAAAATATCCGTTTCGACCCCCATGGACCTAATGACTAATTTCGAAGAAAGGTAAACGAGGATATCATAACTCAAAATTATAAAATAAAATTTTATATTTCGGTTTGTTGTAATGTCTAGTTATACTCCTCCACGTCTGATAGTAATTTCGAATAACGGGGGAAGGGAAGGGGGTAATAAAATGGCTATCTATAATAGTATGGGAGACAAGAAACACGAATGTATTTTAATCATGAAAATATGTACAAATCGTGTTCTTTAAATTATATGAGCAGATGCTTTATAACAGGATAAGGTGTTGTATGATTAATGTAATAGGAGTACAAGGAAGTTATGTGGAGAACATTCTTTTTTTTCATAAGGAAACAAGGAAAATCATATAACTAATTATATTTTCCCATGCTGAGTAAAAGCAGTTAATTAAGACGCATTAATTTATAATAATTCTTAACTAACATATATATGGTTGTTTTATACATTTAGGCACTTGAATATGGGCTTTAAATAAAGCTTGTAAGGGGGAAAGCTATAAAAGTCCGTCACGCAGGGGCTGCGTGAACTAAGCAGATTTCCCATGTGAAGTTTTACAATAGAGAAATCTGCTTAATAATAACAGTAGTAGTAACGAATCTCTAAGCATGAGGGACGATCAGTTACGGAAACGGCCGAACTAGCTTTCGGCGGAAAGTCCCGAATCTAGTAAAATTCTGCCGACCACACACGCAATACACATGCAAATATCTCGGTTAATATTCAAGATATAGAATAATATATAGAACAATATTTATAGTAAATTTAGTTTGCAATAAGATTGATTCTATACAAATTTTTGATCCGACGCATAACAATGGAGATGTTTCGATTTTTCAAAAGACCCCCTATAAACTCACCCTACCACTGGTCCGATTTCAGCCATTAACGAACTTAATCTTTCTTTTTAAATAAAACGATTAAATATCGAGTTTGGTAACGATCAAATAAAAATGACGACCGCTAGAGCGTTAACAAACAAATATATATATCTATATATATATAAAATTGTAACCTCTGTCTGTACATTGATTTTTTTCGCGAAATTTCACGATAACTTTTCGTTTCACATGTCATAGACACCATATCTGCATTTTGTTTCTTTCGTGTATTTTTGTTTGTTTGTTTGTTACCTTTTCACGCATAAACGGCTGAACCGAATTTTATGAAACTTAGTATGTATATTACTACTAGCCCAACTTAGACTTTAGGCTATAGTAATATTCTCTGAGACGAACAGGAGTGGGGGTTATAAGGGAGGCCTGAAATTAAAAATAGCAATATTTCGTTTTCTATTGGTTGTTCGGCAAATATGCACATAACAAAAGTTGTTTATTTTGTTATTTAGAGTAACTTTTGTTATATACACTTTTGTCGTATACCGAAGTTTAAATGCGTTATATGCTAAAAATTATAGCGGGAGTCAACAATATTATTTGCCAAAAAAGGCTCAACCGAACTAAATAAAACTCGGTATGTGTATTAGCAGTGAGGCCTTCATTATGATAAGCCATACCAACATTTGTATGGACGGGCAGGAGTGGGGGTTATAAGGGAAGCCTGAAATTAAAAATAACGATATTTCGTTTTCTATTGGGTTTTCCGCAAATATAAACATAACAAAAGTTGTTTATTTTGTTATTTGGAGTAACTTTTGTTATATACACTTTTGACGTATACCTAAGTATAAATGAGTTATACATTAAAACTTTAGCGGGCACTAACGCCTGAACCGAACTTAACAAAACTCGGTATGTCAATTAGCACTAATTCTTCCATGATTATAAGTTATATTAAAGTTTTTAGGTTCGAACGGGAGGGGGTTATAAGGGAGGCCTGAAATAAAAATTCACCATATTTACATGTATAAGAGACGGGAAAATAAAAATATTGAAGACTGTGAAGCCTTATCGAACAAATAATCTATTATTAGCAAATCCACGGCAACGACGGGTATCAATCCTAAACACTGGGACGGGTAAATGTCAAAATATTGCAATGTAAAGCCTGCTAAAAAATACTATCACCATTCAGCCTCAAATGAATTCCCGGGCGAAGCCGGGTATCTGAGCTAGTATATATATATATATATATATATATATATATATATATATATATATATATATAAAATTTTGAACGGATCTCATCTCCTGGGTAGGATCGATGGACATTTGAAGAATTTATTCGAAAATCGCGTCATGAGTACGACCTCAATAGCTGATTTCTCTGAAGGGAAATCTGCTAAAACAGGAATAATTAAGACTTCTTATTACCAATATAAGGATAGACATCATCAGAGAAATTCATAAAAGCAATTCAAACAATAATAATTATTTACCGACAAATTCTTCTGCCTTTACAATCAATAAAATAATGCATTCTTAAGTAGTTTTACAGATTTCCCTTAAGGAGCTGGCCTGTTTACAATTCTGCTCCTTTCCGTTCTAGAGACTACTAACTTGTATTGTAAATTGACTGAAAGATTTTTCATTACCGTTTGTATTTATTCACTTAATATTGACGGTAGTGTTACCAATATGTACATTTATCTATTGTAAACATTTGCGTGGGAAAACTGCTTAGTTTACGCAGCCCCTGCGTGAAGGACGTTTATAATATCAGTCACAGTATTTCTATGACTTTCCAACGGCAGACACACACCACAAACAGCGTTATATTCAAGTTAGTTCAACACGGTCAACACAAGATGAAACCAATCCTCCCAAGTATTAAATTAATGTTACAATATTTGTTGGGTTTACTTGAGGGAAAATGGAAGCGTGCCGGAAATACGGCTGGAGATGGTGAGGTGGGGGATGGGGGGGAGGGTGGAGGAAAACCCATGAGAAAGTCCATTATTGTGAGGTTAGCGACCCCGGGAAAACTTCAATTCAAACATTTAACGAGGTTATCTCCAACAACTCACAATATATCCTGCAAAACAATTAATATTCATAAGGTATCCCCCCCCCGTTATATCCCAGAAAACCAAAATTCTGTAAATGTGGTTGCTATTCCACTGGTGGGATAAAGAACACAAAAACTCAGCAATAGATGTCAACTTACAAGAATTCATTTTTAGCTAGTACATTTCAATATATATATATATATATATATATATATATATATATATATATATAAAGTACCTCACCAAGGGGCTGCGAAAACTATGTAGATTTCCGTCTTGAAGTTTAACAATAGATAAATCTACCTACTGCTAACACTCCACCGCTTAAGCTTATTGCAAATTAAATTTACTATAAATATTGTTATATGCATTTATTCCCTATCTTGAATATTAACCGAGATATTTGCATTTTTATGAAATTTGGGCCGATAACGGATTTTTGAATTTCCCGCGAAAAGCTAGTTCGGCCCTTTGCCGTAACTGTTCGGCTCTCCTATGGAGATTTCTCTATTGTATAACTTCACGTGGGAAATCTGCTTAGTTTACGCAGCCCCTGCGTGACGGACTTTTTTTTTTCTTTCCAGTGTGATATTGACAGACCTGTTCGTTTACATTTGAGACGCTTCCCGTCGGGAGTCTGTTAAAATTGACTGAAAAATTTCTGATTATCGTTTGTATTTATACACTTAATATTCACGGTGGTGTGTTGATACCAGTATGTAGATTTGTCTATTGTCAAACATCACGAGGAAAATCTGCTTAGTTTACGTAGCCCCTAAGTGACGGACATTTTTGTCTTCTCCTAGGTAGGATATATGGAAGACGAGAACTTAGTTTTTAATTGATGAAGCCACCACAGAACGAATTTGCACGAATCTCGCAAAAATACTTAACCCGAAATAACTTATCGTCCCTGTGGCTTGGATGAAAAACAGAAATGAATGAGCCAGAAAGGAGGAGGTTAAACAGCCCTTCAGAAATGAATGGAGAAGCAAGATGACAGAGCCTCAAGAGCATTTATTTATTAATGTAGTAGCTCAGGTTCCGCCAACGCAAAATATACAACACTAATAATTTATATGGGTGAAGAAAAAAGGAGTGCATATCCGCATGTTAAAAATATTTCCACAGTGAAATATGGCAGAGATGACAAGCAACTCGGCGAAGAGAGTGCTGTAATCAAGGGGTAAGTAAGGAGCCTAGAGGAACTGGCTATCTTTAGAACCCTGGATAAAAGATGGAGAAACATTATATAAATTCAAAGGGAGGAAAATTCCCTCAAGAAAATGATTATATAATTTCCAAATTATGTAACATTAATTTTCTCCGAGAGCCCTTTCCTTCATCTTTCTCTCCCTATTTCCTCTAAATAGTTTAACGGCCCTGACTGTTTCCACTCCCCGAAATATTAAAGCCGAATCTCCCTGATGGATACTAACTAAGGCTTCCTTTAAACTCCCAACATCTGGGTTTCACCGACACAGATACGCTTTAAGTAGATTTGCCGCGAGCGAAATCAGCTATTGACGTTCGACTCGCGCCAACGCTATCGAAAAAGGAAATGACAAACATGAGGTCCCTGTGATATATATATACATATATATATATATATATATATATATATATATAAATATATATATATATATATACATATATATATATATATACATATATAAATATAAATATATATATATACTAGCTCAGATACCCGGCTTCGCCCGGGAATTGATTTGAGGCTGAATGGTGAAGGTATTTTTTAGGCAAGGCTTTACTTTGCACAATATTTTGACATTTACACGTGCCAGCGTTTAGGGTTAATACCCGTTGTTGGCATTTGTTCATAATAAAATTAATTTTTTATGTAAGTCTTCACTGTCCTCCAAATTGTTATATTTCATATTTTGTTATATTGTCATATTCCCCGTCTCCTGTGCATTATGTATATATTTCAGTTATTAAGGACAAAAAAGTCCGTCACGCAGGGGCTGCGTAAACTAAGCAGATTTCCCACGTGAAGTTTTACAATAGAGAAATCTGCCTAGTAATAACCTATTCTCACGAGGACGAATAGTTAGTGAAATGGCCACACTAGCGCTAGTGCGCTCGGCGGAAACTCCAAAACATAGCCAACCACACTCACAATACAAATCCAAATATTTCGGTTAATATTAAAGATACAGAATAAATGTATAGAACAATATTTATAGTAAATTTAATTTGCAATAAGATTGGTTCTATACACTTTTTTGATCCGACGTATGGTAATGGAGATATTTCGAATTTTCGAAAATCCCCCCCTCCCACTGGTTCGATTTTAGCCATTAACGAACTTGATCTTCCTTTTCACATAAAACGATTAAATTCCGAGTTTGGTAACGATCAAACAAAAATTGCGACCGCTAGAGCGTTAACAGACAAATATATCTATATATATATATATATATATATATATATATATATATAGATATATATATATATCTTTGAACGGACCTCATTTTCGTCATCTCCTGGGTAGGATCGATGGACATTTGAAGAAATTTTTCGAAACTCGCGTCATGAGTACGACCTCAATAGCTGATTTCCCTTTATATATTAACATAGATTTGAATTAATTTTTCCAGGTGAGGTACCTCATAGTTCAAATTAGAATGAATTGTTGAGCATATCAATATTTCTACGCGAATTACTTGCTCCACACATTGTTCCTGGAGAAATGTATAAAACAAAAGTTAATCTAAATAACAAAGTAAACAACTTTTCCAAGGCAGTGTGTGAACAAATTGTGAAGAATTGGACGTTTTTTTTCTCTCTCTCCATCTAAACAACTTTTGTTATTTGCATGTTTGTCGAAAAACAAATAGACAATGAAATATCGCAATTTTTTATTTCAGGCCTCCCTTATAACCCCCACTCCCGTTCTAACCTAAACATTTTAATATAGTTTATAATCATGGAAGAATTAATACTAATTGGCATACCGAGTTTTGTTAAGTTCGGTTCAATCGTTAGCGCCCAATAAATAGTTGACTCCCACTTTAGTTTATTGTGTACATCTCGTTTATACTTTGTTAAAAGACAAAAATGAATATCGCAAAAGTTACTCTAAATAGCAAAATAAACAAATTTTGTTATGTGCATATTTTGTTATTGGGCGGTAACGATTGAACCGAGCTAGTATATATATATATATATATACGAGCTAAAGTACCTAGCTCGGGAAATCTTTAAAGGCTGAATGATGATTGTTAGGGACTATATATCCGTATTATAATGGAAGATTTATATATCTCTTATTTTTATATCTCATTGGATTTCTAGAATATTGGTTAGATGTAGAATCATATGTTTTTGTAGTTGTAGATACACAAGCCAGTTGTTTTGTTTTGTTGCTGAGTCATGAGTTGAAGAATAAACAGATACAATCTAAACCTTATTTTGTACTAAAGAACAATGATGATTGTATTTTTTTTTGTTTTGGCAAGGCTTCAATGTGTACCCGTACAACTACACTTCTCGTCTGGGCATATTGTTTTCCCGCAAGGGTCATGTGGGAGACTTATAGAATATAAATTTTAGTTTTGAAGAATAAATGAAAAGAAGTCTCTAGTCAATCCTTTTCACGGTTTGACACACCGTGAATAATTCACATCATAACCGTGGGTAGCATTTATTATAATTAAATATTATCTATAAAGTACATATTTCCTGGCAGAAAACAATCCGAGATTGTGAGCTTAGTTATATACGCAATAGTATATTTAGGTAGAATGTAATTCTATTTCACAGGAAATAACACAATTAACTGTGTTAGCCTCCCGACAACTTCCGCATCAATATTACTTTACTTAAATTATTTATTTAAAATATTTAAAAAACATATTTTTTTACTAATTTATATATTTGGCGTAAATAAATAACAGTGATACCCCAAATAATTTAGATTCGAAAGGCGAGGTGAGGGAAAGAGATTGTAGCCCTCCCTACAAACTCAAATAAGAGTTTAAATGCATGTATTTAGTTCATGTTGTTGTTATTACATTACCAAGTAAAGTTTAATAGTTGTAGATAGTACATAGTCATGTCAATAAAGTCAATACATCAGAGGAAATAAGATAATACATACCACAATTAAAGTGTTTGATTCTGCAGAAAACTATGATAGCGGAATCACACATTGTGCGAATTCAGCTTGACTTTGTTTAAATAATAAATTATACAAATTAAATAATATACGTAATTATATATTTGTCTGTTGCCGCTCTAGTGGTCGTAATTTTTGTTTTATCGTTACCGAACTCGACATATAAGCGTTTCATGGAAAACTAAAGGTCAAATTCGTTAAAGGTTAAATCGACCAGAGGGGATGGGGGTTTAGAGGGAGGAAATTTCAAAAATTCAAAATATCTCCACATTATATGTCAGATTGAAAAATTGTATATAAGCCCCTGCCCACTCCACTCCCACTCATGTTATAATAAGTCCGTCACGCAGGGGCTGCGTAAACTAAGCAGATTTCCCATGTGAAGTTTTAAAATAGAGAAATTTCACGAGAGCCGAGAGTTAAGGAAACGACCAAACTAGCTTTTGGTGGTGAAGCCCAGGTAGCCGCCTAGTTTTAATAAAAATGCAAATATCTCGGTTAATATTCAAGATAGAGAATAAATCTATAGAACAATTTTTATAGTAAATGTAGTTTGCAATAAGATTGATTCTGTACTATTTTTCGATCCAAAGTACAGTAACGGAGATATTTCGAACTTTCGAAAATCCCCCCTCCCACTGGCCCGATTTCAGCCGTTAACGAAATTGATCTTTCTTTTTACATAAAACGACTAAATATCGAGTTTGGTAACGATAAAAAAAAAACTGTGACCGCTAAAGCGGTAACAGACAAATATAAATATATATATATATACATACAGTTTTGAACGGACCTCATTTTCGTCATCTACTAGGTAGGATTGATGGATATTTGAAGAAAAATTTCGAAAATTCCGTCATGAGTACAAGCTCAATAGCTGATTTCCCTTAAGGGAAATCTGCTAATAAGCACATGGACCTCTTCATTCAAAGCGTGACGGACTACTTATTTCTCGTTTATGGTTTTTAGAGAACTCTTCTTCCGCCCACTCCATCTCGTCTAAGTTCATAACTAATAGTCTCAATTATGTTTCTTGTCTCGTTTACTTATGCCTTTGCAAAGGAGAAAATAGACTACTGAATGTGTCCTATTACTACACGTGCCATTAGCCCTTTCTTGTATTGCATATTATTGTCAGTTGTGACTAGAGAAGACTCCATGGCGATATTGCGGCACGTGCCAGAGGTAATAGCAAGGTTTATTCCGCCAGGTAAGAAGAATAACCTTCATTAGCATAATAAATGTCTTCTGCCTTTTATAGAAGCCATTACCAACAGCAGATGTATTTATTGTGCTAAAAGGAATCACAATTTTTCTACACCAATTAACGCTCGACAAACAGTGCTCCAGTATTTCATTTATTGGAAAGAATAACAGACAAACGGATCTTGGCCAATTTACTTAATTGAGCATAATTGCTCTTAAATTAATGAAACTTAACAGAGATAAAAATTCGTATTTAATATCCGGGAATTTAGAGTTGAATTACATTGTTAGTCACGTCTCTTAAACAATTAAAAAGGGTAAAAAAAAGCTGCAAGGTATTGCAAATTGGTTTATTATTTCCACCTAAAAAAAATGTAAATACAAAGTAAAGAAAGCTCCAATCAAAGCACAAATGTATTTTTGTAATGACATACAAACAACTTCTTTTCAGTGAAGATTCATTACCCCGACTCCCACTGCTTTCAATTAAAAATGTTGAAAATAAATAAAACTCAAACATATATAAAAGAATGAATTTTTATTAATATTACTAGCTAAGTTACACAGTTTCGTTCCTTCGTCCACGAATTCACTAGAGGCTGAATGATGATGGTTATTTTGCACAATATTTTTACATTTCCCTGCCCCAGTGTTCAGGATTTATACCCATCGTTGCTGCGGATTTGTTAATAATTTATAAAAATTATTTGTTACGTAAGGCTTCACTCTCCTCAATATTTTTATATTTCCCGTCTCCTGTGCATATAGTTTTTTTCTTTTTTTTCAATAACGTAATGGACCATATAATTCATAATCATAGAAAGTATCCTGTCTTTATATGAATAAAAGTTCATTTCCCTCGATGAAGTGCAAAGCCCAATAGGGACAGCTATTTTAGGTACGTCGTAACCGCTAATAAAGATACTCATTTTTAAGTATTTAATATTATCCCTATTCAATAATTTGAATTGGAGCTATAAATATTTCTTTTTTATTCTGTGGGTTTATAAGCTAATTTTGCAGGAAGAAATACATAAAGAATGCCGTCACGCAGGGGCTGCTAAAGCTAAGCAGATTTCCCACATGATAGTACAGCACACGTGTGAGTTCAATCTCTATTTCAATGTAAAAAACCGATAGATAAAAGGTTAGGGCTAGAATGCAGAAAACAAGAAAATACAAATACCACACTTAATACTTGAGTTACGAAAAATGTATAGAACAGACATTGTAGAGCATCAATAGCTTAACAAGATTGGTTCTATAACATTTTGCAATACCACTCATAATAATGGCGATATTTTGAATTTCCAAAATCCCCCTCTAATCCTCCCCCTTTCACAACCTAACCTATTCCACAAAATGTCATCGCACTAAGTATTTGCATTTATCTCACACAGTAAACGTTCAATGGAAACAATATCTGATATTTAAGCTTGGAATAAAGATAACAGCTTATTGCTAATATGACATGAGTAGGAGTATCTCCGATAACATTCAAGACAGAGAATAAATGTATATAACAATATCTACAGCACACGATATTTGCATTAAGATTAGTTCTGAACATTTTTTCGATCAGACGTGCCATAACTGAGATATGTCAATTTATGAAATTACTCCTCTCCCTCTAGTTCGATTTCAACCATTAACGAGCATGAGCTTTAGTTTTGTATATATATCGAGTTTAATTACGATCAAATAAGAGTTGCGACAACTAGAGTGGTAACAGGCGCGTGCGCGTGTATGTGCGTGTGTTTATATAATTTTGAACGGACCTCATTTTCGTCGTATACTAGGTAGGATCGATGGATATTTGAAGATTTTTTCGAAAACCTCATCATGAGCACGACCTCAATAGCCCTTATGGGAGCTCTACTAAAATAAAATCTGCGTATTGTGCAAATGTTCGGAGCTTCTGTGTCCCGTTCATCAGGTATTGTTTAATACCTACGTCTTTTTGAATGACTGGGGCAATACTCAGTAGCCGTTGAAAAATATTCATGGGTCAATATATTATCCAATGCTAAAAATAAACCACCAGATATTAAAATTTGCACGCTTGCCCCGTCTCTGTCATATATTGGGATGTCATGATATCAGGCCGTGCTATTCGACATAATAAACCTGATATTGTTATCATTGATAAGGGTGAATAATCAGCTGACACCATTGATATCTCTCTGTCAAATAATGAGAACATTGGTAAGTCTTTCTCCGAAAAAAAGAACAAAATGACAAGATTTAGCTAATGAAATTACTTTGAGAATTGTATTCCGTAACTTTCATTGAAATCATAATATTTGTAAATGGTTAAGAACCAAAAACAAGATAATAAATATGAAATATTTAAAATTGTCTCAAGTATTCTATAAAACACCTATTAGCCACTTAAAATAACGAAATAATTTTTAAATGAAGAACAGCAAAACAAACTATTTATGAAATGTACAAGGAAGTCAAGTTGTGTCAACATCAGAATTTTATCATGAGTTAATCCAAGTGGATTAATGTCCACTCAACAGCAAGATTTATTCCCCGTTCAAAAAATAGAAAGTTTTTTTCTTTTATATATCTCAGTAAATATAAACGTTTTTATAATTAAAAACAATATTTCTCGCCATTTACAAACTCAAGTATCTTGTGTAATATTAGTTAGTTATCATGGGCTTTATGGCTTTCTCTGTTTTAATGGCAGTGGCCGGCAAGGGGGGGGGGGAGAATTCGAAAATTCATACCCCCCTTATTATGAGTCGTATCGAAAAATGTTAAGGACCAATCTCGTTAAAAAATGAATTCTCCGAAATAGTTGCTCAATACATTTTTCCATAGCTCATATAATAAACGAGTTATAAGTGCATTCTCGTTTTCAGCCTTCAGTAAACCCCCACTTCTACCCGTCGGATTTAGCAGATTTACCTTAAGGGACTGTCGTACTCATGATTCAATTTTCATAAACAAGTGTGTGTGCGCGTGTGTGTGTGTGTGTGTGTGTGTGAGAGTGTGTGTGTTTATGTGTGTGTATAGAATCTATATTTTATTTTCTTCAAGGCTATAAAATTACAGGTCCTACTTTATAATATTGCACATTGTTATTAAACTAGAGTGTAAAAGGGCTCGTTTTTTCTATTATTACTTACCAAGACTAAAGTTACTTAAAAACTATTGTCAATATACTATAGATATAGTATAATGACAATATACTATAGATATACAAAACATAAGGTTGTGACCCTGCTGTGTGAAAAAACAAGGGAGGTTACTACAACCCTAGTCCTAAGTGCAATAGTTATGTGTAATAGGTTTTAAGTATCTTTAGTTTTGGCAAGTAATAATAGAAAAAACACCCTCTTTTACACTCTAATTTAATAACAATGTGCAATATTATAAAGTAGTACCTGTAATTTTACAGCCCTGAAGAAGAGAAAATAAAGATTCTGGAAATATCGGCATAAACTAAGATTTTTTCACCAACATTGACCAAAACTCCAAAAAGAATAACAACATACATATATATATATATATATATATATATATATATATATATATATATTTGTCTGTTACCATTCTAGCGGTCGCAATTATTGTTTGATCGTTACCAAACTCGATATTTGGTAGTTTTACGTAAAAAGAAAGACCAAGTTCGACCACATTATTCGAAGCTTAAATACCAAATATCGTTTCAAGAGATATTATATGAAATACATGCAAATATGTTTTGGTGACCCCCCCCCCTCCGTCTTGACTTCTAAAATTTGATTGATTCAGATAAAAATTATTCCGATTCATTATAAACTACCGTACTGGATATAGTAAATAGTTTTCAATAAAATTAATGTGTAATATTCTGATAAATTATAGTAATTGTTTTTCTTTCCGGTAAGAGGTTGGCAGACCTCCTTGTTTACATTTCAGACACTTCCCGTCGGGAGGTTCCTTGCTATCGTTTGTATTTATTCCCTTATATTGACGTTGCGTTTATGCACACTTAATATTATGATACCAGTATGTAGATTTATCTATTGTTAAACTTCAGTTGGGAAATATGCTTAGTTTTGCTAACTAGGCAGGATCGATGGACATTTGTAGACATTTTTCGAAAATCGCGTAATGAGTACAACCTCAATACAAATTTACGTCTAAATCTAGAACCTTTCGTAGTTACCTTTTAAGCATACCGTAGAAATTGTATGCACATGGAAAAATAATCAGCATTTGTTGCCAACTATGAAAGGTTTTAATGGCGGAATCAGAACGGACGCCTCATTCGTTCGGCTGGAAGGCCATAAATCGTTTATTGAATAGTAAAACTCCTGCAGCAATTGACCTAAATCGAATATGGCTCCCTTGTTCCAGCCAGCCTCATATTGACTCGCATAACCACTTCCTAGGGAGTCAATATATATAAACAAAGCTACTAACCTAGTTCTTTTTAGAAGAGTTCCCTGAAAGAAGTCAATTATTAAGGCTGTACTATTTACGCGATTTTCGAACATTTTCCAGAAATTACAATCGATCCTTCACAGGAGATGACAGAAATGAGGTCCGTTCAAAATTAAAATTCAGTTGACGGTCTAGCGGTCGCAATTTTTGTTCCAAAAGAAAGATCAAGTCTGTTAAAAGCAAAAATCGGACTGGTGAGCGAAGGGAATTCCGAAAATTTGAATATCTCCTTAATAATAAATCGGATCGAAACATTGTCCATAAACAATCATTTTCAAATTACAATAGCTCTTCTCTGTATCAAATATTATGGGAGTAATTCATACTTTCTTGTTTTCGGCCTTCAGTCCAGCCCCCGGTACTGTCTGCTCATGGTTTTTGTTACACAGAAAAAGTCGATATGAGTTGAGTTGAGGTCACAAGTATAATACACCAACACGAGGAAAATCTGCTTAGTTTACACAGCCCTTGCGTGACGGACTTTTTTTTTGTCGCCAGTCTAAGGCCATTAGTTTAATCTTAAGCGCATTACCTTTCCTACTAGAATTGGAAATGGCAGTATGAAATGTAAATTGTAATGTTCACTGAACATTTTTCTGAACATAAAAAATAGTCTGTCACACAGGGCTGCGTTAACTAAGCAGATTTCCTAAGTTAGCCCTTAAGGGAAATCTGCTAAAATGAAACGTTATAATTTTTCATCTCCTCCTTATACAGTTTATTAAGTACTCACAAACTTAAGTCAGGTGCAAGATCTTTTTTTCTGGGACAATGGCTATCATTTTTAGGAAACAGTTTTTACAAAATTAGCGATTTTCGAAATTTTTCTTCAAATGTCCATCGATCCTGCATAGTAGCTGATGAAATTGAGGCCTGTTCAAAATTGTGTATCTATCTATCTATATATTTGTCTGTTACCTCTCTAGCGGTCGCAATTTTTGTCTTATCGCTACCAAACTTGATGTACAATCGTTTTATATAAAAAGGAAGATCAAGTTCGTTATCCTACGAACTGAATCGGACCATGTAGAGGGGGATTTAGAGGGGTGGGGAGAATTTCGAAAATTCTTAATATCTCCGTTATTATGCGTCCGATCGAAAAATTGTATAGAACCAATTTTATTGCAAATGTAATGTTATATAAATATTGTTATGTACATTTGTTCACT
Source organism: Riptortus pedestris (assembly GCA_019009955.1). Lineage (NCBI taxonomy): Eukaryota > Metazoa > Arthropoda > Insecta > Hemiptera > Alydidae > Riptortus > Riptortus pedestris. The sequence goes on from CM032228.1 coordinate 7,846,379, forward strand.
ATCTTGATTATTAACCGAGATATTTGCATTTTTTAGTTCTTGATCTTTAGTAAACCCCCTCTCCTACTCATTTTATATAAACAATATGCTATTATGTTATGAATCACTTTATTTGGAGCCTAAATACCAGATATTGTTCTCATTAGACGATTACGTTTTGAGATAAATGAAAGTACGTATTGCACGTGGGAAATCTGCTTAGTCAACGCAGCCCCTGCGTGGCGGAGTTTTAATTTTAAAATCTGGCGTTTTATATAAAAACCTTGGGCAGGCTAGCATATCTGTCGGAGAGGTGTTTCTCCTATATCTTCGCCCATCTGATATTTGTAGGACATTTTTAAAACATTCCTTGCGAACAACTTTCTCCCCGATGAGTTAGTAAGATGATGACATCTTATTTTACTTCTTCGAGAATCACTTTTAGAATTAGAGTATGACCTCTTCCTGTTTATAACACTAATTAGTTTGCGTGAATACGATGTTTGTCGGTCAAAATTTCCTATTTTTTTAGTTTTATAAAATATATCGAATAAAAGCCAATTAATTATTTGAGTGAAGCCATGAGTGAAGTACTAGCACAAGGTGTATAGAGGAAGTTGAGCGAGGCATGACAATCAGCTGATGGATTTACTGTGGACCAATTACTCAGTGACCTTTCACGCCCAGCTGACAAATCGTTATTTCTATGGCAGATTCCGACAACTCCTAAAACATTCTACAACCCAATTCTCTTTTACGTCATATTATTTAACATTTCTATCAAATGTGTGTGGCAAAGAACCCTACCTAAGTTCATGATAATACTAAAGATCTCTTCTATGCAGGTGGTTAATAATACATAATTCTTCTTACACTCATATTTATGAGTTAATGAGGTATTTAGTATATCTCATATTACTATTTGGGAGTAAAATTTCATTTCCACATTTTACAACTCCCCACTATTAACACATTTATATATAGATAATATAGATGGGCATGGAAAAGTAAACTTAAAAATAAACAACACAATACTTAATAGAACGCATGTTTTTTCTATTAATAAATGCTGAATATGATAAAAATGATATTGATAATAATCAAGTACGTTTATTTAGAACATTAGCAAAATAAATTAAAAATTTACAAGTTTTTTTAAATAATAGAAATTATCTAAAATATACACACTAACATAAGCAACTTGGACTATGAAGTCCGTCTGTTGAGTTCTGCCTACTCATTCATGGATTTATACATGTATATATTTACAAAGTGCAAAAACAAACATCGGTTAATTAATGTCCTTAACAGTTAGGAATTTTCGGTACCTTTGCACACAAATACTAATGCAATAATGCCTGCTAATCTTTACAGTTCAAAAATAAAATATGATCATTGCGACTAAATTTTGGAGATCCAAGAAATTTCCTTCTGAATTCCTCAAGTACTGGACATAATGCTATGAAATGATATGTATTCTCCAAATAATTCATATTGCATAGAGAGCATACTCATACATTTTCAATTTTACACACAGAGTAATTCAAGTTCACCATTTCTACCCTAGCTTTAATAATTAGGTTTATGAATAATTATATATCACTAGTTTAGAACTTCCTAAAGTTATTTATATGAGTAGTAGGTACTGATAATAAGAAAAATATCAAAATTTAATTTTTCATCTCAAATGGTTTCCGAAATACTTCTTGGTAAAGTTTTGAAGAAACGTCCAAAAATGCTGGGCAGCCTTCTTTGAAACCGCTCTAGAAGGTGATCTAATGAGATTTTTTTTAAAAACATATGTTAGAGGGATAAATTATGTTCTATAACTTTTTGCGATTCGATGCATTGGAGAGGAGATACCATATAACACAATCAAATAAAATAATTTAAAATAAGGTGCAGCAAAGGTTTTGTTTATATAGTTTAATAGAGGTAAAAGAAATTCCTTTAGCCCCAAAAACAGATTTTTTTTACAAAAAAAGTCTGCGTGACCTCGCTGTTTTATACTCTTATAAAGAGATATAAAAAGAGACGTGCGTTATGTGAGTATACAAATAGTATTTAAATGGGATAGGAAATTTTAAATATCAAATTTTTCTTGACGTACGAACTTTTACGCTGACCTCCCTGCGGATTCTGTGAAACGCAGGGAGGTGTTATAATGTTTAAAAGAAAATAAAATAAAAAGTTGTTAGATGAAAGAAAAAAGCGTCACGCACGTCCGTCTGAATCAGGAGGCCTAGATTGAATGAGTGGGGATCTATGGTTGCGTATGGCGGATGGAAAAGTGTCTAGGAAGTAGAATCAAGACCACCAACATCATACAACTATAATGTGTGACAGCTGTTGGCCCTTCACTCCCTCTGTGTCAAGGGATGTTTGAATGTCTAGTTCCAATAGCGCAGCCTTTCTTCACTCATGTAACAATTTTAGCAAATTTCCCCCAAGGGAAATCAGCTATTACGCGATTTTCGAAAAAATTCTTCAAATGTCCATCGATCCTACCACGAGTCACGACCTAACTGGATGTTTAATTTCTCTTAGCTTACTAGTCGAGTTCAGCCATTGACCTTGCAATAGTGAAGTATTTCTGTCATTGCTACTTTGCATAAGACTTGTGTAAGTTTACGTCGGTGGTGGTTTTCCTACTATAGTATTTTATTTAATGTCCTCGTGACAAGCAATCCATATCTCCATGTTTATGTTTGTAAATATGAGAGAAAATTTGTGAAAATACTGGATGTGTATTTATTAGTTTCTTAGACGAGTAATGAGCTTATTGTAACTGTTATGTTTCTTAACATTTATGCCTATATTGGAAAGAGCGAGTAATATTGCATGCAGTTCTACTGTGTATATGCTTGTGCCATCGGGTGGTTTTATTGCTGTGAATATGATTGTCAATGACTCCCGATGCACCTTTACCACTGGCGGTTTCGGAACCGTCTGTGCGTGGTTTGCTATAATGTATTTAAAAGTGCTTTGATAAAAAATGTAAAATAAATTGCTTTCTTTAAATTTAAGTATCACTTTTAGGTTCTTAATCGTCCAAGGAGGAAATTGTGGTTGCATATTAAAATATGTTTCTTATTATGAGTATGAATAAAAAGTGGTTTATTTTTGTAAAGTTTTTGGATATAATTATTAAGAAGGTTTAATTTAATTTAAAAATCTCAGAACATAAACAGGAATTAAAATGCAAGTTGGTCATGAGATATTCAGTGAATGAGGTACCCGAAGTGAAAATGGCAAGAATAGAAGCGGAATATTACTAAAGACTAAAACCCCCCAAAAAATACGAAAAAAATTGTTAATATAGGATTTACAAGTATAAAGCAATAGTTGAAGAAAACGTTATTTCCCACAAGATCCGCGATACGTCATTTTATGCCAACTCATAACAACGGAAATATTTCAATTTTTATACTTCCACAAGCAAGGGAAAATATGTAAACAACAGTTGGAAATTAAGGCGAGGCGTTTAGTTTTGAGCTTTTAGAGAAAATCGCACAAACATGAATTGGCATCAGTTGAGCGTCGGCAGGTGAATGTACACTGTTAGCATACAAAGGTAGTTATATAAAGATTGCAATGTTGAAGTCATCACCTATTGGATGTTTGAAGAATATTTTTAATAAATCCCGCGATTTGTCTACAAGCAAACCTGCTATAACCTCCTGAGCCTAAGGATGGCTCCCAACGACGTAGGGAAACATCTAAATATGCAGAGGCGTTACCAAATAGAGCTGGCCTTGCCCATTAATGCACCAACGGTCTGTATAATTCTGCAATATCACCCTCGATTAGGAACCCTTTGTTCTTGTCGGGCCTTGCATAATATTAGCCAAGGTCGGAGAGCAAAAGTCGCCATTAACGATATGGGGATAATACACAAAAACCATCCCAATTATAATAGGAAAAGCATCTTGGTTCAACGGGAGGTTCGGGGCAAAGGAAGGGTATGCCAATGCTATCAAAAACCGAAGAAATAACTAAAGGAAGCATTCATAAACATAATTATTAACTAACTAATTCAATGCAATTAGCTAAAAAGTAAGTAAAAGTAGAATAGGAATCGAAATGTGTTGAAAATATGGGAAATAAGTACATCTAGGATGAGGCTTGTTTTTTGAGGGTATTTCATAACAGTACCGTCGCCTATTAGAATATGAAAAATATATCCCTTTTAAATATGCCTAGGTATGCTGTAGACCTATTGTATTCTTATTCTATGTTATTTGTAAATGTTTATATGTTTTAGATATGTTAATATTTGTGCAATATATTGGCTGCTGTCAGTTAGTAGTTCTGTCATTCGTAGGGTAAACTATTTTTTTTACCAGTCAAAGGTCTTTAACAGACTTTAGATGCACTTCATTTACTTTTTTTTAGTTTGATCAACAATAATTAGTTAGTTGATTAAAAAAAAATATGCTATTATTTATAGGCAGATAGTCCCATCTTTGACAGTATCAAGCCTTCTCTAACGATAGTTTAAAACCGATTTTATATTATAAATACTTGTTGTGCCTTTTAAATTAATTATAACCGTTTTTTACTGAATCCACTTCAATTAATCCAACAATGATGAATCGTGGCTGGTTAGCTACCGTTTATCATGAACTTTGGGGATTTTATTTAGTTTATTCCTTTCTTAATAAATTCCTTCCTTTGACGCGACAATCTAACGCAAGACCCAGTCTAAACACACGCGGCAAACGTGTGAACTGATTATATAGTTTGATATTTCTTAATTAATATATTTACGTGCGTTAATTTTTTTTTAACATAAACTTGTTCTATTATTTTTTTTTAAACTACATTTGTTATATTCAGCCGTTTCATAGTAAATTCGATTATTTTGTATGAGGGCTGTGTTATTGTTGTAGAATTAGGCAATTACTCGTCAATTGGATGTTAGTTAGGCTGACTGGGTAATTGTGCATATGTAGAGGGAGGGGCAGTGCATTACCTTAATATGCTAATAGGATAGCAAGTGGTGATCAGCTAGTTACATCTGGTAGCTTTCAGTATGAGCAACAGCTGTAACTACCACTTCCTATCTCCCCTCACACCTCTTCCTCTCTCATACATACAACTAGAACTCTTTCCAATATCAAAAATAAAAAGACACGCAGGGGCTACGAAAACTAAGCAGATTTCCCAAGTGAAGATTAATAATAGATAAACCTGCATACTGCTAACACAAAACCACCATGAATATTAACTGAATAAATACAAACGGTAATAAGAAATCTTTCCCCTACCGTCGAGAACCGTCTCAAATGTAAACAAACAGGTCTGCCAGTGGCTCACCGGAAACAAAAACAATAACTGAAACATCTAATAGAATCTAACATATTAATTTTATTGAAAACTATGAGATATTTCGAATTTTCAAATTTCTCCCCCTCTAACCTCCCTCCCCGTGGTCCAATTTCAGCCGTTAACGAACTTGATCTTTTTACATAAACGACTAAATATAGAGCTTGGTAACGATCAAACAAAAGTTACAACCGCTAGAGCGGTAAAAGGCAAGTGTGCGTGAGCGTACGTGCGTGTGTGCTTGAGTGCGTGTACATATACAGTTTTTAACGGACCTCATTTTCGTCATCTATTAGGTAGGATCGATGGACATTTGAAGAAAAATTTCGAAAATCGCGTCATGAGTACGACCTCAATAGCCGATGAGTAGAATGTGGGGTGGTGGGTTACACAGGTCTGAACACTAGGAAGTAGGAATAACTCAATGAGTATTTGAATTACGAAAAAATCCATATAACAATAATTGCAGAGCATTAAATATTTAACAATATTTGTCCTAAAATATTTTAATCAGATTGATTCTATAACATTTACGACCTTACTGAAATACACGTGAGCGAACTCTTGTGTGGTCGCACCCAAGCATATTAAAAATGTCGTCTCATTTTCGTCAGTTCCCAGAGTAGGACTTTTAAGAACCCTTAAGGGATATCTCACATTGCAGAATGTTGTCAACGAGATGTAATAAATGCATTTAAAGCTACAGCCTTAGTATAATTAATGAACGAGCTTGAGAAGTGAAGTGGGCTATATAAAGGTAATTCATTAAGGGTATCTAGAGGGTGAGTAACCGGCGGGCTAGGCGGCAACCTTAGCTGCTCCTAATCAATACTCAACACTGATAGTGGCTAATGTCTTATCAGCTAACGCGCATTTCTTATCACTCCTTACTAGAGACAATGTAACACTTTTTATGGCTCCTTTTGCAATGAATCATTCACTGTCCCACTGATGGAAACCCACCGGCAACCATACATTGAGGTAATTCTTAACTACCCAACATACCGGAGTTTCCAAGCAGCAGAAAAGACTTCAAATTGCAGGTACAGTAGAGCGTCGATTATCCGAACTAATGTTGTCAGAGGAGGTTCGGATAATCAAAAGTTCGGATAATGAATTTTTTTATTTATTTTGTGTTTATTTATTTTCTTATACATAATAAGGAATAGGGAGATCTAAAATAACTTCGTAAATAAAAACATGTTTGTTTATTTATTTAAACATAGTATGTATGAGCATAGTGAAGAAACGAGTGTTATGAAATACATACATACATATGTATAAATTGCCTAATTGAGCTACACGTACAATACAAATACAGTGAACACTTCACAAAGAACGGTTTGAAACTGAAAGTAAGCTATCCACAACCAGTTATATAAACGGAAAGGGTTTCACAGAATCTAATGCAATGAACAAATTAGGTAGTGTATACAGTTCTAAGTAAACCAATGCGTATTCAACGTCTAATTTCATTGAACACACATTGAACCAGATACAAATATGTAACAAATCAGTTTATGAGAAAGAATTAATGATGGCTTCCGTTATAGACGTTCTGAGAAAAATAATTTTATTTTTGTTTAATTTTATTCAAAGTAACAATAATTATAACATACCAATAAGTAAATTAAATGTTCAGTTTAATTAAAATTATACTTTACTACCCTCAACATGAAGTGGCTAAAGGAATTTCATCTTTTATTTTTATTTTTTATTTATTTATTAACGTTCACTTTTTGCAACTAAGGCTAATTGAGACGGGTTATCTACAGGTTACCACCCTTTTCTAGCCAGAGTGGCACTCAGAATTTTATTTAATGAATTCCGTCACTAAATAAATTTCTTTGTCCAGGCCGGAATCGGACTCACCACTCTGAGATTAAAAGCAACGCTTTAACTCACATGGCTAACCTGAGTCCCTTTCATCTTTTAACAAAGAGTACTCTGAATTGAATCATCTTTGTCTTTATTATTACAAATAACATGTCCTTTTATATAGGTTACGGGCACCACAGGAATGGATCGCTTACGCACTTCTCTCTTCCTGATACTTATTGCAATTGAGGTCATACTCATGAAGCGATTTTTGATATATTTACACAAATGTCCATCGACTTTACCTAGGGATGACAAGAGTGAGATCGGTGCAAAATTATATATATATATATATATATATATATATATATATATATATATTGTTGCGAAAATTAAATAGATAAATAATCCTTCAGAGAGAGAGAGAGAGAGAGAGAGAGAGAGAGAGAGAGAGAGAGAGAGAGAGAGAGAGAGTCGCGTATTTGGAAAGTGTGACGTAGATCAAAGAGACCGAAAGAATGTTCTAGGTCTGACCAGTACCTTCCAGCCAGACGTCGAATGAACTAGACAATTCCCCTTTGATGTATGCCGCTACCCTATATAAAGAGGGCCTGCCGGGAGCGAGGCAGTTTTTATTGTCACCTGTCTTGATGTTCACATCAGTGCTTCAGTGCGACTTAGTGCAGTGCGGTAAAGTGTTTTTATAAGAAGAACAGTGTTGTACCGTGACTGTAAGTAACAGTTTAGTGCCGTATTTAAGACAGTGCAGTACCGCGAATTAAAGGGAAGCAAAGGACAGTGCAGTGCCGTCTTGTTGTGAATTTCAGTGACCGTGAGTGAATTATTTGACTGTGTAAACTGAAGAACAGTGACGCTATCAGTCTATACTGTGAGTAGTAATTAAGAATAATTACCAAGTTCATTGTGCATTATCCAAATAAATTGTGCAGTGATAAAAACTGTGAAACTTGCGAGTATTTAATTTTGCAATCCATACGAACTCTTATTAAAAACGTTTATTACTGGTTTTGGTAATAAAAACGTAACAATATATATATATATATATATATATATATATATATATATATATATATATATATATATATTTTATTCCAAACTTAATGTTTTATAAATGTTGTTATATACACGAATTCGTTGTCTTTAACATTAACCGAGATATTGGTATTTTTAGTTTCAGCCTTCAGAAAACCCTCACTTTTAGTCATCGCACTTTAAGAATAAGAGAATACATCATGAACCAACTCATTTCAAGCATAAATACCAAATATTGTTTTCGATGAACAACTATTATATGAGATACATGCAAATGGTTACTGTGATAATGTCACCAATTAAAATTTCATAGACAGCCCACTTTCTACCCATTGATTATTTTTTTTTTTTTGGAAATAGAGAATATATGCTGAGATGAGATCAGTAGTGAGAGCAATAGAAACTAGAGCTAGACTTTGCAAGTAGATACAACAACACTGTAAATTGAAATGTTATACCCTCACTTGCTACGGAAGGTCGCGATACAAAGAATGTAATTGTCAAATAAACTAATATTTAAAGCAACATAAAGAGTCCGTCACGCAGGGGCTGCGTTAAACAGATTTCCACTGTGAGTCATGTATTTGCATCTACCTCAAACGTAAAAATTCAATGAGAACAATATTTTCTATTCAGGTTTTGAATAAAGTGGATCATAATATAACAGTTTACTGTTAATATGACATGAGTAGGAACGGGGGTTAATTGAAAGCCGAAAAATAAAAAAATCTTGGATCATTATCAAGATAGAGAAAAAACGTGCATAACATCATTCCTAAAACATTACATTCGCAATATGATTGGTTCTATACAATTTTTGATTCGAGGAATAATAACGGAGATATTTAGAATTTTCGAAATCCCCCCCCCCTCTAAACGCCCCCTCCCACTGGTCCAATTTTATATGTATAGTTTTGAACGGACTTCATTTTCGTCATCTCATGGGTAGGATCGATGTACATTTGTGTCTATTTTACAAAAAATGAGTAGTGAGTACGGCCTGAATAGCTTCCCTTAGCAAAATCTTAGCTACTTTAAGGGAAATCAAATAAACTAAAATTAACAGGTTAATCGCCTATTGCATTTGACAGATGACACTTTTGACGTATGACCATATTTCTTCCAGTGCCTTAGAAAGCCTCTTCGAAGCAGCCTATATTCCAACATGGTATCCGAGATGCATATCCCAGAGTGTGGAACTAATTTTGGAATGACCTAAATCAAACTTCCTTCCAGCTCCAAACAGGAGCCCTAACGCATTCCCAGATCCAGAAATAGATGGTAAACCTTCCCTTTCACAGCCACCATTACAATAAACTATCTCTTGAGTGTAGAAATACAAAAATAACCTCCTAAAACACAAACGCATGCATTCCAATGTCAGCTCAAGCCAAACCTGAATCATACAGTCTCTATCTAAACTGGAGAATGACAGACATTCTGTGATGCAGTAATGTCTTAGAGGTAGAAATATTACGTGCATTAGTATTGTTTGTGATGGATAAATTATAAGGTATGAAGACTTGCGAATTGTTTCCGCAACGTAAAGCTCATCTCTTTTGGAAGGAAATGACTCTTTTGTTTTCACATAACTCCTTCTAGCAAGGGTCGCGAAAACTTTGCTTATTTTCCAAATGAATTACATGAATTATATATATATATATATATATATATATATATATATATATATATAATAGATATATATATATATATATTAGCTCAGATACCCGGCTTCGCCCGGGAATTCATTTGAGGCTGGATGGTGATGGAATTTTTTGGCAAGGCTTTACTTTGCACAATATTTTTTTTTATTTACCTGTCCCAGTGCTTAGAATTTATACCCGTCGTTACTGTGGATTTGTTAATAATAAAATTTGTAAATTCAGGCCTCCCTTACATCCCCCACTCCTGCCCTAGAAATGTTGGTATGGCTTATTATAAGGAAGGCGTTAGTGCTAATGCACAAACCGAGTGTTTTATTTAGTTCGGTCGAGTCTTTTGTGCCGAATAAAGTTGTTGACTCCCGCTATAATTTTTAGCGTATGAAGCCTTTATTCTTCGGTATACGACGGTAGTGCATATAACAAAAGTTTCTCTAAATAACAAAATAAACAACTTTAGTTATGTGCATATTTGCCGAAACCCCAATAGGAAACGAAATATCAGTATATTTAATTTCAGGCCTCCCTTATAACCCCCACTCCTACCCGTCCCTAGAAATGTTAGTATGGCTTATTGTAAGGAAGGCGCTAGTGCTAATTCACATACCGAGTTTGGTTTAGTTCGGTTGAGTTTTTTGTGCCAAATAAAATTGTTGACTCCCGCTATAATTTTTAGCGCATAATTCATTTATACTTGGGTATACGACGAAAGTCTATATAAGAAAAGTTAGTCTAAATAACAAAATAGATAACTTTTGTTATGTGAATATTTGCCAAAAAACCAATAGGAAACGAAAAATCGCTATTTTTAATTTCAGCCCTCCCTTATAACCCCCACTCCTGCCCGTCCCTAGAAATGTTAGTATGGCTTATTATAACGAAGACGTTAGTGCTAAATCACATACCGAGTTTGGTTTAGTTAGGTTGAGTTTTTTGTGCCAAATAAAATTGTTGACTTCCGCAGTAGTTTTTAACGTATAACTCATTTATACTTAGGTATACGACAAAAGTGCATATAACGAAAGTTACTCTAAATAACAAAATAAACAATTGTTGTTATGTGCATTATTGCCAAAAATGCAATAGGAAACGAAAGATCGCTATTTTTAATTTCAGGCCTCCCTTATAACCCCCACTCCTGTTCGTCTCAGAGAATATTAACAAAGCCTAAAGTCTAAGTTGGGTTAGTAGTAATATACATACCAAGTTTCATAAAATTCGGTTCAGCCGTTTATGCGTGAAAAGGTAACAAACAAACAAACAAACAGACACGAAAGAAACAAAATGCAGTTATGGTGTCTATGACATGTGAAACGAAAAGTTATCGTGAAATTTCGCGAAAAAAATCAATGTAAAGACAGAGGTTACAATTTTATATATATATATATATATATATATATATATATATATATATATATATATATAATTCCCTATGTATGCCATAGTAAACAAGACCCAATGATTAAACAGGAAGAGAAAATGAGGGAGCTGGGTTTGCTGAAGGCTGGAAAAAGAAAAAAGTCCTGAAAGAAAAAGGGGCTGCGTAAACTAAGCAGATTTCCCTCGTGAAGTTTAGTAATAGATAAATATTTTGTACATACTGCTAACACAACACCATGAATAAATACAAACGGAAATAAGAAATGTTTCATCCAATTTCAATAACCTGCCGACAGGAAGCGTTAGGTTAGAAATGTAAACAAACGGGTCCCGCCTCACACCGGAAAGAAAAGTCCGTCACGCAGGGGCTGCGTAAACTAAGCAGATTTCCCTCGTGAAGTTTAGTAATAGATAAATATACATACTGCTAACACAACACCATGAATAAATACAAACGGAAATAAGAAATGTTTCATCCAATTTCAATAACCTGCCGACAGGAAGCGTTAGGTTAGAAATGTAAACAAACGGGTCCCGCCTCACACCGGAAAGAAAAGTCCGTCACGCAGGGGCTGCGTAAACTAAGCAGATTTCCCTCGTGAAGCTTAGTAATAGATAAATATACATACTGCTAACACAACACCGTGAATAAATACAAACGGAAATAAGAAATGTTTCATCCAATTTCAATAGCCTGCAGACAGGAAGCGTTAGGTTAGAAATGTAAACAAACGGGTGCCGCCTCACACCGGAAAGAAAAACATTACTGAAATATATCAGAATATAACACATTAATTTTATTGAGAACTATTTAGTATATCTAGTACTGTAATTAATAATGAGTCAGAATAATTGTTATCTCAATCAATAAAATTTTAGTAGTCCAAAACTTTAAGATGGGGGGGGGGAGTCACCAGTGCATATTTGCATGTATCTCGTATAATAAAGGTCTCTTGAATACAATTTTTTGGTATTTAAACTTCCAATTATGTGATTTATTATGTATCAGAGTATTGTTTACGTAACATGAGTAGAAGTGGCGGTTTGGTGAAAACTGAAAAATGCAAATATCTCGGTTAATATTCAAGATAGAGAATAAATGTATATAACAATATTTATAGTAAATTTAATTTGAAATAAGATTGATTCTGTATAATTTTTCGATCCAACGTATAGTAACGGAGATATTTCGAATTTTCGAAAATCCTCCCTTCTAAACCCCCCCTCCTACTGGTCCGATTTCAGCCGTTAACGAACTTGATCTTTCTTTTTACATAAAACGCTTAAATATAAAGTTTGGTAAGGATTAAACAAAAATTGCGACCGCTAGAGCGGTAACAGACAAATATATAGATAGATAGATATATATATAGATATATATATACAGTTTTGAACGGACCTCATTTTCGTCATCTACTAGGTAGGATCGATGGACATTTGAAGAAAAATGTCGAAAATTCCGTCATGAGTACAACCTCAATAGCTGATTTCCCTTAAGGGAAATCTGCTAAAATACAAATAACTATATTGGCTGTATTGGATAATCCTCCTTTACATTACCTCCCCAATTCAACTACATAATAATGAACCGCATCATTTATCTTACTTTTGATTCTCCAGTTTGATAAGGATCAAATATAAATTGCTAGATATATTTCAAAAGAGGGCATTTCCACTAGGTACTAGATAAGATGGTAACCAAGTCTTCGGTGAAAAATCAAGTTACGTGCCAGCCTCAATGTTCTATTTTCAAGAAGGATATTTTCTAACAATAACTATGATCTATTTTCCTTTTTCTGAGTTGTGGATGTCGGCAACTTATAATAACATGGAGGACAGCAGCGACGGACTGGTATAATTTATTACCTATGTCAAGGCTTAACTTTCTCACTGGTTCCTACATCAATTACTAATTTAAGTAGAAGTTGGACATAGAAGGTAGGTAAACGAATAATAATAAGAGAAGTATTAGCAGATCGTACTCATGACGCGAGTTTTGAAAAATTTCCTTAAATGTCCATCGATCCTACCCAGGAGATGACGAAAATGAGGTCCGTTCAAAATTATATATATATATATATATATATATATATATATATATATATATATATATATTTGTCTGTTAACGCTCTAGCGGTCGCAATTTTTGTTTGATCGTTACCAAACTTCATATTTAAGCGTTTTACGTACAAAGAGAGTTCAAGTTCGTTAATGGCTGAAATCGGACCAGTGGGGGGGGGGTTTAGAGGGGGGATTTTTGAAAATTCAAAATATCTCCGATAATATGCGTCGGATCGAAAAATTGTATAGAATCAATCTTATTGTAAATTAAATTTACTATAAATATTGTTCTGTACATGTATTCAGTATCTTGTATATTAACCGAGATATTTGCATTTGTATTGTGTGTGGTCGACGGAACCCCGCCGTTGCGGATCCGGACTCTCCGCCGAGAGCTCTGGTGGCCGCTTCCAGAACTATTCGTCCCTCGTGAATAGGTTTAGAGATCCCTTCCTACTACAGCTGTTATAAGGCGGATTTCTCTATTGTAAAACTTCACGTGGGATATCTGCTTAGTTTACGCAGCCCCTGCGCGACGGACTTTTTTAAATAGAAAGTGTTAGAAATTAAGAAAAATTTGAACCCCTTGGTAAGGAGCTATACAGCTTGAAATGCGTTGGCGATTTAAATAAATAAGACGTTTTAAGAAAGAAAAGAAATTTTGATTCTTTGATGCAGCATGGCTTCATTTTCAAACAAACTATATATATATATATATATATAATTTTGAACGGACCACATTTTCGTCATCTACTCGGTAGGATCGACCTCAAAGGGAAGCGTGAAGTCAACGAAATCAGACTGCATCATGATTTGGTTGGTTCCACGCCTCCATGTCAAATTCTCAACCAAATACTTCAGTTATTATATAAGTCGTCAATTCCCTGAACCTGTCCAAAATTCGCCCGGCAAACGGACAAACTTAACTAAATAACAGATATTAAGAGTACCGTTGCCGATCCACAGAAATTCCAATGTAAAACTAATCCAAAGCAGAGAGGAGACGCCATAAGAGGCCGGATCTAGCCTACCTTAGGCGATGCATGACCTTGGCTGGACGGGCCACTCATTGTTCTCGGAGAACTGGGCCTGCTCAGCTGGGAGCAACATTTAATACAGAAGTCAGATTTAAAATTGATTTAGTTGGAATAGTGGAAGGGCGAGCTATTTGACTGCCCCTGACGTCTTCCTCGAATCATAAATAATTGAATAACAGGAGTGGAGTGCTATACATCCATTATTTAGTCTACCTACGTTGGCCCGCTGTATACTCACAGATTACATTTTTTGATGATAGAGATTATTTGGGAAACATATTCAATATGCATTTATTTCACCAATATAAATATCAAGGCCAGCAGAACAACTCTCAAAAATACTCTCCGCCATCAAAGAGAAAAGTCCTGCATTAACTGGTATGAGACAGTAGTGATCACATCTCACTCTATATTCTCTATTTGTAATTAAAAATGCAAAGAGTAGACTTGGGATTTTAGTAAAAGCTGAAAACAATCAAAAAGGTGGAATAACCAGTAAAATGCTGGAGCTATGAAAAAGTGTATAAAACAACAATCGCTCATCATCAACAGTTAAACAAGATTGGTTCGAGTCGAAAAACATTTTTCGATACGATTCATAATAACGTTGATATTTTGAATTTGCTATTTTCCCCTCTATAAAACTCTGGCCTTCCTGGCGACCGCCGATTTCAGCGGTCAACGTGCTTGATCTTTAGTCTTGAATGAAACAGGTAAAGAGACTACCCGTGGAATAGGGACATCACTGACATGTGGCCATCCGCCCCCCCCCCAAGTGCATTGCAGTTAATAAAGACTTTTTATGAGTGGATGTCGTTGATCTTATCATTCCGTTGATGATGGACATCTAACAGCCAGCCAATATCCAGGATTTTAGTGCACTTTGATCAATACCAGGGCTCAGGTTAGTCATGTAGTTTAAAGCGTTAACTTTAATCTCACACGGTAAACCTAGAGTGGCGAGTTCCATTCCCGCCTGGGCAAAGGAATTTATTTAATGACGGAATTCATTAAACAAAATCGTTAGTCCCACCCTTGCTGGAAAAGGATGGTAACCTGTAGATAACACGTCCCAATTAGGCTTCATTGAAGAAAGTGGGCGTTAATAAATAATTTTTGATCAATTCCAGATGTTATCTTGAGGCAAATAGTCAATCGTTAAATATAAACTAACAGCCAATCCGAAGTTCTCTAGCTCAGCCCACGAAGTATTCCATTGTACACAGGCAAGAATGAACAGGCTTCCAACTAACAGCAGCTGCAGCCTTGTCCCACTGATAATACATTAGTAAAGGCATTGGACAATGGAGTGCATCTATAATAGCTTCATCTAATCTTGATATCAAGTATAAGAGAAGTAGTCGACACTAGAGTAATAAGCACAGAGAAAACATTAACTATTCTCGAACACATATATAGTAGAGTAAAAATTTGTGGAATATTATTGTGATGATGATAGCAGAAATCGAGTATAGTTGGGATGTCAAACATGTTTAAAGTATTAATACTGCTAATATCCGTCGTTGCAGCCATCTTATTGGCTCTTAACATGTACTTTCTACGACACCCAATGAAATAGAATAACATAAATATTACAAACGAATCCACGATAGCAAAGAGCTTTGGGAACCATTTAATTTCTAGGATTACGGATGCATTTTCAGGAATGAAAGGGTCTACATTTTACAAACGAAGTCTCAATTTGGGAATGGGGATACCGAAGATTATAATGAATTATAAGAAATAGTACCTACATTTTATTATTGGAAAGACTACGTAGACCAACAAAAAGATTTTTTTTGTGCTGAATTCAATTTTGGCTTTTGTTTCTTTAGGTTCATCCATAGTTTTCGAACAATCCGCTATTTAATGAATTAAAAAGTGTAAATCCTCCACACAGTAAACGGGAAAATAAATGAAACGGCATTTTACATCATATGCTTGGTTTGTATTTACTTACAACAATGATATAATGTGCTAATATATGTTTCACTTGTCAGCTGAAATTGGTTTATACATTCTTTCAGTTTTTAGCAGATTTCCGTTCATCAGGAAATCAGCTATTGAGGTCGTACTCATGACGCGAGTTTTGAAAAATTTCCTCAAATGACCATCGATCCTACCCAGGAGATGACGAAAATGAGTTCCGTTCAAAATTATATATATATATATATATATATATATATATATATATATATATATATTTGTCTGTTAACGCTCTAGCGGTCGCAATTTTTGTTTGATCGTTACCAAACTTCATATTTAAGCGTTTTACGTAAAAAGAGAGATCAAGTTCGTTAATGGCTGAAATCGGACCAGCGGGAGGTGGGGTTTAGAGGGGGGGATTTTTGAAAATTCAAAATATCTCCGTTATTATGCGTCGGATTGAAAAATTGTATAAAATCAATCTTACTGTAAATTAAGTGTACTATAAATATTGTTCTATACATTTATTCTGTATCTTGAATATTAACCGAGATATTTGCATTTGTATTGTGTGTGTGGTCTACGGAACCCCGCCATGTTCCGGACTCTCTGCCGAGAGCTCTGGTGGCCGTTTCCAGAACTATTCGTCCCTCGTGAATAGTTTTATAGATCCCTTCCTACTACAGCTGTTATTAGGCGGATTTCTCTATTGTAAAACTTCACGTGGGAAATCTGCTTAGTTTACGCAGCCCCTGCGTGACGGACTTTTTTCGTTGAAACTTGTTGCGCAGCTTCTTCTGCGATGAGTTGCATGCTGAACTTCTTATTGAAGTGGTCCAACATTAGTCCCCGTCATGTTGTGGTGTTCCAGTGGGCATGGTAGCGTTTTTCCATTTCTTTAAAATTCTGGTGAAAACGCTCACTTTACTTTTTACTAACATCTCCCAAATTCTCCAGGAAGTAATTTAGATGGCTGTTTTAAAAGTGAACTTTCATCAAACGCCCTAAATATTTAAACTTGTTTAACATATTAGCTACAATAAAAACACAATATGGGCATGTTTTATTTCCCAAGAACTTTTTAACGCCTTGCAGGAATGATAATCACACTTCTTTCTCATTTATGGTCATTGTGGAAACAAAATTAATGTCAAACATCAATTTTCAAGTCTAACAAAGACGCGTTCTTTTAGTACAGCTTCTGAAAGCTGAACAAATTGTTGGCAGGATACTTGAAAAATGGTCCATGTTTAGGCAAAGCTTTTATAGACTGTTACATTAGGCCTACCTTTTACGATAGTAGGAGCACTTTATTGGATCTACAAGGTTTTTGTCGCAGAATGTTCTTCTCACGAGGTTTTAAAGATTTTCTGAGAGGCCAATTTAGCCAAAAAGAATCAGCAATGCTACCCAACGTCCTCCATATCCATTGTACCTACTTTTTCACAATTTATGTAAACTTTATCAAAGCTGTACAATTCTGTAAAAATAGATTAGTTTAATAAGTTTATAAAATGTGGGAAAATGGTGGGTGATACAGCTTTCCAAAAAAAAATATAAGAATTTGGTATTTTCAAAAAAAACGTTTTTTCAGTGTTGGCCAATGTTATTGTAAGGAACTGTTGTTATAATTTACTTCTACTATCCATCGTAAGAGTTAATGTAGCCATCTTATTTGTCTCATTTTTGATGTAATACCCCGGAAAACGTATAGAATGAAATTCAAAAATGTAATCCAGGTAAAAATGGGGTATTATCCTGTTAACGTTATTGTAAGGATTAGTGCTTGCTTAGCTATGTTCAGGTTAGCGCTGCCATCTCTTTCGATGACTTATATTGCCGGGAAACTGTTGGAAAACTTTGAATAAGTTAGATTGAGAGAGAAGAGGAAAAGCAGACAGAGTAGAGTCGTAGGTGTATAACGGAGCGACCTATATCGCCTAGCCAGCCCGTTAGCTCTGCTGCCTCTCCATATCCCGAAACTCTCAAGCAATTGCAGCCCCGTTCGCACCAGACAATGCTCAACAAACTGGGCTTACAAACTCTCAAACAGTTATATATTATTCTCTCACAAATAAAACAATTATAAAACAAGTCTGGAATTAATGTCTCCGTCGGCAGAGGGTCATTAGATGACAGTTATTTCACAGTCTATTACAGAGCTGTCGGGGAAATGGTTTTGAAAGGAAACCGAAAGTCATTGGCTGAACAGCTCCCAAGACTTGCTATACGGAGATAGGTCAAAAGGTCAGCTCGTCGTCGGTGTAGTGATGGAACAAAGACTTCTAGAAGAAAGTTATTACTAGGACTTCCTGTAATAATTATCCAAAATTCTATTCAAATTACAATCTCAGAGAAACATTTGTTCAGATCCCAGCAGCTCGTTCTAACGGCAATTTCATCAAAATTGTAGACCATATTTCTCATAAGCCCGCCAATTAAAAGAATAAAAAACACCAAAATATGAGTACTTAACAAGGAAGAGGCCAAGGTGTTAAGCTATATCCACAACAGCCAGAACCCAAATCAATGTTTGATTTGAGCAAACACAATCTCTTCATGTAGGTAGATGAAAGAATGGCTACTCTTCCGCTGTAACAATTTATTAAAACGGCAGAGCGCTTTCGATGAAGTGCATCATCGTCAGTGCCCTGTTGACACACAAAAACAATAATTACTTATCTCTATTAAAATATTTTAGGTAACATAAAACAATAAAAAGTATCTTTCTTAGAACTAAATAACACATAAAACGTTTCATACATCAACAGGCAATTTTTTTTTTAATTAATTACAAGTAGGACATTAAAACTATCACTAAAACTAAAAAAATTGCCTGTTGATGTATGCAAAGTTTTGTGTGTTATTTAGTTCTAAGAAAGATAGTTTTTATTGTTATATGTTATCGACTTTACCCTTTATCTAAAATATTTTAATAGAGATAAGTACGTTGTTTCAAACTTCTTCGCTGGGAACTTATTACAGGCGTTGTTTCCGGCATATCTCCAGCGGTGTCTGCAATGTGGCGGTCAAGAGCTGCCACAAGCACGACAAGAATATTTCCCCCCGAAGAAGCCGGGTGGAAGTGCGGCGAAATATAGGGGACCGCCACATTGCAGACACCGCTGGAGATATGCCGGAAACAACACCTGTAAGAAGGAACTAGTTACAAATATCCTTCAATTTATCCTGAACACAACAAAAAGTATTACAGTTTTCTTTATCAAGTAGTATTCAAAAATACAGTATTGATTTAACCCTGAAAGTCAATTAACAGAAAACGAATTCACCAGAAAAACTCATGTTATAATTTTCGGAGTTTGTTTCCTCAAGCTCAACTAAGTAATTACTATTAAGCCACTATCAATAAGATATCTAATGTAATCAAAAAAAGTATAAACTAAGTTCATAGAAGAACTTGTTGAGACACAAAATATTATTTTGCTACGATAACTTTAAGATGGCCGGAAAACGTTTTTAGAAGACTCCCCATAAGGGAAATCAGTTATTGAGGTGTCTGTGTGTATATTTGTAATTCAGGTTTTTAGCGAGTTAATGGTACATCCTTCAGTAACCTCTTGGTACATCTTTTTCAGCCTTCAGTAACCCCCACCCCTTCTACAGGTTGGTTTTTCATATAGATGTAAAGAATATGTGGTGAGATGAGAACAAAAGAATGTTGTACCAGCACGTGGGAAATCTGTTTAGTTTATTCAGCCCCTGTGTGGCGGACTTAAAATTATTAAAATTAAATAGGTTTATCGGTGGAGGGAGGGGGAGGGGAGGTTTAGACACAAAAAAGAAATGAGCCGAGCTCCCATTTCGGGAGAAGCTAGATGTGCGATTATCAGGACATCAGTCTCGGGAAATTGCGTTTGATAAATGAAGTGCCGCCATATTTTGTTCCGTACACATCAAACATAGGATGGACAACAGAAATCCCTCATCAGGAGTAAGTGGCCGACTTCCTTCATATAGCACTATATGGATATGCAAGTATAGCTGAAGGCTCTACCTACTTTGTGATGGCTAAAACGACGATAAACAAATAAATATAGAGTTGACTTTGATACAATTCAAGTGCCTTAAGAAATCAATTGTTCTCAAACTTCCTTTGTTAAAGTACCAGTTAATAATATCGAGTTAAGTAAATAATTCTCAACAGTGAAAATAATTGCTATAGTATTCCTATAACGGAAGGTAATATGGAATTCCAAGAGGAACGTGACAAGCCTGATGATTCTACCGCAATAGCATCGATATTGAGTCATCGCTTTGAATCATCATGCCCGGTGAGTTTATTGTAAAAAAAGGACTCTAAGGTATCATCTTTGAAGGATATTATCTTATCTTTACTTATACACTCGGCGCTACTGTCATAGAAGGACCTGAACCTCAGGCTCCACCAGCCTTCAGGGTTCCCAGTTTCGATGCCCCAATTACGGCTGCCCAACCTCCGTATACCCTGGCTCCAGCTGATTAACCCTTTCAGCCCCGCGCCAAAACGGGTGTCTGAGCAAAGATAACTGGAGGAATTTAACAAAGCAATTAGGGCTTGGAAAAACGCTCATAAAACCAAACTAAAAATGATAAAATTCAAAATGCAGCATATTGTGGGAGAAAGTGAGTTTGCAAAGTGTTTTCAAACAATGAAGGCTGAAAGAAAGATTTTAGTTTTGCCGTGACAATACATCAAGTGACACCTGGGCTATCCGATAACTATCATAACACAGATTGGTATTACTGCTGTCAACAAACCGTGTCCAGCCTCTGTCTTATCGCTGCACCACTGACAGTGCTTCTGCACCAGTCAGCAGAAAACGTAACCAAAAGTTCTAATAAACAATTTTTTAATTGCAATGAAAATAGTTGTAACCATTTATAACGTTCTTTTGGAATACATAATTCTTGTGATGCATATAATAGGCGCGTACGATTGTAGGGTGGCAAACAACTATATATCGCCTTTCACCACAAGAAGGTATAAAGCATCGTTTCCTGGGGCTGCATTTATTCCAATATGCTATTGATGTACCGTTACAGCAAGTACGTGTGGAGTCTGTAGGGTTCCATTTGTTCAACAAGTCCCAGCCACCATAGTCTCGCACTTTTAGCAGATATCCCTTAAGGGAAATCAGCTATTGAGGTGGTACTCATGACGGAATTTTCGAATTTTTTTTCTTCAAATGTCCATCGATCCTACCCAGGAGATGACGAAAATCAGGTCCGTTCAAAAGTGTATATATACTTGTCTGTTACCGCTCTATTTATCTACCGGTATTTAATCGTTTTATGTAAAAAGAAAGATCAAGTTCGTTAACGAGTCTCGTCGCCGAGAAAGATCGCGGTCGGCTGAAATCGGACCAGTGTGAGGGGGGGAATTTCGAAAATACGAAATATCTCCTTTATTATGCGTTGGATCGGAAAATCGTAGAGAACCAATCTTATTGCAAATTAAATTTACTATAAATATTGTTATACACATTTATTCTCTACCTTGAATATTAACCGATATATTTGCATTTTTATTAAGTGTAACGGACGAGTCTATTTGTTCCCGGCAAAAGCTAGATCGGCCGTTTCCGTAACTGTTCGGCATTCGTATAGAAATTTCTCTATTGTATAACTTCACGTGGGAAATCTGCTTAGTTTACGTAGCCCCTGCGTGACGGACTTTTGTTTTGATAACTCAGAGGTAGTACATAGGTTGACAGCTTTAGTTTAGCCTTGTCGTTTCAGATGGGTCATCTTAGCGGGCTTTATCGAGTCCACGCTTCACTGCCATATCAATGGTTCTCAATGGTTCAAACAACAATTCTGATTAAAATCAGTTTCCCTTAACTGAGAAAGGCTTTTTATACGTGGTATATTATATACTCATCTATTCAATCTTTAACTTACTCCATATTTAGTCGGTTGGAGTAAAATTAAAGAACTTAAAATGGTTGGGATCGGCATATAAGTGTAATTAGAGACGGAGTAAAATATAAAACCATAAATAGTTCTTATTCCAAGTAGTCCTTCGAATTTCGCGCCCTTTTGAAATCCTTTAGGAGCCTGCTCACTAAAAATTAATAACCAAAATCCATTTGCTTAAGGCGGCATTTTTACCCTTTGATTAGACTGGTAAAAGCCACAAGCAATGGCCGGGATAAACTGATTTGACCACAGTTGATTAAGTCGAAAATGAATTAATGAAATTCAAATGAATACGAAACATTCATTTTAATTGTATAAATAACACAATATAGTTCAGATATTATGACGGGCCGATTTAAACTAACTCATTCTATATGTACCAAATTTTTTACAAACAAAATTCGTGCAACTATTAATTTGGTCGTCCGGCGAAAAATTTGTTTTTCGAGGTATTTATCGTAAACTAAGTTCTTGTTAACATATCATAAGAGCGTGAGAATTCTGTCTAAGGCGGGACGAATGAAATATTTAGGTTTTTACTTTATGCCCTCTGTTCCACCGCTAACTCTCATATGGTCATCTGGGCACTCCAGGTGATACTAGGCAATATATTTAGACTTACAGGAGTGCGTGTTGTTTGTGCATGCATGAGAAACCACAACCCCTCTACGAGTTGTACCATTATTTCTTTTTAGGCCCCATTTTGCCCTATATCTCAGCTGGCACGCGCCATTCTCCCAAGGAGCAATGACTAATTCATAGAGATAATACATTATAATAGCGACAGTCAATATCGATCTCAACCTTGCCTTGCCATACAGTATAATCCCCGAGTCGATATTTGATAGCCTCGCTTATTTATTTAAGCACTCCTCTCATCCATATCAATAATAGCTGAAATGGAAAAATACCTAAACCAGCGTCTGCGCATACTAAGTAGATTACCGTTCATTATATTCTATATATCATTTAGATAGTCATATACTAGCAGCTAAATTGAGCTGGCCATTCAATGTTAAGTCTTACAGTACCTAATGCAAAAATCACAAGAGAGAGGATGAGTGTTCTCAAGATAAAAATAACAAAAAAATTTTTTTTTTATTTTTTATTTATTTAAGTGTGTCGCAATTTTAGCGATTCACAATAATCATATTATAAAACTAAGAGTTGGTATAGCCACCTTAAAATAAAAGAAAAATATGTTAAAATATCTAGTCCTAGGTCTGCATGGTTATATTTTCTCCAGTGTATATTAATGGTAACAGATTCGAATTCTTTAAGTTAGGGTTTGGTAAAAGTTTTGTAAATACTTATATGTAAATTAGATATGCTCAGTTCATATAAAACTAAACGCTAAGTTCAATGACTGGAATCGAATGCGGGGAAGTAGAGTTTTGTATACAATATATAGTATTTAAGAAAATTCGGATAATAGATAATCTCGATAAAAAATGTCTTTATTTTCTTTTTTAGAAGATTAATATAACATGTTTGATGCCTACCTCGTTTATAATGTATCGCTTAAATGGGAAGTTAAAGCATTCTCAGTTATTGATAAATGTTTCTAAAATTTATAAAAATAAAACACCCTCATGATTAGTCCGAAGAGCTTGCATACACTTTCCCAAAGTGGATCTCTAGCATGTCGGGCAGGAAATGTTGCTCTATTTTCAATGGATGTCTCAGTACTCTTGGGAAGACATACATGCAATAATAATTTGATATCTGAATATCGTTAAGAGATAGCTATTATTCTTCAATATTCACAAAGGGTGGGACATTAACTGGCCCCAATTGTGAAGTATTTATTTATATACATGTATGAATGTATATATATATATATATATATATATATATATATATATATACGCGCACGAGCGCACACACGTGTCTGTAAACGCTCTAGTATTGCAATTTTTGTTTGATCTTTTCCAAGCTTAATATTTAATTTATTTATGTAAAAATAAAGATCAAGTTCGTTAATGGCTGAAATCCAACTAGTGGGAGGGGGTTTTGAGAGGGGAATTTCGAAAATACGTAATATCTCCGTTTTTATGCTTCGCATAAAAAACCTGTATAGAACCAATTATATTGCTAATGTATAGTTCTATAAATGTTGTTAAGTACGTTTTCTCACAATCTCGGTTATTAACCGAGATATTTGCTATTTTTAGTTTTCAGTCCTACTAAAGTCATATTAACAACAAGCTATTATATTATGAAAATATTTGTTTGAATTCCAAATACAAAATATCGTTACGATTGAACTTTTACGTTTTGAGATAATTGACGCAAGTGAGAAATCTGCTAAGTTAACGCAACCCCAGAGTGACGGACATATTTTTTATATTTAGTTATTAGCCGGTTGCACGACATGAATGAGTATAGCAGTTTCGTATTTTAGAGCAGCACACGCCATGGACGTGTATACGGGCGTGGACACGTCCTCTCTGTAACGTCTTTCACAGCGCCCAGTATTGTTTAGCCCTCTGACTTTCACTATTATCGGCGGGTTATAAGCTCTTCTTATTCTTCACTCTAGCCACCAGGTCAGGTTAGCCACTTGAGTTGACCTTAATCTCACATGGTAAACCTAGAGTGTGAGTTCCATTTCCGCCTGGACAAAGGAATTTATTTAGTGACGAACACGATAAATAAAATCCTTAGTCCCACCCTGACCAAAATAGGGTGGTAATCAACAGATAACCACCCCCCCCCAGCCCCCAATAAGTTGCTAAAAATAATAGTTTAATAAAAAATAAAAATGATTGTTTAATCACTCCAACAGTAGCTTAAAATTGCGTTTTAGTTTTCATTCTTAAATAAACCCGTACTCTTGTCCCCCTGATGGTCTACAATTAGTGTTCTATTCATTTTTGGATACCTCAAATACTAATCAAGTTATTCGTTCTTCCTTCTTTTCAACCCTCAGTAACTCCCCCCCCCCCCTGCTCCACCCATCTATTACTCTGTTCTTTACATAGAAATAGTGAATATGTGGTGAGGTAAGGTGACAAGTATTATATCAGCGCCTGGGAAATCTGCTTAGATTACACAGCCCCTGCTTGAGAAATTATATGCATTCGTGTATCCGCTACCTTAATGCCTACTCAACATCGTGAGGCAACAGAATAGCTACTTAAATCCAAAAATACCAATGGCTCCCCAATACGGTAGGTACAGGCAGATCTCCCTGCAAACCGCTTGGTATCCATTTGGCCTGCTGAGCCAATGACTTCCCATTTGATACCCAACTAAGATGTGATATATTTTCTAAATGCCATCTTCTCAGATCTGTAAGGACATATCGAGCTGTGACCACACAGATATCCTATGTAGGTTCCTAAGTAGATCTGGAGAGAGGGGAAAGCACAATGATTCCCGAAGCAGACCATGGCAGGTGTATAGAGCTAACCAAGGTTGTGATCCCAGCTGCCAGGTAGTGAAAGGGTGACCAACCATCTCTTCCTGGTAACTCGCTCTCTCCCCTATACACACTTGGTAAAAAACATAAATGAAAAAGTCCGTCACGCAC
The DNA here is from genome assembly GCA_019009955.1 of Riptortus pedestris. Lineage (NCBI taxonomy): Eukaryota > Metazoa > Arthropoda > Insecta > Hemiptera > Alydidae > Riptortus > Riptortus pedestris. Next base: position 7,872,076 of record CM032228.1, read on the forward strand.
GGGCTGCGTAACCTAAGCAGATTTCACTAGTTTTACATTAGATAAATCTACAGAATGGTAACACAACAGCACTGCGAATGTTAAGCGAATAAATTCAAATGATAATGAGAAATGATTGAGTTAGCATTTTAATTAATTACATTTAATCCGACTTTAGCAGTTTTAGAAATAGAGTTTAGAAACGATGAAACAAAAACGAGCGCGCGCGCGCGAGCACACACACACACACACACACACATACATACATACATATATATATATATATATATATATATATATATATATATATATATATATATATATATATATACTAGCAGCCCCGGCAGACGTTGTCCTGCATGATAATTCAAGCGATTAGGATATTAAATTTAATAATATTGTGATTAAAACAAAAGCTACTTTTAATAACACAAAAAACAACTTTTTTTATGTGCACTTTTGCCTAAAATTTTTTATACAGGCCTATCTTATAACCCCTAATCCCGTTAGAACCTAAAAAATTAAATATAGCTTATAATCATGGAGTTCGGTTCAACCGTTAGTGCCCAATAAAATTGTTGGCTCCCACTTTAATTTTTTAGTGTATATCTCATTGATACTTTTTTATACGACAAAAGTGAATATAACAAAATTAACAACTTTTATCCTGTGCATATTTCCCAAAAAACCAATAGGAAACGAAATTTTGCTATTTTTAATTTTAGGCCTCCCCCACAACTCCTGCTCCATCTGCCGGGCTGATTTGTGAATCTAAACCATCCAGAGCGTCACCCAGCCGTTTAGGAGTTCAGTGGTATACACACGTACAGTAGAAGTATATATATACAGATATGTATGTATATATATATATATATATATATATATATATATATATATATATATAGAAAAATAAAGACACACAAATATATGAACAGAGCCTCCATAGCAGACGACAATAATCTGCTAAGGCGGCACTACAGGTTAATTTCCATTTAGAATAATTGTTAAATTCCTTGAATAAATAAGACTATGCTCCCTTCAGAATAAACTTCAGGTACCACCAATACTTTCAGCACACAAAACTTCAATAGTAATGGAAACACACACACATTATTAGTCAATTGTGAATTATAATTGAACTAATCAGAATCAAAAGCTGTCAAGTAAGTGGAGATGATTACCAACTCTATTAATGAACTAAGTGATTAACAATTTTAATTGAATATAAAGTCTGAATATACTTACAGAAGTAAAATACTGTAAACAAATCTTGAAAATACCTGCAACAAAAAAAATAATTTACTAACAAACATAGAAATACCTTTTTTTTTTTTTTTAAATTGTTCAATCAAAAAAATAAATAATAAAGGTCAAACAAAGATAAATGTAAAAAAAATCTATCAATTATTCAGCGAAAACACATATGAGTTGGACGTTCTATTGCACTAACTCTTCAAAAGCCAACCTATTCTCTTCTAAATTGAATTAGACGAATACATATTTAGCAGAGACGACGTTTATAGAGATATGAAAATATTATTTGGTATTTAAACTTGGAACAAGTCGTTTCGTGATATATTGGCTCATTGTTGGCGTGCGATAACTACAAGTGGAGGTTCACTGAAGGCTGAAAACTAAAAAAGTCCGTCACGCAGGGGCTGCGTAAACTAAGCAGATTTCCCTCGTGAAGTTTAGTAATAGATAAATATACATACTGCTAACACAACGCCGTGAATAAATACAAACGGAAATAAGAAATGTTTCATCCAATTTCAATAACCTGCCGACAGGGAGTGTTAGGTTAGAAAAGTAAACAAACAGGTCCCGCCTCACACCGCAAAGAAAAACAATTACTGAAATATATCAGAATATAACACCTTAATTTTATTGAGAACTATTTACTATATCTAGTACTGTAATTAATAATGAGTCAGAATAATTGTTATCTCAATCAATAAAATTTTAGTAGTCCAAAACTTTAAGATGGGGGGGGGGGGCACCAGGACATATTTGCATTTATCTCGTATAATAAAGGTCTCTTGAATTCAATTTTTGGTATTTAAACTTCCAATAATGTGATTTATTATGTATGAGAGTATTGTTTACGTAACATGAGTAGAAGTGGCGGTTTGGTGAAAACTGAAAAATTCAAATATCTCGGTTAATATTCAAGATAGAGAATAAATGTATATAACAATATTTATAGTAAATTTAATTTGTAATAAGATTGATTCTGTATAATTTTTCGATCCGACGTATAGTAACGGAGATATTTCGAAAATCCTCCCCTCTAAACCCCCCCTCCCACTGGTCCGATTTCAGCCGTTAACGAACTTGATCTTTCTTTTTACATAAAACGCTTAAATATGAAGTTTGGTAAGGATTAAACAAAAATTGCGACCGCTAGAGCGGTAACAGACAAATATATATATATATATATATATATATATATATATATATATATATATATATATATATATATATATACAGTTTTGAACGGACCTCATTTTCGTCATCTCCTGGGTAGGATCGATGGACATTTGAAGAAAAATTTCGAAAATCGCATCGTGAGTACAACCTCAATAGCTGATTTCCCTTAAGAGAAATCTGCTAAAATGTGGTATTTAAGAGTCAAATAATGTGTTTCATTATATAACAGCTTATTGTTAATATGACACGAGTAGAAGTGGGGGTTTACTGAAGGCCAAAACTATTGTAAAAAAATGCAAATATCTCCGTTAATAATTAAGATAGTGAAAATACGCATATTACAACATTTAATTTAACGTACAATTTATTCTATACCCTTTTCCAACCCAACGCATAATAACGAAAATTTTGTGTTTTTGTTTTCAACTTTCGACATCCCCACTGCCCTTATTCAGCCGTTAACAAACTGAAGAAATTTTCCGAAAATCGTATCACGAGTACACATTTCATATTAACAATAAGCAATTATATCATGAACCACACTTCATTCCTAGCTTATATACGAAATATTATTTTCAAGAGACCCTTACTATGCGAGTTATATGCAAATTCGTTATGTGATGACATCATCGATTAAGATTTTATGCACTTATTACTCCAATATGTCTATTTGATGTATACTGTAATCGAAATTTAACCTTTTCTGTAAATACTATAGATTATAGTTGCTATTGGCTGAAATCGGGTATGAAATAGTAGGGGTTTAGAGGTGGGGGGGTTAAAAAATTCAAAATATACTCGTTATTATGAGTATGGTCTTAAAATGTTATAGAACTTATCTTGTCAAACTATTGATGGTCTACAATTGTTTTCTATGCACTTTTTCGTAACTCAAATTCTAATTGAGGCCCCCCACCTTTCCCACTGCGCCCCTTCTGCTCATTGGCTATTCTATATAGTAAATGAGAATATGTGGTGAGGTGACGTTACAAGTATGCTATATTACCACGTGGGGAAATCTGCTTAGTTTACACAGTCCATGCGAGAACTTTGTTTGTCGAGTTTGGACGGGCCTCATTTCGTCATACCCGGGCATTAAGGGAAACCTGCTAAATGCCCACACCTTTGTTAGAGGAGATATAGCCTAGAGATGCCTTGTCAGAGGAGCAAGGTCGGATGGCATTACAATGAGGTTGTGCATGATAGCATCTCTGCCTGATGAAGGGGAACTACTGGGACAGTCAACACTATAACCTTATACAAAGCACGCTGTATTTATACACTTACCCTAGTACCTGGCGCTGTATTGGGGGTGGCTCTTACATCATGTCATCAATCTACAAGATAAATAGATGGGACGCTTATGCAAGCCATTTCCATAAGTATTTATTAATTAGTTTCATGTAAAATAAATAAAACATATAAAAAATGTCAGGTAACAAAAGTGAAAAATCTCATGTGGCATAACATGACCTCCTTCTATAAAATTAAATAAACATAATGTAATGCTGCAGTTCATTTAAAAGTCATACGTGATACCTCAGTTCCAAATGCAAAGAATACATTGTACAGATATTTTCAAGTTATTAATATTTAATAACGGTCACTTGCTACAAGTACTTTATTTAATGAGTTCGCCCCAATATAAATTCCTATCGACTATCGAGCTGACGACTCTAGGTTAACCAAGTGATATTTAAAAAAAAAAAAAAGTCCGTCACGCAGGGGCTGCGTAAACTAAGCAGATTTCCTACGCGAAGGTTTCCAAGAGATAAATACACATACAGGTAACACTATAGTGAATGTTAAGTGAATAAATAAAAACGGTAATGAGAAATCTTTCAGCCAATTTACAATAATCTCTACAACGGAATGCAGCTGAATTCTAAACAGACTAATATTTGTTTCCACTAGTGATTTATGTCATGAAGTGCGTAGAATCGAAAGACATTTTAAATCATTCCTTTTTTTTTAAATCGTGTCAAAAGATTTAAATTTAATAATTGAATTACTTATTAACGTCCACTTTTTGAAACTAAGGCTAATAGGGACGAGTTATCTACAGGTCACCACCCTTTTCTAGCCAGGGTGGGAATGAATTTCGTCACTAAATAAATTCCTTTGCCCAGACAGGGAATCGAACTCGCCACTTTAGGTTTGCCATGTAAGATTAAGGTCAACGCTTTAACTCACATGGCTAACCTGAGGCCCTATTTAATTTAATAGAATAATTGATAGTTAAAATCAATTGCAAGGGGAGATATGCAATATATGAGTAAATTGCGACTAAAGAAAATACACGTCTATTTGTGAAACTGAATTGAATATATATATATATATATATATATATATATATATATATATATATATATATATATACATATATATATATATATATATATATATATATATATATATATATATATAGAGAGAGAGAGAGAGAGACTGTTCTTACTGGCAAGTGTTTATTATTAGTAGGTTATCGATATGAGTTGAAGCGTTGACCTTAATCTCACATGGTAAACCTAGAGTGGCGAGTTAGGCCCACCCTGGCTAAAGAAGGGTGGTAACCTGTAAGTGATCCGCTCCATAGCTGGTATGAAGTGGTTCATGATATAACTGCTGAAGCCTGAAAACTGTAAAATTAAAATAGCCCGGTTAATATTCAATATAGAGAATTAATAAGTATATTAATATTTATAGTAACTTTACTTTGCAATAAGATGGACGTGGATAAACGGAGACAGTATTTTCTTCCTGACTGCTCCACAGGACACACTCTTCCTGATGCTCCTTTAAAACCTATAATCTGGTTTTATTTAACTTCTTTCATAGGGATGTTTTATTTCCACATGGTACTGAGTCAGTAGCTGGGGAAATAACTGTTAATGGACTATTATTTGAAACAAATATATATCTTGCTTCTTATCCTTACTCAGATCAATAAAACTATTTAGGACAAATAAATGATCTTCATGTATTTCCAACACGTTTTATTATTTTAAAGCAAACATTTCGCTCTATTGGGTATTTGCAATGCTCCGTTTAAAATTCTTCTTCTAAGTCGATAAAAACCTAAAACCTTTGTGGGAGAGAAACAACTTTCGATTATAAGTCCTAACCAATGTGATAATTTGTCATTATTGCCTATCAGTATTGTATATTCTCTAAATTTTTGGATCCTCAGAAAAATGACGTATCATGTACCTCCTGCTTGAAGGACATTATAGTAAAATGTAACGTCAAGAAGTTTATCTTAACATTTGAGAAGTCACGTTGGCTACAGATTGAGTGTATTTATTATTATTTATTAACGTCCAGTTTTTGCAACTAAGGTTAATTGGGACGGGTTATCTACAGGTTACCACCCTTTTCTAGCCAGGGTGGGACTTGGGATGTTATTCAATGAATTCCGTCACTAAATAATTTCCTTTGCCCAGGCGTGAATTTAACTCGCCACTCTAGGTTTACTAGGAGATTAAGGTCAACGCTTTAAGTCGCATGGCTAAACTGAGCCCCCAAAATTTACTTTAAGTGGCCTCCTTCTATCCAAATGTTTTTCTTAGATCTTGGTGTTGACTGTTTCATAAAAAGTCTTTATTACATTATGATTAAATGATACGACAAGAAGTTTATGTTAACATTTGAGAAGTCATGTTGGCTACAGATTGGGTGTATTTGGACCTGACTAGTGCTGTGTATAGTTTGGCTATTGCCAGCTGGTTATCCTGCAGAGTGTGGGTGTACCCAGTGGGAGTATTGTCAGGTGATAGTGTTATCACTCTGCTAACGTAGTCCTAAGCTATTAGCATATTTCCCTTAAGGCAGTTCGGCTATTCGGATTCAACTTATGTCCAAAAATGAAATGACATGCAATTTGTTTATTTCTATTAAATGCTATCATAACATAACGGGATTCGTCTAATAGTTTTGTTTTCTATAAAGAATTTTTAAAGAATTATGTCAATTAATGTACTATTGGATATTCAATTAATTCATGTTTAAATGTCGTTGGCAAAATGTATTTCCCCAAATATTCCTTGACGAGTTGTGGAGGTTGGTCACTGGGAATGTTGGCGAGATCGATGCGAAATGATTCACGTTTCACAAATAGACGTGCATTTTCTTTAGTCGCAATTTACTCATATATTGCATATCTCCCCTTGCAATTGATTTTAACTATCAATTATTCTATTAAATTTAAAAGGGCCTCAGGTTAGCCATGTGAGTTAAAGCGTTGACCTTTATCTCACATGGCAAACCTAGAGTGGCGAGTTCGATTCCCTGTCTGGGCAAAGGAATTTATTTAGTGACGAAATTCATTAAATAAAATCCTTAGTCCAACCCCGGCTAGAAAAGGGTGGTGAACCTGTAGATAACCCGTCCCAATTAGCCTTAGTTTCAAAAAGTGGACGTTAATAAGTAATTCAATTATTAAATTTAAATCTTTTGACACGATTTAAAAAAAGGAATGATTTAAAATTCTACGCACTTCATGACATAAATCACTAGTCGAAACAAATATTAGTCTGTTTAGAATTCAGCCGCATTCCGTTGTAGAGATTATCTGTCTCTCTCTCTCTCTCTCTCTCTCTCTCTCTCTCTCTCTCTATATATATATATATATATATATATATATATATATATATATATGAGGTTAAGAGACGAGATATAAGAGGCATAAATTATTATTGGCGAAAGGACCGGTCATACAGGTTGCTGATCAAGGCCGAGCTAACAGGAGTCCCTCCCTCTTTATATCAAACCCTGGAGATGAATACTATCACCACCATTAGCTAGGCCCTAACACACCACCCGCGGCAAGGATAAGTGGGCATTGAGAGGCATTTTGGGAAAACCGCCCAACAAGTAAAATATTTGAAGCGATTATTCCATTAAAGAAAGTATTAATGATATGTTCGCCCGCTTTCCTCATACAGATTTCCTGTATGAGGCGTATTCTAAGACTAACAATCAGGTATAGTAAAAAAGTCTTGTTTGTATATCAGGCGTTTCTTCCTAATTCGCATAAATAGGATTTAAAACAATTTTCGTATTTTTAATTAAATTTCCGAAAGGTACAAATTTTATGGGTATTCGGTATTACGTCATAAATATCCCTATTTCTTTTTTTCTGGAAAGCTCCTCTAAAGGCTAAACTCCACACACTCTGTCATCAACCATCATCGCCTACCAGGAAGTTAGACCAGAATGATGGAAGGATCATCATTTTAAAATACTGAACGTCGAAAAAAAAAGTCCGTCACGCAGGGGCTTCGTTAACTAAGGAGATTTCCAATGTGCGTTACGTATTTGCATTTATCTCAAAACGTAAAAGTCCAATGAGAACAATATGTGGTATTTAGGATTCAAATAAAGTACTTCATTACATAATAGGATATTGTTAATATAAAAAGGTATTTAAATTATTTTTTAACATCCACGCAACTCAGGCTAATTGGGACGGATTATCTACAGGATACCACCCTTTTCTAGCCAGGCTGCGACTAAGGATTTTATATTATATATTTTAATAACATTTTTTATATTATATGTTTTAATAATTATTTGATATTATATATTTTATAATATTATTTTATATATTTTATATTATTATACTAGCTCAGATACCCGGCTTCGCTCGGGAATTCATTTGAGGCTGAATGTTGATGGTATTTTTTTGGCAAGGCTTTATTTTGCACAATATTTTGACATTTACCCGTCCCAGTGTTTAGGGTTAATACCCGTCGTTTCTGTGGATTTGTTAATAATAAAATTAATTTTTTATGTAAGACTTCACTGTCCTCCATATTGTAATATTTCCCGCTTCCTGTACATTATGCATAGATTTGAATTATTAAGGACTAAATATTAACATACATTTGAAATAATTTTTCCATGTGAGGTACCTGGTAGTTCATATTGAAAAGAATTCTTGAGCAATTTTTTCTAAATAACAAAATAAACAACTTTTGTTATGTGCATATTTGCCGAAACTACAATAGGAAACAAAATATCACTATTATTATTTTTAGGTCTCCCTTATAACCCCCACTCCTGCCTGTCCCTAGAAATAGTATGGCTTTTTATAAGGAAGGCGTTAGTGCTAATACACATACTGAGTGTTTTATTTAGTTCGGTTGAGTCTTTTGTGCCAAATAAAATTTTTCACTTCCGCTATAATTTTTAGCGCATATCTCGTTTATAATTCGGTATACGAAAAAAGTGTATATAACAAAAGTTACTCTAAATAGCAAAATAAACAACTTTTGTTATGTTCATATTTGCCGATAAACCAATAGGAAACGAAATATCGCTATTTTTAATTTCTGGCTTCCCTTAAAACCCCCACTCCTGCCCGTCCCTAGAAATGTTGGTATGGCTTCTTATAATGAAAGCGTTAGTGCTAATACACATACCGAGTTTTATTTATTTCGGTTGGGTCTTTTGTCCCAAATAATATTGTTGACTCCCGCTATAGTCATAAGCGTATAACTCATTTAAACTTCGGAATACGATGAAAGTGTTTATGACAAAAGTTACTCTAAATAACAAAATAAACAACTTTTGTTATGTGCATATTTGCGAAAAAAACCAATAGAAAACGAAATATCACGACTTTTAATTTCAGACCTCCCTTATAACCCCCACTCCTGTTCGTCTCAGAGAAAATTAATATAGCCTATCTCTCAAGTTGGACCAGACTGCTCACGGTGTGCCAATTTAATTTAAAATCGGTTAAGTAGTTTAGGAGTCCATCGCGGACAAACATCGTGACAGGAGATTTATATATATTAAGATTTACTAAGGATTTTATATTATTTTATTGTTAATATAAGATGATTTACTAAAGACCAAAATCTAGGAAATGCAAATATATCGGTTAGTAATCAAGATAGTGAAAAAATGTACACAAGAACATTTATAGAACATTACATTTGCAATAACATAGGTTCTATACGATTTTTCGATCCAATGTATAATAACGGAGTTATTAAGGATTTTGATATTAAAATTTATAAAATAATAAAAATATTAAGGATTTTGATATTAAAAATATGATTTTGAGAAAACGCTCTTCAAACGTCTTTTGTTTTAAACATTATGTATACTAACGTTATTAAATCAAATTAGCTTGAACCACTGGTGACTTCGTGAATTTCGCCAATAGAATCTCCTATTTCTTGCCAAGATGCAATGAAAATCGATAATATTGACTTAATGTGTTTCACTTGTAACCCCATGATATATATATATATATACGAGAGAGAGAGATACAATTTTGAACGGACTTCATTTTCGCCATCTAATAGGTAAGATCGATGGACTTTGAAGATAAATGTCGAAAATCGCTTCATGAGTACGACCTCAATTCCCTTAAGGAAAATCTGCTAAAAATGCGCATATCTCGTCCAAGACAAGGAAAAAACGTCGTTAACAACATTTTTTAGAAATTAGCAATAAGATGGGTTCTCAATATAGGAGCAATATAGTTTTAAACGGACCACATTTTTATCATCTCCTGAGAAGAATCGATGGACACTTGAAGAAATGTTTCCAATGAGTACAAGCTAGCGCCACTATAGCACATATCCCTTGAGAGAGAATCAAAGATTAACAAATATAAACAGATCCTAAAGGACAACTATATTAACCATTGGCATAAGTGATTCAACGCAGGTCTTTAGTTGTGCCACGAGGCCTCCTACATAAGAGCGGCTGATCTAAAGACAGGTGTTACTGCGCAGACACCACTGTATGTAGTAGGGTGGGAGTACACAAAGCAGCTGGGCCGACCTTGGTATACCATTGCAGGAGATATGCCATATACAGCAGCCAATGACGATGCATCTCGCTCATGTCACTCACCTCAACACAAATATATATATATATATATATATATATATATATATATATATATATATATAAAATACCATAACACAAATATGCAAGCACAAGGAAATGATAAAAAAAAACCGTGGGGTTCCGTAAACTAGGCAGATTTCCCAGGTGCTGGAATGACGCAAAAGTAATGCCATTCCACCACATATTCTAACTCAAAATTCGACGAGGAGAAGAGGGGCTTTACCGAAGGCTGAAGACAATAAAGCACGAAAACCTCGCGTTAATATTTCATTTTGAATGAATAGAATTCGAGAGAAAATTAATAGAATAATAATTTTGGAGCATAAACAGTTCAAGAAAATTGATTCCATTACATTTTCCAATCCAACTCATAATGACGGAGGTTTTTCGAATTTACCAAATCCTCCAATTCCTTGTTTTATTACACGTCGTGTCGAAAAAGTGTATAGAACCAATCTTACTGAAAATATAATTTCTATGAATGTTGTTATATATGTTTTTTTAATATCAAGATTAACACCTGAATTATTTGATTTTTTTTAGATTTAAGGCTTAAACCCCCACTCCAAGTCTTGTCATATTAACAATAAGCTCTTCTATTATGAGCCATTTCATTCCTAGGTTAATTACCAAATATGGTTTTCACTGAACTTTTACTTTGAGAGACACATGCAAGTTATGCGATGATAACGTCATCATTTATTTTTCTTTACCAGACAATGTGTATCTGATCTTTACCATACTTGATATTTAACCCTTTTAGTCAAAACTATATATCAAAACTGTTATTGCAAGAAATCGGACCTCGAATAGTGGTGGTTTAGAATGGGGGATTAAAAATTCAAAACACCTCCGTTTTTATGAGTCGGATAGTAAAATGTTATAGAATCAAACTATGGATTTTCTTCGTAACTCAAGAATTAAGGGAGTTATTCCTACTTTCTTGTTTTCTGTCTTCAGTAAACCCTCACCCCTTCTACTCGTAGGTTTTTTTAACATATAAATAGAGAATAAGTATGTAGTGAGATGAGATCGCAAGCATGTTATCCCGAGAAATCTGCGCAGTTTACGCAGCCCCTGTGAGAAGGAGCAACGCATTAACTCACAAGGCTAACCTGAGCCCCTACTCTATATAAACAATATATTATACAATTCTTAAATAAACATTATGTAGACTGTCTTAAATCCTAACTGTAAATTCTCTGATTTAAGACACTAACAATTTAACGCGTATATAAATATATTCTTTTATACTTTAACCCTGATATCAGATAGTTCGTAGCAAAACATTGATAAGCAGGAGACTGGCTGGCGTCACTAGGCAATAGCTCCTCAATACAGACAGATATAGTGTGCTGGGAGTGCGAGAGGTGAGCATAGATACTGGCCTTGATGGCTGCTATATACTCACTCATCGTATTTGGTAATGGGCAAGGACAATCCCCTTCTCTAGGCGCGGGGCAAAAGTCATCTTGAGAATTATAAAATATTGTATTGGAATAATGTTAACAATTCTCCAAAACATAATATATTATCTGTGTACGCCAGACACATACTCCACCGCCTGAGTAGTATCTCCAAACGTATGTATCCATTGCAATAGAATAAATCAGCTATTCCAGACATCATTACAACGGTACAAAATTAAAGTGTTACTAATTTCATACGAATAAATATTTCAATATTGATATCATTTGTACAGGTAAGTGATAATTTTTACCAATTAAATATATCTTCTGATAATCAAACTACATTGAAACCCGTTTTTAGCAAGAACAAAGGATTTTTTCCTCGATTCGAAACTTTCAAGTGATGTTAATGGCTTTGTACCCATTTCAACCCGGGCGAAATTTTCTATATTTAATAGCTGAAACATTCCCCAAAAAAAAGACCCTTTAGGGAAATCAGCTATTGAGGTTGTACTCATGATGGGATTTTCGAAACATTTCCTCAAATGTCCATCGATCCTGCCCAGTAGATGACGATAATGAGGTCCACTCAAAATTATATATAATTTTTCCGCTTTCCCTGCGGTCCCAATTATTGTCTTATTGTTACCAAACTCATGTTATGTAAAAAGAAAATTCAAGTTCGTTACCGGCTGAAATCGAACATGGGGAAGGGGGGTTTTAAGGGAAGACACTTTTAAAATTTGAAATATCTCCATTAGTATTAGTAGCGTCCGATCGAAAAATTGAATATAGAATCAATGTTATTGCAAATATATTAATCTATAAATGTTGTTATTTACATATTTTCTCTATAATGAATATTAACTGAGATATTTCCATATTTTATTTTTCAACCATTAATAAACCCCCACTCCTATTGTCGTCATACTAACATTAAGTTGTTACATAATGAACCACTTTATTTCAAGCCTTAATACTAAATATTGTTCTCATTGAACTTTTTGAGATGAAGGCAAATACGTGAAGCAAGCGGGAAATCTGCTTAGTTAGGGCAGCCCCTGTGTGACGGACCTTTTTAGACTGCCTTATTTCGAGAGGGGATTTTTTTGAAGAATGGTTGAAGCACCCAAAGGGGAAAAGAATCACTTTTCTCTTCCTTTGGACCAAATTTAATTTTGGAAACTCCACGGAGGGCTATGAAAGCAACACCTAAATAAGGTTGGCTAACTACTCCTCCACAATTTCTGATAAATGTGTTTTTGCGGGAAAATCAAAGCGGAATTCTTTGGCAACTAATGAACATTAGTTGGATGAAGAGATCAGATTCCAAGTTCAATGAACTGTGCCGTGTCCCTCCACTTCATTTCAAGGTTTCACTAATGTAGGAAGATCACGTTCTCACGTCAATATTATACGTCGGATCGGCTATAGGACCTATCATATTGCAAATTTAATGTTTTATGAATGTTGTTAACCGAGATATTTGAGTTTTTTGTTGTTTTTTTTATCATGGCCCACTTCTTTCCAAGGTTAAATACCAAATATGATTTTCATTGATCATTTACTTTTTGAGAGACATGCAAAAATATTATGCGGTGATGACGTCATCAATCAAGATTTTACGTTCTCTTTGTTTATTTGATCTCTATCATACTCATGATTTAACCATTTCAGTCAAGACTAAAGGTCATATTTGTTATTGGCTGAAATCTGACTTTGAATGGTGGGGGTTTAAAGGGGGAAATAGAAAATTCAAAACGTCTTAGTTATTATGAATGGAATCGGAAAAGGTTATAGAACCAATGTTGTTAATCTATTGGTGCTCTACAATTTGTATTCTATGTATTTTTTTTAACTCAAGGTTTCGGCGAGTTATTTGTACTTCCTTGTTTTCTACCTTCAGTAACCCCCTCCCCCCTTCTACTCATGGGTTCTTTCATACAAATAAAGAATATGTGTTGATATTAGATCACAAATGTGTTATACCAGCACGTGAAAAATCTGCTTAATTTAAATACCAAATTTTGTTCTCGTCCAACTTTTAGCAGATTTCCCTTTAGGGAAATCAGCTATTGAGGTCGTACTCATGACGCGAGTTTCGAAAAATTTCTTCAAATGTCCATCGATCCAACCCAGGAGGTGACGAAAATGAGGTCCGTTCAAAATTATATATATATTTGTCTGTTAACTCTCTAGCGGTCGCAACTTTCGATTGATCGTTACCAAACTCCAAAATTCGAAATATCTCCGTTACTATACGTCGGATCGAAAAATTATATAGAATCAATCTTATTGTAAATTAAATTTACTATAAATAATGTTATATACATTTATTCTGTATCTTGAATATTAACCAAGATATTTGCATTTTTCTGTTTTCAGCTTCTGAGATGAGATCGGCTAACTTCGGGTCTAGTCGTGAGTTTCCGTCAAGAGCTAGTTCGGGCCGTTACCGTAACTGTTTGACTCTCTATTCTGAAATTTCTCTATTGTAAAACTTCACGTGGGAAATCTGCTTAGTTTACGCAGCCCCTGCGTGACGGACATTTTTAGTTTATACGATAAATACAAATACGTGGCGTGAGTGGGAAATCTGCCTAGTTAACGCGGCTCCAGCCTGACGGAGTTTTTATTATTATATATTGCGAGAAATCGATAAATTAACGCAGGAGCGTAAACTAAACCCCTAGTATATTCCCCTTTTCGAAGTCAAAACTAGATGAGTAATATTGGGGGGGGGAGTACTAAAATAATTTAATTACAAAATAATTGATATTATAATATACTAATTCAGATACTTTTCATTTTAGCAGATTTCCCTCCAGGGAAAACCTCTATTGAAGTCATTTTAGCAGATTTCCCTTAAGGGAAATCAGCTATTGAGGTTGTACTCATGACGGAATTTTCGAAATTTTTCTTCAAATGTCCATGGATCCTACCCAGGAGATGACGAAAATGAGGTCCGTTCAAAACTGTATATATATATATATATATATATATATATATATATATATATATATATATATATATATATATATATATATATATTTGTCTGTTACCGCTCTAGCGGTCGCAATTTTTGTTTGATCGTTACCAAACTCGATATTTAGTCGTTTTATGTAAAAAGAAAGATCAAGTTCGTTAACGGCTGAAATCGGACCAGGGGGAGGGGGGGTTTAGAGGGGAGGATTTTCGAAAATTCGAAATATCTCCGTTACTATACGTCGGACCGAAAAATTGTACAGAATCAATCTTATTGCAAATTAAATTTACTATAAATATTGTTATATACATTTGTTCTCTATCTTGAATATTAACCGAGATATTTGCATTTGTATTCTGCGTGTGGTCACCAGTAGGCTATGTTCGGACTTTCCGCCGAGAGCTCTGGTGGCCGTTTCCATAACTATTCGTCCCTCGTGAATAGGTTTAGAGGTTAGGTTAACTGATTTTTGGGGCTAGAAACTACTGGGTTATTACGTCCTAAATAATGTTTTAGGTTTAGAGGTTTCTTACTACTACAGTTGTTATTAGGCAGATTTCTCTATTGTAAAACTTCACGTGGGAAATCTGCTTAGTTTACGCAGCCCCTGCGTGACGGACTTTTTAAATTTCTGTAAACTACTATGAGCTGGTTTTCCAAAAATAGCATAACACAATCATAAAACAAGATACAGGAATGTACTCCAAGCCCCCCACCACAAATACAAATATTTCGAAAAAAACGTATCATTTCTATTTAAAAAATACTCTGTTTAAAAATAAACTAAAAAACATTATGAACGACGGATGTTTTTATACACACGATGAATACTTTCAAAAATAGTCAATTATCAAATAAAACTACTAAATATTTGTCATAAATAGCGCCCTAAAATAATTTTCGATCAGGTACATTGTGGTACAAGTTTCTTATAATTTAAAAGCTTGTTATCCATTAATAAATTTGCATTCCAACAAACAAAATAATGCATGTTTAGAAGTTGCCTTCTGTCTTATAAATCATTAAAATAGTCTACCTAATTTTGCTATTAATTATATGTATTTAATATTAATTCTTTATTCTCAACGAATAATTAACCCTTAATTAATTTACCTATTTATATATTTTATTTATATTTAGAAAAAACTATTTAGTTTATCTTTTTTGAAGGAGAGCAGAACAGAACCAGGTCCATTTTTTTGAGACAGCATTATTTTTTTATTTTTTTTTAGAACTAGACTACATATAAGGATTAAATGCGTATAATATAGAGACGAATTAGTGCAAACCACGTGTGCGAATCTATTCAATATAGGTGATAGCTTATCAGATGGTGCGATAAGAGCTTTGATAAGAGGACAGAACGAGCTGTGAGGATGAAATATAGTAGGCATTAGAGGGATGTGTGATAGAAGGAGGTGAAGGACGAGAGGGGTCGATACAATAGGAAGGGTACTTCATAATCGATGCTATCGACTCTATACAACTCCCCCTTACATCGATACTGCCCTACAATCAAATATACATCGGGAGAAAGGTAGAAGGAGAAGGTGCTTCTCAATTATTCAAAATCCAATCCACCAATGATGTGTGGATATTGTCAAAAATTTCCATTAAAAATCTGAGAGCGGAAGGTCAACAAATAACTAAACTTCAAATGATTCTTATAGTTATTTTTATTTTTCAACAAGTTTCGCGTCCACATGGCGCGTTATCAGGAGAAAATATAGTACTAAACTAACTGGATCATTACAGTACCTCACCTAGCCGTGCCAGTCAGAGTATGGCTAAACAAAGTATGGCGGCTACAGCCCACAGTTAGACCTATTCGTTGCGAGACAAAAATATCGATTATCCCTAGTAGAAAAGAAAAAAATTATAATTAAACGATTTTAGAGTTTCTAGTAAATAAAACATATATGAGCGAAGAACTCGTTAAATAGAATCCATAGTCCCACCCTGGCTAGAAAAGGGTGATAACCCATCCCAATAAGCCATAGCAGCAAAAAAAAAGTCTGTCACGCAAGGGGATGCGTAAACTAAAAAGATTTCCCAAGTGAAGTTATACAATAGAGAAATCTCCATACGACAGCCAAACAGTTACGGAAACGGCCGAACTAGCTTTTGGCGGTAAACTCACTCGTCCGTTATTCGGCCACATTTAATAAAAATGCAAGTATCTCGGTTAATATTCAAGATAGAGAATAAATGTATATTATAATATTTACAGTAAATTTACAAAGCAATAAGATTTCTTCTATACAATTTTTTGATCCGACTTATGGTAACTGAGATATTTCGAATTTTCGAAAATCTCCCCTTTAAACCCCCCCCTCCCCACTGGTCCGAGGTCAGCCCTTAACGAACGTGATCTGTCTTTTTGCCTAAAACGTTTAAATCTCGAATTTGGTACCGAACAACCAAAAATAGAGACCGCTAGAGCGTTCTATATATATATATATATATATATATATATATATATATATATATATATATATATATATATATACTTATATATATATATATATATATATAAGTATATAATTTTGAACGGGCCTCATGTTCCTGGGTACGATCGGTGGACAATTGAAGAAATTTTTCGAAAATCGCGTCATGAGTACGGCCTCAATAGCTGATTTCTCTTAAGGGAAATCTGTTAGAACAAATCTGCTGTATTTCAACCCTCCAACCACAAACATAAATATTTCAAGAAAATCGTATCATTTTCAAGAATAAAACTCTTCAACGCTCTGTCCGAATGTATTAAATCTATTGATAAATATTCATTGTTAAATATATATAAACATGTAAGAAGGATGTTTTTATATACAAGATGAATGCTGTCAAAAATTTTCAATTATTAAATAAAACTACAGTATATTTGTCATAATATTCAGACTAAAAAAATGTGTGATCAGGTACATTGTCTCTTGAAGGTGGGATTTTTTTCTCATCATTCAGAAAACCTTTCATCCTTTAATAAATTTGCATGTCAATAAATAAATAAAAAATGTATGTTATATAATGTATTTAGAATGGTATTAAGATTGTTGACGAAACTAATTTATTGTATAAAATAAAATAAAATAATTATTTTAATTCATGAATTTTATACTATGTATTCTTGAAATTTGCCCTAATTTTATTACGAATTTATTATGTAACTTAAGTATAAATCTTATTTAATAATTTATAAATAATTCAATTGACATAATATTAGAAAATTGTTTATACAAAACAATACTATTTGACGTATCCTATTATGATACATAAATAAATACATTTCTTTTCGTTACAAATAAATATTTTAAATGCCGATATAAAGGATGGTTAGTATATATTTGAAGGACTTTACAGCAAATAGCAAAGGAGAAGTAAGTATGAGAATTATTATTACTAACTACAGAAGGCATTGGAGTCGACTACTAACAGGTGATTATGAAGAGAGTGGCCACATGTTCCAAGCAGGGGATATTTACAGAGACCCCACACGTAACCCGCGCTATTAAGTTATTTCTGGCGGGAAAGCTAAAAGGCAATACAGTGTTCCTACGCAGTGCTCACAATCAAACTACAAATTGGCTTCTAAGTATTATCCACTTTGAAGTACCGAAACTATTTCTGAAACACTTAAGCAAAATAAGAAATTCTACGATTTTTAAGAAGATACTATAACAATCTAAAGAAAACGAAATTATGAGCAATTATATATTAATTTTGACATTTTTGATATTAATTTATTGATTTTTTGAATTTTGGTTTGATCGGTACCAAACTCGATATTTAGTCGTTTTATGTAAAAAGAAAGATCAAGTTCGTTAACGGCTGAAAATCGAACCAATGGGAGGGGGGGGGGGGGGGATTTAGAGAGGAGGATTTTCGAGAATTCGAAATATCTTCGTTACTATACGTCGGATCGAAAAATTGTATTGAATCAATCTTATTGCAAATTAAATTTACTATAAATATTGTTATATACATTTATTCTCTATCTTGAATATTAACCAAGGTATTTGCATTTTTATGAAGTCTGTGGTCGGGTATAGTTCGGATTAGGTCGGCCATTTCCGCCAGTACTCGGCTCAGATGGAAGCTTCTTCTAACCTTACCTGTCGTTTCTAACCTTACCTTACCTTCATTACTTTGTGAGATTTATGCAAATAAATTCTGTTCATCAGCCCCCCTTCTTTAGTTCTTGGACTACTAAAATTTGAGTTATTAAAATATAAATTATTCTTACAATTCAGAAGCAGTTTCAGTTGGGAATTTATTTTAATTAACTGAAAGATTTCTCATTACCGTTTGTATTTAATCACGGTGGTATTGTGTTACCAGTATGCAGATTTCTCTATTGTAAAACTTCACATTGGGAAATCTGCTTAGTTTACGCAGCCCCTGCGTGACAGTCTTTTTTCTTGTTTCCGACTGAGCTAGCTTCAAGCTGTCAGATATCTCGTTGAGAATTGATCCACTTAGCGTTGACGATGGTACGGCACCCAAGGGGTAATTTAATTGAACCCACCTTAATGTTTAGCCATGCCCAAAATCTCCTGGACCATATAACAAGTTGTTGGCTTTATTAACTTAGCCAGCCATATTAATTATATCAGAAACTATGTCATATATAGCTCAAATTGGTCATTCGCAGACGTACCCCAACTACTTACAGTATAACTGTAAGCAAACATCACTTACAAATGAATGTTACCAATAATTCTTCATAGCCCTGTCTACCTTACCCTAAACTGTAAACTACATTACAACTCTTAAAAGGAAACCATTTATACATTTCTAATATGACATTCGTCAACAAAATGTTCGCCATGTGAACAATTGTATAAAAATAGAAAGATGCGTGAAGGAAAGTATTATAGAAGATTATTAGACCTAATTTGAATTGATTGCCATTGTTTTGAAATGTAGAAAATGCGTCGCCTCTAATCGCACTTGTTGTGAAATTGACATTCAGATACACTAAACACGAGTCTTGATACATACTAAGGAAGAAATAGATAATGTAATCAGAAATGGCGTTATTGTTTGTCATTTACAGCACTTGGGAGAAATCTGCTTGGATTTCGCCAACCATTTTTCTCCCTCGGTGGAGAGATGGGTTTGTTTGTCAGTGTTTTAGACTGTATACAGTTACAAGTACGGCAATAACAAAAATAATTTAAACTAGAATTAGCAGAGATGTTGCCCCCTGATGGTAATTCTTAACTACTTTATTGCTCTTTTTTTCCATAAACATATGGTATATTAAAAATAGAAATAAAACCACCTGATACAGTATTATAAAAAATTAAATTATTATTTAACGTTCATTTTTTGCAACTAAGGCTAATTGGGACGGGTTATCTACAGGTTACCACCCTTTTCTAGCCATGGTGGGAGTAAGGATTTTATTTAATGAATTCCGTCACTAAATAAATTCCTTTGCCCAGGCGGCTCAGTTTTATAAAAACTGAGACTTAAAAACCCAGTCACGCAGGGGTTACGTTAACCAAGCAGATTTCCCAGGTGCGTCACGTATTTGAATTTATCTCACAACGTAAAAGTGAGACCATTGAGAACAATATTTGGTAATTAGGCTTCAAATAGTTTAACTTCATAATATAATAACTCGTTGTTAACATGACATGAGAAGAAATTGGGGTGAACTAAAAAATAAATATATCTCGGTTACTGTTCATGATACAAAAAATATGGGTACTCCAACATTTATAGAACATAGAATTTACAATAAGATTAGTTATATACACTTTTTCGATCCGACGTATAATAACGGAGATGTTTCGAATTTTTGACGAATTCAGTTACATGATCTTTCTTTTTGGACAAAACGAATAAATATCGAGTTTGGTAACGATCAAATAAAAATTACGACCGCTAGAGCGTTGACAGACAAAAAAATATATACAATTTTGAACTAGCCTCATTTTCGTCATCTTCTAGGTAGGATCGATGAGCTTTTAGTAGAATATTCTTCGGAATCGCGCAATGAGAACGACTCCAACAGCTGATTTTCCTTAAGGGAAATCTCCTAAGACAGCTGATTAAATTTTATAAACACGTGAATTAAATAAAAACAGCTGATTCCTAAATGGAAATAATTTACTAAATAGTCAGCATTTTGACATTTATATTTTGATGTTATCTCGTTTGCCTTACTTGGAAGGATATCTTGATTTGGATCTGTTTCTATTGCAAAAAACTAGGATTTACAGTTTTCCTTCTTCGTAGCACTAGAGCTTTGTGGCTGCTTTATAAGGAGCATCATACATGGTAGTTGTTATATATCCAAGGACTGCTGTTGATGGAGCCATGTTGGCTGTAGAGTTCATGTTGTTGAATATATTCAGGTGATTCACGGCAGTTAGTCAGCCTGAGGTATTTCACCCTCATCTTGTTTGGGAACCAGCGTCCTACATCATCCGCGCTATATATCAGCTGCGTTTTAATAAGCCCTCCTTACTGCCTTGGTAGTCGGCCAGCAGCGCACTTCTTCCGCAAATACATTCTATTTATGTATTTCAGGTGCTGAGGGATTTGTGCAATTGTTATTGGGTCACTGCCCGAAGGTGGCCACATGTTTGGCATCGCTCCGTCAGCCATCTAGCATAATTGTACGATAAATAAACATTCCAATAATTATAACTGAGTATAATGAAAATAGGTGGGAAAGGCTGAGAATAGTTGCAGGAAGGATTTCAAAACTAGGCTAGGGGTAATATTTAAAGAGTAATATTAATTAGAAGACTGTATTTAATGGGAATAATTTATGGCAAGAACTAATTACTATAAGTAATAAATTGCTTTCATTGGTCCAAGAATTGAGGAACGGCATATGCAAGTTTGCGAGTAATGGCTTTATAACAATATCCTCTAAATTCTGGACTCTTCCTGAAGCTTTTATTGTTGCTAAGCCTCGTAACAGGAGTAGCAAGAAACCACTAAATGCCATCCTGATCCTTTCCCTCCCATTAATCTTTCTGGTGAAAGCTGCATTTCCTGGCACGCCTTTTGACAAAATTATCTATTATGCTGAAAGGCAAAGAATATTTATTTTGGCAGTCGGATAACATCTCGGGCTAGTCTCCTATAGATCCCTAGCATGTAGGGCGAAGGTTACAAGAGGATGGAATACGTACGTGACATTACTCACCTTTATATACATGCATATTCAACACCATGAAAATGTTCTTCCTAAAAAATACATAAAGGAAGGAAGGAAGAAACCTCTCACACGTACAAACGTTTCCCCAACCTAGGTAGGATCGATGGATATTTGAAGAAATGTTTCGAAACTTGGGTCATAAGTACAGCGTAGATAGTTGGTAAAATATTCGAAGTATTACTATTGTCATACATGTCGGTGGTGACCGTCGTCACTGGCTGATGGTCGAGTACAGCTGGCATTGTGCTATAGATGCGATGGCACCATCTTCAAGCCCGTCAAAAAGTTGTACTCCAGTAGTAAGGATTACAACATTTTGACAGACAATGAAGACGGTGGGTGCCTTTCCATCTATAGCACAATGCCAGTGTACTCGACCATCAGCCAGTGACGACGGTTTGCACCTACAGGTATGACAACAGTATCAATTACGTATATTGGCGGTTCTAATCCTTTATTCGAAGTATTATTTAGTTACTGTCGGCATATTCCGTCCTAAAAATCAGAAAAAAATGGACACAAAAATTTTTATATCAGCGAATCCATGCCTAGTTTTATCCCATCTCATGTTTAAGCGTTTGCCATGTTCCCCTAAAATTCACGAATGCGGGCAACAGGAGGAAGTAATAAGAGCAGTGATTTCTTTTTGCTTCCTGTATATAAGGCCAAATAAAAATAAAGCCATCAAAGAGTAGCAAGATTCCTTACACTGCTGCTGAGAGCATGGCTAGACTGATAAATGATAGGCATTAGCCGCTATGAATAAGCAAACTATACTTTTAATATCTGCTTCCAGCCTTACTCAGCAGACATGACGTCCAGGATGAATAGAAATATATAACAAACATACAGTTAAAATCCAGTTTAAAAACAACAAATAGCCACCTTTCTAAGCATGAAAGTTCTTGCTCGTTTGAGGCACGGCAATTCACACCTCATGACTAGGACTGAACCACCTTTATGTACACTGTGTAATACACAACTAACTATTAAACTTACAGACTCCAGACTAATATCGGACAAGACCCACCAACCTATCAGAACTACTTCACGACAACAGCCATACATCGCGACAATCATGAAACATCTCCCAGAGACAACTTTTCAAACAATTTAACACTACACATTGGACTGTAGACTTAAATAATTGGCTTTCTGCATCTATTAATATCCACTAGAGAAATCATAAACATGCTTTTCTTTAACTACAACGGTAGATATTTTAACATTTTTAGGAGGTTTCCCTTGAGAGAACTCAGCTATTGGGGTCGTACTCATGACGCGATTATTGAAACATTTCCGCAAATGTCCATCGATCCTACCCAGAAGATGACAAAAATGAGGTCCGTTCAAAACTATAAATAAATAAATATATATATGTATGTCTGTTAAGGCTCTAGCAATTTCTGTTTGCTGGTTACCAATCTCGATATTTAAATGTTTCATGAATACTAAAGATCAAGTTCGTTAATGACAGAAATCGGACCATTGAATGGGGGGGGGGTTGCAAATTTGAAATACCTCCATTATTATGCGCCGGATCGAAGAATTGTATAAAACAAATCTTATTGACAATGTAATGTTCTATAAATGTTGTTATGTATATTTTTTCACTTCTTGATTACAGTAATATTTGTATTGGTTTTCTGCCTTCAGTAAACGCCCACTCCTACTCAAGCCATGTTAACAATAAGCTGTTATATTACGAAGCACTTTATTTGAAGCCTAAATACCAAATATTGTTCTCATTAAAAGTTTACGCTTTGAAATAAATGAAAATACATAAAGCACGTGGGAAATCTGCTTAGTTAACGCAGCCCCTGCATGACGGACTATTTTTATAATAAGGTGGCTTTACCAATTTTTTTATTTTTATAACGACAAGAAACAGTGGAAATCGCGGAAATTGCGACACACCTAAATTAATAAATATAAAAGCTTATATCCCTAAAAAGCAGTTCGCTTCAAACTAAAATAGATATTGGGTGAGTAAGAATTATAGTTATCCTTAACTGATAACCCCATGACATAATAAAATAACGCTGGAAATAAGCCAAGCCAACTTGATTCTCCCACCAGCCACAGACCTTTGCCCTTCGAGGATTGACGAACCAAAAATAGATTATCATAAAATAACTCATTTAACTAAATTGTATGTATGTATGTATATGTGTGTGTGTATATATATATATATATATATATATATATATATATATATATATAACTTTACAGATGTAACGATAAGAATAACCAATCTGGAAAATATATGTATAATTAAAAATCAGAAAACCCTTTGTCGTCACATGGCGATCCCGAAGGGATCGCTTCACCACTTGGTGATCGCGGGCTCAAAAGGGGTTTAGGAGGAGTAAACCCCTTACTGGCGTGGGCTACTTTATTTAATTGTTAAGATGCACTGAACTTGAGAGTCATTTGTGCCTGGGAGTCTATGTTTCTTTTAGCATAGAATTACAATATAATTTTACTCACATAACTCCAGTTTCATAAATACCTGAAACAAAAAAACAAAATGTATTTACTAATAAATATTTAGTTGTACAATCTTCAAATAAAATATAAATGTATATGCAAATGAAAGTAATTTGAAATGAAACAGTATATTTTGTGTTGATATACTTCAGAAAACTACTGAAGATATTTCATAATTTTGAAACCCAAATTGTCGTTAAAATAAACGACCAATGTTTTCTACAAGATAGGAACCCATTGTAACGCGATTCATATTAGTAATTGCCCGCTTACGTTTTTTTCTTATTGAAGTAATAACCGAGATTTTGGAATTCTCAGCTTATTAGCAGATTTTCCTTGAGGGAAATCAGCTATTGAGGTCGTACTCATGACGCGATTTCCGAAATTATTCTTCCAATGTCCATCGATCCTACCCAGTAGAAGACGAAAATGAGGTCCGTTCAAAATTGTATATATATATATTTTGGACCTCATTTTCGTCATCCAGGTATATATATATATATATATATATATATATATATATATATATATATATATATATAGAGAGAGAGAGAGAGAGAGAGAGAGAGCACCGTAACCACCGCCCAGGGCGGAAGTAGCCCCAGTTGCCCCTTTCCCCAGGAAGAGTTAGGGATACCTCCCTCGTTTCACACCTCTCTCCAATCACACCCATCAGCTGTTTCACTAATACAATATACATACAACATTGCAATCAATCATTAAACTATTCGTTACGTCATAATCAGCCATTCTTGAACCAATCAGGCTAGACAACCTAACACAGATACCAATGGGGTTCTTCATTATACAATCAGTAAGAATTAAGTAACCCCAGGCAAAATAACACCTGGCCTCTTATAGAGCAGTAAAGGGGCATTTAGATGACCAATTATATAGTCAGAATTTTGTCTGTCTAAAGTATAAACGTCGAGCTTCAAAGGTCGAAATCAATAAAAACATTAATAATTCAGGGCCAGTGAGTGTTCAAAGTATTTAATTCAGATGGATGAGTCAACCATGGATTTCATAAACTTAATAAAATATAGTTCCCTCTGTCTCAAAGCACTAAATATGTTCAAACATTTTTTCAGAATCAATAACATAAAATTAAAAATATTTAATTAAGAAATTATTGTAACAATAAAATTTATAAGGCACTTAAAACAGTCATTTTTAAAATTTACATCGAATTATTTGGAGAAATAAACCAACATATGTCAGGAATACATCGATTTAAACGCCTAAAAATAAGGGGAGCACGTGTTGCTAAAGCAACTACCATAAACAATAAATAAAACAAAAATACAGAATTTTTAAGACAGATTTCAAAATATTTGTATTAACTCCACAATCAGCATACACTTATCACAAGCGTAAGAAATAGTACTGCATACAGAACTAAAGACCATGTTAACGAAGGAAATCGAGTAAGAATGGCTGCAATACAAATTCTGGTTTATACCCGTTATTATGCATCACATCAAAGGATTATTTATACAACCAAACTTATAACAAAGTAATGTGTAACGATTATTATTCTATTGTCTTGAACTGGAACATTTCTAATTTCTTAATGCATTTTCTTTTACCAGCATTCGTTTACCCCCCCTCTCCCACAGCTATTTGTGCAATTTTTAGTTAAAGCAACAGTTCAAAGAAAGAGAAATAGAAATTGAATGTGGAATGACGTCATCAGCATGGCATTGCAGCGTAAAATCTTTGTTTTCACTGCCACTTGCTCGACGACCTCCTATTTCCTTATTGTGCTACATTTTATTGCTATATGTCTCATAAAAACATTTTTACTCCAAGTCTTTTTTTAGATTAAGTTCTAACAAAGGGAACAACAGAGAATGTGTGGCATATAGACCTAAATCAGAACAATTTGCGAAATCCATTAAGTGTTTGCAAAGTAGAATACCTGGGACACCACGAATTTGATTCCACACAAACCATATAAAGAGCCAAGGCCTCCCATGCAGCTATGGCTGGAGGTTGACGAATTTCCCAGCCAAATTGTGGAGAAAGAACCATCATCTCCATTTCATCATTCAAGTAGCTACTCAATGTCCCCACTGTGTTGAATGGTTACCAGGAGAACGGATAGAGGTCTAACCCGAAACCCCCCCCCCACCTTGGAAATTGGAGTGGCCACCTCCAGACCCCCCCTCCACATCCAGTTCCACAGCATTCATGCAGCAACTACCCTAAGCATCCCCTTAGCAAGATGATGAAGACATAGGTTGCAGCAGACACCATTGACCAGACACCATTTGCTCCCTAGAGACACTGCTACAATTGTTCTCAAGAGCGAGACAATGCACTCGTTAGCACTAATAGCTGTGCACAATTCCTCATAGAACAACGCCTCGCTAATTATCTAGGCCAGCTCCTGTCACCGGCTGTCCTAGCCAATATTAAAGAAGCCCGGCACGGAGGAGCTGCGAAAACTAAGCAAACATCCCACTTACTGGTGCGGCATACTTCTGATCTCATAATGGATGAAGTTATCATCAAACTACCTATATCCTTGAATATCACATAATAAAAGTCCGTTAAAGCAATAGTTGGAATATAAGCATGGAATAAGATATTCATGATATATTGGCATATTGTTGACGCGCGATGACAAACAGTGGAAGTTAATTGAAGGTCGAAAATGAAAAAAAATGCAAAAATTTCGATTAATATTGGAGAAAAAATCCATATCAACAAGTATTAACAATTAACTTTTCAATACGATTAGTTCTCCGTAATTTTTCGATTCCACCTATAATAACAGTCAGATTTCGGATATTAGGAATTCCCAGTCATCGAGTTTGGTAACGACAAAATAACTGCGACGGCGCGAATTTTGATAGGACCTCATTTTCGACATCACCTAGGTAGGATCGATGGACATTTGAAGACATTTTTTCGAAAATCGCGTCCTCAGAACAACCTCAATATCCGAAGGGAAATCTGCTAAAAGAATCTGTCACTCAAGTGCTACGCAAACTATCATCCCAAATTCTATTTCTCCGCATGAAGCGAACGTAAACAGGACATGAAACATAACATGGACGGAGGCAGCTTAGCGTCATAGAAGTGAAAATAGCATAAACAGCAGCGGGGATTAACTTAAGGCTGACCCCAGAAAGTCCGTCACTGAACGCATTCTGATGATGTCAGTTCACCATCTATTCTCTATTCCTCCTTTAATAAGAACCACTATAAAAATGAATCGAAATAGCAGCTGGGTATGAGTTGATTATACAGTCGAATAAGGATGGGAGGACGTCTACTGAGACTGAAACATCTTTGACCGTTTCTCGCTATATCCAGAAAGTCTACTCCAAACATGAATGTCCTACTGAAGGTTATTTCCTCATCATGTATACCATGTAGCATCTTCTCTGGGCGGCACCCATTCTTTCATCGTGTGCTAAGCCACCGTCCCCAACCCATTTTGACAGCATAGATGGAGTCAAGCTTGCCATCATATCAGATTTCCGTTACAGAACCTAAGCAATCCTTCAACACACTAAGGATCTAAAACAGTGACCAGAAATTTCAAAAGGAAGAAGTATACTGAAGCAGTGAGGTTGATATATTATTTCGGCCTTATTTTCAGACCCATTTCATCTCTAATAGCTTCCAGGCCTACTTTCTCCGCCTCTAAAATTTTACTTTCCGAGTTTCCGGTCTAGGAGCTACTATAGTATTAAAGACAAGACCGGTCTAGAAGGGACATTCAACTTTAAGTAAATTAACATAATAAGGGCGTGGCTTAACCATTATCGACAACCATATTATAATATACAACTCAGAATTGATACTGATAGTTCTAAATACTAGCAAATCTGTCACTCAGGGACTAAGTAAACTAAGCAGATTTCCCATGAAATCATATTCTATTCTCAATTTCCCTGTTCGTTGGCACGACTTGAAATTTAATCCAGTGAGATGGGGAGTGGTGAAGGCTGAGAATACTAGAAATAGTCCATTAATGCTCTAAAAAGAAAAAATTGCGGAAATATAACTGAGGGGTTCGAAAATAAATAAAAAAAATGTGAAGCGCCATCAATAGTGCTGACCACTTCACGTCCGGTTCTGTCAAAAGCACCTCATGTCAGAGGTAGAATCCTCTAAAAATACGGCGATTCAACAATAAAAAAATTCATCACGCTAAAAAGGGGTAAACTAAGCAGATTTCCCACGTGAAGTTTTACAATAGAACACTTAACAGCACAGTGAGTAAATACAAACGGTAAAGAGAAATCTTAGAGTTAATTTTAATAAGCTTCCAACGGAATCGGCATCTGAATTATAAACCAACAGGTCTGCCAACCACTCAGAGCTGAACAGGTAGACATATTCTTTACCGGAAAAAAAAATTACTAAGATAGACGACAAATGTATATAGCAATATTTATAGGCCATTTAATTTGCAATAAGATTGGTTTTATATAACTTTTCGATTCGACATATAGAAACGGAGATATTTCGGAAATTCTCCCCTCTAACCTCCCCCTCCCCCACTGGTCCGCTTTCAGCCATTAACGAACTTGATCTTTCTTTTTGCATAAAATGAGTAAATTAAGAGAAATCTGGAAAAACCCACAATCTGGATTGTTGTTAGCAAGAACATCACTACTCAGCGGTGCATGTGAAAATAATTATATGGAAATTATATTGAACACTTCGAACCACGTTTTTCTTCCACTTTCTTTGTTAAACTATTTTTGAACTGATACAAATCCCATGGTATTACCTGACAAAAACATCTATATGGTTATAAATCTATAATAATACTGAAACAATCTATTTTCCTTCTCCAGGTTCGCCAGACCAATAATCTGTCATCACACAGTTATTACGAATAACATTCCAGATAATTTATAAACTATTTAACAAAAATAAATTACTGATTGAGGATATAAAGATTTTTTCTTTCATTTTCCCAAAAATTTTATTATCTTGCTAGAGGGTATCTCCCCCGGAATTCTCAATTACAGTACGTTACTATAATTAACGAGATTGGTCATATAAAATTTTTCAATCTGACTATAACAGAGATGTTTATTTATATTTTACCGTTTCGTTCATCCCCTACTCCACCCTTTGTGGATTATTTCGGTTATTTTCTAACCATCCTTTATCATACCCTATTTTCTAACCATCCTTTATCATACCCTATTTTCTAACCATCCTTTATAATACCCTATTTTCTAACCATCCTTTATCATACCCTATTTTCTAACCATCCTTTATCATACCCTATTTTCTAACCATCCTTTATCATACCCTATTTTCTAACCAACCTTTATCATACCCTATTTTCTAACCATCCTTTATAATACCCTATCTTCTAACCAACCTTTATCATACCCTATTTTCTAACCATCCTTTATCATACCCTATTTTCTAGCCATCCTTTATCATACCCTATTTTCTAACCATCCTTTATCATACCCTGTTTTCTAACCAACCTTTATCGTACCCTATATTCTAACCATCCTTTATAATACCCTATTTTCTAAGTGCTAGAAATCCCAAACACCCAGATTACATCATCTCACACTCTACTCTTTATTCTATCCTTTAATTAGAACCCTATCAAACACAACTCTAGATTTAAGCTGATGAGTGTGTGCGTGTATTTCTTTTTGCAAGTCTCAATTTTGTGAGCTCCTGGGTTCATTGAATATTGCATCTGAAATGCAACCATAATAGCTGAATGGAATAAAAAAAAAAATAGACTGGTAATAGAAAAGCTGTAATGCGAGAGTGGTTTGAGTGTAATGACCTTCGGCCCGTGCACGAGAAGATAACTCGTGCAATTTATTCCGCAAGGATTTCTAGTGCCGGGGGAAGGCTCATCTTATTCAAGATGTACAGTTACATTATATAGGCAATATCTATTAGCAATCTAAAGCTGTGATCTATCAATAAAACGATAAGTACAATTTGAAGTATCTGCAAGCTACACCTGGTAATCCATCCCGTGAATAGGTAAACTTGATTTTACCTACGAACAAAGAAGAGAGAATCACTTTATTGTACAAAGTTATATACAGTATGTGGGGCTGCTCAATTACACTGAGATGCTGAAGCACACAGCAACTGAAATAATAGTTACACGGATATGCAGTAGTTTCCCATTGCCTTCTGCATCAGACCTTTCAGCTATAAAGGCATCATGAAAAAAAAAGTCTCTCACGCAGGGGCTGCTTAAACTAAGCAGATTTCCCAGGTGAAGTTTTGCAATAGAGAAATCTGCATACTGGTAGCTCTTAACACAACCGTCAGTAAATACAAACCATAACGAGAAATCTTTCAGTTAATTTTAATAAGCTCCCAACGGAAGTGTAAATAAATAATTCTGCCAACCACTCAGAGGTGAGCAGATAGATAGACATATTCATCACAAGAAAGAAAAACAATTACTGATATATATTTGAATATAACACATTAGCTTCATTGCAAACTATTTACTATATCTAGTACTGCAATATTTGTCTTTTATCGCTCTAGCAGTGGTATGTTTTGTTTGATCTTTACCAAACTTTGTATATAAAAATAAAGATAAAATTGGTTATTTTACTGACTGAAATCGGACGGGAAAAAGGGGGTTTAGTGAGGGAATTTTGAAAGTTCGAAATATCTCCGTTATTATAAGTACGATAGAAAAACTGTATAGAACAAATCTTATTTCAAAATTAATGTTCTATAAATATTGCCCTGTACATAATTTTTGTATCATAAATATTAACCGAGATTTATAGATTTTTTTTTAGTTTTCGGCCTTTAGTAACCCCCACTCTTACCCATATCATAATAACAGTAAGATGTTAATCGTGAAGCTCTTTATTTGAAGCTTAGATACCAAATATTGTTCTCATTGAACTTTTACTATTTCAGATAAATGCAAATAAGCGCCGCACGTGGGAAATCTGCTTAGTTAACGCAGTCCCTGACAGACGGACTTTCTATATTTCCCGTCCCTCTCACCAAGTATTTAACTAAGTAAATAAAGTAAATTTATTTTCAGCAAATTACATTACAATTATTTCATGAAATTCCATTACATTTTATTTTATATGCCATTAGCTGTTTATATACTGATGTAAGGTACAGTACATAAGTATTCTTATAACATTCTTCCATATAAACATTTAGAAAAAGTCCGTCACGCAGGGGCAGCGTAAACTAAGCAGATTTCCAACGTGAAGTTTTCCAATAGAGAAATTTCACTAGAGCCGAGCCAGTGAAGGAAACGGCCGAACTAGCTTTTGGCGGGAAAGTAACTCTCGTCCGTTAGGCACCCCGATTTAATAAAAATGCAAATATCTCGGTTAATATTCAAGATAGAGAAAAAATGTATATGACAATATTTATAGTAAATTTAATTTGCAATAAGATTGGTTCTGTACAATTTTTCGATCCGACGTATAGTAACGGAGATTTTTCGAAAATCCTCCCCTCTATAAACCCCCTTCCCACTGGTCCGATTTCAGCCGTTAACGAACTTGATCTTTCATTTTACATAAAACGACTAAATATCGAGTTTGGTAACGATTAAACAAAAATTTCAACCTCTAGAGCGGCAACAAACATATATATATATATATATATATATATATATATATATATATATATATATATATATCTCATAGAGAGAGAGAGAGAGAGAGAGAGAGAGAGAGAGAGAGAGATTTGAACGGACCTCATTTTCGCCATTTACTAGGTAGGATCGATGAACGTTTGAAGAAAATTCCGTCATTAGTACAACCTCAATAGCTGATTTCCCTTAAGGGAAATCTGCTAATAAGATTACAATGCAAATTTTCCTCACTCGTATTTATGTTTTTTTTTCTGCAAAAAATCTTGTAACTTATAGTTCATACGATAATAACCATAACCATGTGAGAATGAAAGTTTATTTTATACTACTGGGAATAAAATGTGAGATGACGTCATCATGGCACACGAGCTAAGCTGGCACGATATACACTCCGTGACGGCCACTTCCTAAAACATGGGGTTCATAAAATCTTCCGGGTGAAAAACAGCTAGGAAGAATAGATCCGTAGCCAGTCACAACTAGTATACAATGCGAGCTGGGAAAACCGGCCATATAAATATTCGAATCATTTGCATAATTCTCAAATACATAGTTCTAAGCTGCTATAACAGGAACTAGTTGAGTCCCATTCGACAGAGCGTGTTGACAAACAGACATCAAAACAAGAAATAAACATGGAAACACAGCTAGCCCCATTTGCATTTCCAGATCGAACCCACATTGATAAAGCCATTGATAAGAGAACCAGCAAGGATGATCGACTAACTAAATGATAGCAAACGTCATCAAATCCGTAATATTGTCTGCTCAATCCTTTACCACTTTACTACCAATTATTTACATAAGAAATGCAGGGGAATTTGTATCTTGAAGAAGCTCTGCATATAAATTCATGAATAATAATTAATGTTTTCATTTTCCTTCCTCATATGAAGTGAAGGAAGTATTGTAATAGCAAAACATTTCCTTATTCAGATATCAACAGAATTATCGGCTTTGCCCATTCCTAGGAAAATCAACTTTTGAGTCTGTTCTAAAACACGTACTTGACACGATTTTTGAAAATTTTCTTGAAATATCAATAGATATGCCCCAGGAGTGATGTAAATCAAGCCCGTTCAAAATTTAATAGACGTGGGACTTGTGTGTATTTGTTACTATCAAAATTCATTCTCTCTCTCTCTCTCTCTCTCTCTCTCTCTCTCTATATATATATATATATATATATATATATATATATATATATATATATATATATATATAAATAAAATCTCTGGTAGTAATATTGTGTAAAACGAAAAATCAAGAGAAGGAAGAGACAGAGGGCTCAAGTTAGCCATGTGAGTTAAAGCGTGGCCTTATAATCTCAAATGACAAAACTAGAGTGAGGAGTTCAATTCCCGCCTGGGTAATAAGAATTTATTTAGTGAGGAACTCATTAAATAAAATCCTAATTCCCACCCTTGCTAGAAAAGGGAGGTAGCCTGTAGATAACCCGTCCCTGTTAGCCTTAGTAACAAAAAGTTGATGATAATAAATAATTATACTAAAAGAAGGAAGTGACGAAGACAAGCAGTGGTTAGTCGCTTTGTCTTCAACGATGCACAATAAATGCGCTTTAAGAGTAGAGACAACTCCAACCATAGCTTGAATGTTAAGGGCCATCTCTCCGTATCCTGTAGCCTGTTTATGTTGAATACAGACAGGCATTGCTCAGTTTGCCAGTACAACATTGATGTAGCTCTAGTCTTGCTCCGCGGATGTCCGTACGGTTTTTAAATTTGGTTCATCAGTTATGGAGAAACTTAAAACTTATAGTTATTATGACATGAGTAGGAGCCCCAACTCCTTCGGCCTGAAAGCCGAAAACTAAAAACTTAAAATATTTCGGTTAATATTCATGATACAGAAAAAATATATAGAAACAACATTTATAGGTCATTAAATTTACAATATGATTGATTAAATACAAATCTTTAGATCCTACGTATAATATGAGATATTTCCATTTTTCGAAATTACCCATCCCACTGGTCCCATTTCAGCCGTTAACGAACTTGATTTTTATTTTTACATAAAGCGTTTAAATATCCTGTTTGGTAATTATTAAATAAAATTTACGACCGCTAGAGCGTTAACAGACAAATATATATATATATATATATATATATATATATATATATATATATATATAGTTTTGAAAGGACCTCAATTTCGTCATTTCCTGGATAGGATTGCCGGATATTTAACGAAGATTTTCCAAAATCGCAACATGAGTGCAACGACAATAGCAAATTTCCCTTAAGGAACATGGCCCTACTAAAAGAAAATGCACGCTGGAAGGATGTCCCTGAGACATGATCAAGAATCGGTTGGCCAACTAGCGACAATGAAATATGGGCACCTCCAAGGCAAGCCAAGGTCCCTAGAGTTCATATCTTCCGGATAAGGAATTGGGACATAGGCAAGGATTATTTATTAATAATGAGAAAATGATACTCATTAGTCAATTATGGCCATGAAAAGTCGAAATATGTCGGTGAAGACACGCGAGACTTTCCTGCCTGCAGCCAGCAAACTGTAACCAGCCGCCTTTCTCTAGGGCATTCGGCTAGAACTAACCATCTCCTCGGGATGGTTGCCTCTCCTCGCTCCTTGTCTTATCACCAAACCCACTGATAACGGCCTATTAGCAGATTTCCCTCCTAAGGTCATACTCATGACGCGTTTCTTCAAATGTCCATCGATCCTACTTAGGAGATGACGAAAATGAGGTCCGTTCAAAATCGTATATATACACACACATACATACATACATACATATACATATATATATATATATATATATATATATATATATATATATATATATATATATATATGTGTATATATATATATATATATATATATATATATATATAAAATTTTGAAGGGGCACCATTTTCGTCATCTCCTAGGTAGGATAGATGGACATTTGAAGAAATATTTCGAAAAAGGCG
The DNA here is from genome assembly GCA_019009955.1 of Riptortus pedestris. Classification (NCBI taxonomy): domain Eukaryota; kingdom Metazoa; phylum Arthropoda; class Insecta; order Hemiptera; family Alydidae; genus Riptortus; species Riptortus pedestris. The sequence continues at coordinate 7,906,979 of CM032228.1, forward strand.
TCATTAGTACGACCTCAATAGCTGATTTCCCTTAAGGGAATTTGCTAACAGAACAGTTCTATTTACACCACACGGAATATACCGCCAGTCGGGGTACAGTAGTGGCAAAAACTATTGGTAAACCCCTTTTTACACCAAACTAATGATTAATTTAGTTAATATCTGAAGTCAGATCACTGGGAGATTTGTCTGTTACAGCTCTCGCGGTCGCAATTTTTGTTTAATCGTCACCAAACTGGATATTTAAACGTTTTATGTAAATAGAAAGATCAAGTTCGTTAATTGCTAAAATCGGACAAGTGGGAAGGGTGGGGTTTATAGGGGAGACATTTCGAAAATTCTATATATCTACGTTATTATACGTCGGAAGGAAAAAAAGTATAAAACTAATCTTATTATTGCAAATTAAATCACCTATAAATTTCGTTGTATATCTATTTTCTCTATCATGAATATCAACCGAGATAATTCGATTATTTTTAGTTTTCATCCTTATGTAAACCCTCACTCAATAAGCTATTATGTCAAGAACCACTTTATTATTTAGCTTAAATGCCAAATATTGTTTCCATTGAATTTTTAATGTGTGCGGTACTCGCAAATACGTCATCATGTAATTTTTTACGTTCTTTCCTGGAAAATGTTCATTTGTTCTATACAATACTGGATATTTAATTGATTCATTCAACTCTAAATATTATATTACTTAATGACTGTTATTGGACCCGGAATAGGGGGAAGGTTTAGGGAGGGGGAAGTTTTAGGGAGGGGTAATTTCCAAATATCTATGTTAGTATGAGTCGGATTGAAAAATGTTATAGAAATAACTTGTTAAGCTATTGTTGCTCAACAATTGCTCTTCTACACATTTTCTCATATCTCAATTATTAAGCAAAGTTATTAGTCCTTTTTGCCCACTAGTGTGTCACAGCACCATGTGAGAAACCTGCTTAGCTTCCGCAGCCCCTGGAATAGATGCAGACAACCCATGACACATACATATACAGAGAGCCAGGCCCTGAGGCCTGACCTTGTCGAGCACAGAAAGAGACAGAAAGGGGAGACACGGCCAATGGCAAATTGATTATTATTGCAATCAGCTGTTGGACACGGATCAGCCGTCAGCAACCAATGGCAAATGGAATAGGCTCATCAACAGCTCAGTCTCATTCATATACAACACCTCACTTCCCGCACAACATTGCAACAACTCCAGTCGACAACAAACTTTGGTTATGTGTGCCCTTTAACATGTCTTTTTTGGACAGTTGGATCATGTTGGATCCTCTTCCTGGTTCAGAGACAGCGGGATTGAATAATAAGAAAAACACCGAAAACAATTTTTTTCATATGATTAGAAATGAGAATTCTTTACACCAAGGATTCCCAAACCATTTTAGGCAAGAGACCCCTTTCCACTACTTTAAAAATCCTATCTCTAGTCGTTTTCATATTTAAACAAAACAGTCACAAATTTAATAACTTAACGGCTAGTTAAGTGAGCAAACTTGACATAATTTTCTCATCAAAATTTAGTAAAATAAATAAACATAAATTTTAGTAAATATCAACTGTATATGCGTAAAATGTGCCGGAAAGACTTGTACGCTTTAACTCAATACCTTGCATAAACTTGCACACGGTTATCCACTTGTTAAGAAGTACAACAATGATACTTCCTACTAAAATATTAGCCCATTCATATACCAAGTATCACAACTTCACAACTTATACACTATCTTGAAAATTTCAAATAAGAACATGTGTTAGTTAAAGAAGACATGGAGACATTTTCAGACCCCGTTGACCCCCTCCCCCAAATCAGATTTTTTTTTTATTTTATGACGACCCCCTGGGAAACCGATTTAGATAGTTATGGGAATCCCAAGATTACAACTTTTAAAAATTCAGGGTTTTCTTTTTTAAATACTTCTTCCAGTCTTTTTACGTACACTAATAATTATTTTGGGAAATTTCGATGTTGCCATATAACAATTCAGCCATTTACAAAAGACTATGAACCTTTCAAGATCGCATTTGCAGACATAAAGAATTGTAGTTATTGTAAAAACTAATTTTATTCTATATGTACAAAAACCTCCTTTAGAATAGGGCGTTAGATAAACGTGAAGCTGTATCACTTGGAAGTAATATCAGTTCGTTTATTTATTTTTAGCAGAATGAAATATTTTCTTTCTCCAAGTGACATGTCAAATAGTCTTCTATGACACAACGTCACGTGGGTGGAAAAGCTAACCATGAAACTAGAACAAAAATACGTTTCCCCGAGACTTTTCAAAAATCGAGTTTCGTTAACAACCAGTTTGGCCGAGGGAAAACTGCTGGAAACAGATTTCGCCAGCTGCAATGTGACCATCGGCTGAGCGGACAGAATGAAAGTGTGGCTGGCGAGCAAACATAACTTCCTACACCGCTAATTATGCCATGCGAAAGTTACATAGTCGCTGAGAAAGTGTTCCCAAGCAACTGAAGCAGGGATGATGCCAAAGGGGTGGTTCTAATCCTGAGAGGAAACCCTACCGCTTCCAAGCACATCCTACTTATGGATTATCCCATTATGTAATGCAGAGGATAGGCTGTAAAAAAGTCCGTCACCAAGGGACATAAAACAATAAACAATAAAATTCCGACGAGTAGATGTGACAGTCTACTGATGGCTGAAAACAGCCAAATAACACCCATAATATTTCAGCTTCGGAAAAAATGTATAGAAAATAAATTATAGAGCATCAATAGTTTAACAAGTTATTTCTATACTGTAGTATTAATAACTGAAAGTACACTGAGTATCAATATACCTCAAACTCAAGATAACAGTAACGGAAGGTTTCATCACCTAGCAACCGTATAGCATATGCTCCATTGCCTAGCAACCGTATAGCATATGCTCCATTGCCTAGCAACCGTATAGCATATGCTCCATTGCCTAGCAACCATATAGCATATGCTCCATTGCCTAGCAACCGTATAGCATATGCTCCATTGCCTAGCAACCATATAGCATATGCTCCATTGCCTAGCAACCGTATAGCATATGCTACATATACCATATTCCTATACGACATATAATACCGGAGATGTTTTCCATTTTTGAAGTTCACCTCCCTCCAACCCCCATTCATGGCCAGCCACACACGGATTTCAACTTTACTATTGAATGGAACCAGGCCGAGTTGTACCGAGTCGTATTCATCAGATAAACATTTTCGAGTCAATAACATAATCATCAGTAGCCACTGACATCATCACTCAACGAATCTGCATATATCTCACATAATAAAGGCCTCTTGAAAACAATATTCGTTATTTAAGCTTAGAATGAAGTGAGGGCTTCTTGATTTAACAGGTTATTGTCAATATCACATGAGTAGAAGTGGGGGTTCAAATTTAAAAAATCAATTGTATCAATTAATATTCAAGAGAGAGATAAAATGTATATAACAACACTCGCAGAAGATTAAATTTGCAATAACACTGGATAATAAAATTGTTCGATCCAACGTATAATAACGGAGATATCCACCCCTCCCCCTCCAATCCCACTGATCTGATTTCGGCCATTAACGTAAAAGACCATACGTTCTACATAAAATGTTAAAATTTCCAGTTTGTCAACAATGAAACGCAAATTGCGGCCGCTACAGAGTTAACAGTCATATACACATATATAAATATGTATATAAATATATATATATATATATATATATATATATATATATATAATTTGGTGTGAATGGACATTTGAGGAAAATATTCGAAGATCGCGTCATGAGTTCTACCTCAATAAGCTGTTTTCCCTTAAGGAATAACAGCAAAAGCGACCACGATTCCTTATACTTTCTCAATTTTGTCCGACCGTGTGGCGCAAACTAACTATAAACGTTCAAATGATTTTACATTGGGGGAAAAAAAACACGAAACGAAATTATATTTTTATAAAATAAATAATATTCAAGAAACGTTATAACATTTTTACATTAACATCAAATCTATTTGAATGTATCTAGTATAATAAAGGTCTACTGAAAACAATGTTTGGTAGTTAATCTTCGAATGAAGTGGTTCATGACATAATAGCTTATTGTTAATTTGAAATGATTAGAAGCAGGGGTTTACTGAAGGCTGAAAACTAAAAAATGGAAATATCTCGGTTAATGTTCAATATAGAAAAAACATCTACATAACAACATTTATATTTAGAACGTTAAATTTACAATACGATTGGTTCTATAAAATGTTTCGACCCAACGCGTTTAAAGGAGATAATTTTTGAAATTCGCTTCTCAAAACCCCCCCCCCCTCCCTGATCTGATTCCAGCCGTTAACGAACTTGGCTTATATTTTAACATAAACCGTTTAAATGTCGAGTTTGGTAGCTTTAAGGGAAATCTGCTAATAATATTAATAAGAGACAAGTCGAGATAGGAAGAGATGAGACAGCCGGCACTCAGCCATAGCTGCCTATTAGAGAGACGAGATTCGGCCAACTAACAAGCAGCAATGTCAACAACTCTGTACAGTTACAGATACTAAAGCAACCTTCTAGCAATGAATTCTATCTACAGCAACCTTCTAGCAATGAATTCCCTCTACAGCAATACCTCAATAGCACGCTCCGTCTATGTCCCTCTACAACGTCTTAGCAATACAAAATTAATTGTCCAGAAATATTGCAATAATGCAGGAAAATTGAGCGAATTTTCAAGCCTCATACATCAAACATAAATAATTCGTATTTAGTCTTATAGTAATCGCATTTTAGCAGATTTCCCTTAAGGGAAATCAGCTATTGAGGTTGCACTCATGACGGAATTTTCGAATTGTTTCTTCAAATGTCCATCGATCCTACCTAGGAGGTCCGTTCACAACTTTATATATATATATATATATATATATATATATATATATATATATATATATATACTTGTCTGTTACCGCTCTAGCGGTCGCAATTTTTGTTCACTCATTACCAAACTCGCTATTTAGTCGTTCTATGTAAAAAGAAAGATCAAGTTCGTTAACGGCTAAAATCGGACCATGGGGAGGAGGGGGGGTTAGAGGTGGAGAATTTTGAAAATTCGAAATATCTCCGTTACTATAAGTCGGATCGAAAAATTGTGTAGAACCAATCTTATTGCAAATTAAATTTACTATAAATATTGGTATATATAATTATTCTCTATCTTGAATATTAACCGAGATATTTACATTTTTCAGTTTTTAGCCTTCTGTAAACCCCCACTAGTTTTACATAAACAATGCTCTGTTATATAATAAAAGATATTAATTGAAGCCTAAATACTAATTATTGTTTTCAGTGAACTTTTACTTTGTGAGATGTATGCAAGTACGTTCTGTTGACTCTCCACCCCCTTCTTTTGTTCTTGGAACTAAAATTTGAGTGATTGAGATAAAACTGATTCTGATTCATTAAACATTACAGCACTAGCTTTAGTAAATTGTTTTCAATAAAATTAATATGTTATATTCAGATATATTTCATTAATTGTTTGTCTTTCCTGTCTATCTATGCAGCGCTACGAGGTTGGCTTGCCTGTTTGTTTACAATTCAGTCTTGTACATTTACTGAGCATTCACAGTAGTGTTACTTGTATGTATATTTCTCTATTGTAAACCTTCGCGTGGGAAATCTGCTTAGTTTACGCAGCCCCTGCGTGACGGACTTTTGCGTCTGGGGAGATTCAGCGACGTAGCAGTTACACATTTATCATATATACCTGACCGTGCTCATTTCTGAATATATTTAAGCAGATTTCTCTTAGGGTAGGATGTACTACTCATGACGGGATTTTCGAAAAAAATTCTTCAAATATCTATTGATCCTACATAAGAGATGATAAAAATGGGGTCTGTTCAAAATTATATATTTGTCTGTTAAAGCTCTAGCGGTCGCAATTTTTGTTTGATAGTTACCAAACTCGATATATAAGCGTTTTCTGTAAAATGAAAGATCAAGTTCGTTAATGGCTGATATCGGACGAGTAGGAGGGGGGGGGGGTCGATAATTCGAATTATCTCCGTTACTAAACGTCGGATCGAAAACTTGTCAGTCTGTGCTGTGAACGATCGCAATTTTTGTTCGATCGTTACCAAACTCGACATTTAAACATTTTATGTAGAAAGAAAGTTCAAGTTCGTTAATGGCTAAAATCGGACCAGTGGGAAGTGGGGGGGGGGAGGGGTTAGAGGTGGAATTTCTGAAAATTCGTAACATTTACGAAAAATTGTATAGAACCAATCTCTATTGCAAATTAAAGGTACTATAAATAGTATGATATACATTTGTTTCTGTTTTATTATTATTTACGTCCAATTTATGCTTCTATGGCTAATTGGGACGGGTTATCTACAGGTTACCACCCTTTTCTAGCCAGGGTGAGCTTAAGGAGTTTAATTAATGAATTCCGTCACTAAATAAATTTCTACTGAGCAGGCGGGAATTGGACCCGCCACCCTAGGTCTACCACACGAGGTTAAGACCAACGCCTCAACACGCACGGCCAACCTGAGCCCCGATGAGCCCCGTGATATACATTTATTCTCTACATTGAATATTAACGGAGATATTTGCACTTTTTCAGTTTTCAGCCTTCGGCAAACCCCCACTTCCGCTCATATTGCATAAACAATACTCGGTCATATAATAACCCACATTATTCGAAGCTTAAATACCAAATATTGTTCTCACGAGATCTTTATTATAGGAGATAAATGTAAATACGTTGTGTTGAGCCCCTCTCCCCCGTTTTGTTCTTGAATTACATACTAAAATCTAGTTATTGGTATAAAGATTATTCTGATCCATTACAAATTACTGCACTAGCTATAGTAAATAGTTTTCAATATAATTAATGTTTATAAATTGTTCTTCTTTCCGGTCTAGAGAAATTCTATCTATTCTGCGATGCGATGTTGGCTGCCCTGTTTGTTTACAATTCAGACCATATCCGTTGTAGATATTAACTTGTTAATGGAAATATGTTGTGGTGCCCCCCCCCTTCCTAAGTTCTTGGACGACTAAAATTTGGTTGATTAAGATAAAAATTATTCTGATCCATTAAAAATTACAGTAATAGTAAATAGTTCTCAATAAAATTAATATGTTACATTCTGATATATTTCAGTAATTGTTTTTCTTTCCTGTGAGAAGTTGGCAGACGTGTTTGTTTACGTTACAGATGCTTCCGTTTGGAGGTTTTTTATTTTTATTATTATTTATTAACGTCCACTTTTTGCAACTCAGGCTAATTGGGACGGGTTATCTACAGGTCACCACCCTTTTCTAGCCAAGGTGGGATTTTAGGATGTTATTTAATGAATTTCGTCACTAAATAATTTGCTTCCCTCGAATCGAACTCGCCACTCTAGGTTTACCATGTGAGATAAAGGTCTCTCGCATGGCTAACCTGAGCCCCTTGGAGGTTTGTTATTATCGTTTGTATTTATTTACCTGATGTTGACGGTGCTATCACCGTACATATATTACCAGTATGTAGATTTATGAATAGTTAAACATTACGAGGGAAATCTGCTTAGCTTCCTCAACACCTGCGTGACGGACTTTTCTTTATTATTCCCCGTCCTCTCCCCCTAAACCAATTTCTACGAAAAGGAGAACGAACCAAGAAAATGTTGAAATTGTTAGCGATGATGCCCAAAGTGGTCTATAAGGACTCCCAGGAGTCGATGACGACCTACAATGGGTCCTTGTGAGCAGTGGACTCGAACATACCGATTTTTCGGCATTTCTACCGAAATGGACTCTGTACTACCGAAATGCAATGCTTTTCCCACGATTTCAGAAAATACATGGAAATTCTCCTGATTTTTCTACCGATTTCACAATTTTGTGTTGGCAACCCTTTTCATTTATGTTTAATGTTACGGGGAATCACCTTACAGCAAGTATGAATGAGCAGAGTTATTGCGGATTGATACAGAGTGGCGCATTATAAGAAATTGAGATGAAATGAAAACATTTTCTGATGAGGTAGAACTATTTTGGGATGAAGTAAGTTTGCTAAAGCGTGGCGGTGAGACTCAAATGTTTCCCTTGTTAACTACTTTTATGTTTAATATTTTATCACTCCCCATTCATCTGCCAATGTTGAGCGCATATTTTCTTAAATTAATATTATGAAAACAAAACAGAGAAATAGGCTATCTACTGAGTCGATCACTAGCCTACTGCATTCAAAACGACTTTTCATGTATGCTAATTGCTATGACAGAAATTAATTTAAAAATGACTGCAGCTATAGCCAAAGAATATTGGTACGATCCGAAACATTATGAAAAATAATTTAATTTGTTAGATTTCCGTTTTTGGTGGGCAACTTGTTTAACTTTCAAAATCTCTAAATTTCCAGTTTTTGTCTTTCTTTAACTTGACGCCATAATATGATATATTAATATAATAAGTGTGTTAGATGTAAGTTGGTAGGTACGCTGATTTTTACGTTATTATATTTTTATGTTGTAAGTTGATTTTTATGTTATTATATTTTTATGTGGAAAATTGATTTTTATGATATTATAATATAATAATAAGTGGATTTTTTGTTATATAAACGAATTTGATTGAAAATTGTATTTTTTATTTTGTCATATACCGATTTTAGGTAGAAATAGTTGACAGCTCTACCGATTTCGCTCATTGTCGTTCGAGACCACTGCCTTTGAGCGAAAAGAAAATCTCGTCACAAGTACAAAATCAATAGCAGATTTCCCTTAAGAGAAATCCACTTAAAACGGCAAGATATATTGCATGTTTAATTTAATAGTAGCAACCAGGAAGTAGATGCGGTTCCCCTACTAGGTGTAGCACATGAGATGTACAGTATGAGAGGTATAACATGATGTTACTTCCTAGTCCCTAGGCCTAATCAGGGACCTGATAAGATAATGCATTATCAACCTCTGCCTACAAGCCACCTTCATATCAATATCAAAATATACTAATCATCAAATTTAGTTATTTTTGTAGAAGGTTACAAACATTATTACTCTCATTATAATAATTATAAAAGAAAACTTTTCTCACTTCAGAAAAGAAATTCTCAGAGCGGTTCAATGCAGCAGTTGTTAACACTGTATCTACTATTAACCTTATACATAGTAGTAAAAGGGGCTGCTTAAACTAACCATATTTTCCACACGAAGGTTTAAATATAAATATACATACAGGTAACACTACCTTGAATGTTAAGTGAATAAATAAAAACGGTAATGGGAAATCTTTCAGTCAATTTACAATACGAGTTAATAATATCTACAACGGAAGCGGCTTAATTTATAACGAGTCAGAATCAGTTTCATCTCAATCACTTAAATTTTAGTAATCCAAGAACAAAAATAGAGGGGGGGGGTAAAGAACATATTTGCTTATATCTCACAAAATAAAAGTTCAATGAAAACAATATTTGGTATTTAGCCGTGCAATGAAGTGGTTCATGATATAACAGCTTGTTATTAATATGACGCTAGTAGGAGTGGGGGTTTAATGAAAGGCCAAATCTATAAAATCCAAATATCTCGGTTAATACTCATTATACGGAAAATACGTATATAACAATATTTATAGTAAATTTAATTGGCAATAAGATTGTTTCTATACAACTTTTCAATCCGACGTATAGTAACAGAGATATTTCGAATTTTTGAAATTCCTCCCCTCTAAACCCGCCCTCCCCCTTGTCCGATTTCAGCCATTAACGATCTTGACCTTTCTTTTTACATAAAACGATTAAATATAGACTTTGGTAACGATAAAACAATAATTTCGACTCCTAGACCGAAACATAAATATATATAGTTTTGAACGGACCTCATTTTCATCATTGATCTCATTGAAAATAAATGCAAATACCTGCCAGAATTGGGAAATCTGCTTAGTTAACGCAGCCAATTTGTGACGAACTTTTCCTTTACTTCTGTCTACCAAAAATTATAAATAACCCCCCCCCATAATAATAGTATTATTATTTTTTTATGAAAACTGAATTATTACATAGGTAATAATTCAGTTTTCATAAAACACTAAAATTTCAACAGCTATTTAATTTTTTAAAAGTCACTAATGATGGTCAACGTTTTCTTTAATTAGCAAAACGCAAGGTTCGACACAAATACATTAAAATATTTTCCCAACAGCAAGCAATAATAAAGGGATACATTGTCCGTTGCAACCCGGACTTCAGCATGGAAGTTTTGTTTCTAGCCTACATTTATAAACTACAATTAAAGTGCATAATATGGACTGACAGCAACAAAAACGCCCAGCAAAATGAACCGTTAATAATGTAAGAGCCATCAAAATAATTATTTGTAATTTTCTTTAATAGCCGAATGAGAAGAGAATAAAGAGACAGTTAGAGGAGAGAGGTAAGCAGTTTCTATTCTAGCTGACACACCGCTGAGCTAGCTGGCAATTCCCACTCCAGATATAACTACACTCACAGAATAATGGCATAAACCTCTGACTAAGTCAAAACTAAACAAGGGAAATGACAGCCAATATATTACTGCAATCAGCAAAGGGGCAGTCTAAAATATATACACAGTTATAAAGATTTACGAATAGTATGTGTCTGATTATTTAATCAGATGCCACTAAAGTACTACTCATCAAGGATATGGACAAAATATCAGATTTACAATTCTTTATTTTCCAACTAAGAAATATCCCCCACCCCCCTATTCCAGCCTTAGCTAATAAGGTCATTAGAGTTGACTGAAAAAAGATAAATATGTTTGTTTATTATTATTATTGACGTCCACTTTATGCTACTAGGCTAATTAGGGCGGGTTATCTACAAATTACTACTCTTTTCTAGCCAGGGTGGGCCTAAGGAGTTTATTTAATGAGTCCGTCACTAAATAAGTTTCTACTGCCCAGGGCGGAAATCGAACCCGCCACTCTAGGTCTACCACGTGAGATTAAGAACCCGCACGGCCAACCTGAGCCCCAGCTAAATATGTATGGATCATAGTATAAATGAAATAACGATTTTTGAGGCAAGATAGTCAAATCTCATGACGCTATAAAACTACGTATATGCATCAATCCCACATAATAAAAAGTCCGTCACGCAGGGACTGCGTAAACTAAGCAGATTTCCAGCGTGAATGTTTAAAATAGAGAAATTTCACGAGAGCCGAGCAATCAAGGAACCGGCCGAACGAGCTTTTGGAGGGAAAATCACTCTCGACCGTTAGCCATCGATTTAATAAAAATGCAAATATCTCGGTTAATATTCAAGATATTAAGAGAATAAATGTATATAACACTATTTATAGAAAATGTAATTTTCAATTAGATAGATTCTGTACAATTTTTCAATCCGACGTTTAGTAACGGAGATATTTCGAATTTTCGAAAATCCTCCTTCTAAACCCCCCCCCCTCCTCCTGGTCCGATTTCAGCCGTTAACGAACTTGATCTTTCTTTTTACATAAAACGCTTATATCGAGTTTTGTAACGATTAAACAAAAATTGCGACCGCTAGAGCGGTAACAGACAAGTATGTATATATATATATATATATATATATATATATATATATATATATATATATATATATATATATACAGTTTTGAACGGACCTCATTTTCGTCATCTACTAGGTAGGATCGATGGACATTTGGGTGTGGTAACGATCAAACAAAAATGGCAACCGCTATAGCCTTAACAAACATATATATATATATATATATATATATATATATATATATACCTGCTGAGAACTATATTTGGTATTTAAGTGTGAAGTGAGTGATAGATCTTATTGATACATTGGTTTATTGTCAACGTTTGATGACTAAAATCTTCATCACATCTTGAGCTCAATCGTATTACCTAATTTCCCTTTACAGGAAAATCTAGAAAATAGCAACAATAGGCACAAAGTTTTAGACCGCATAGACAGGATTACAAACAAATGTTTTTTTCTTTCGCTAATTTATATTTCAAATGAATATTAAAAAAATGTAATGAACATATCTTTATAAATATAAAATGACAGAGAGCGATGACTCAAAGGGATGAAATGACAGAGGGTGAAAGGAGAGAGTTTAATACTTGATTTAATGCTCCAAGGCTTTCCCTCAGAGTACAATCAAAGAAACCATGTATAAATGAAATCAACAGTAATAAGCGCTTTCCCTTCCACAGAGAATATTTACCTTAGACTCTGAAAACAAGTTAATAAATAGTGTTTGGGTATGATTTAGAGGGGTTCTCTGAAAAATCAAACGTCCGTTTGTAAATTTACTTAGCATTCACGGTAGTGTTAGCTGTATGTATATTTATCTATTGTAAACCTTCGCGTATGAAATCTGCTAAGTTTACGCAGCCCCTGCTTGACGACATTTTTTAGTCACAAGCTCCAGAAGAGGCACCTTTGAAAGTGCGATGCATGTAGCGAGTTATTTCAAATTAAACGCATAGGTCAGACAAGAGTTTAAGATAACAACCTTCTGCCTTCTAAGAGAACAACCTGATATTTTAAATAATAAAATTAAATTCATAGTTTTCTGACGATCTAAGAAATATTGCGGACGCTTGAGCGTTAAAAGAATATTGTATATACTTATAAACATACACTAACATGCGCGCGCGCACAAACTCACAGTAGAATATTGTTCTTGAGTTCAACCTCGATAGCTGAAATCCCTGTAACTCGCATATCGGGTTCCACAGATTTTCCCACGATCGGCTACAATGTAGACAGGCTAGGAGAACAATGAAACTCTTGCCATTACAAGTGAACGTAGTAACCGCGTGACCAAAACAACAACAAGGAAAAATATAGGCTAATTAATAGGAATGAAGATTGGCATACAATCAAAAGATAATGAAATGCCCGTCCAAATTATAAGCGTCTCACTCTCATGGATTGTGTTTATTCAGACAGCCTTCAGGTAACAGCTCAGCGATGTAAGAACGCATCTTTCAACCTAGCCAAAATTTGGAAGAAGTGGGGCTCGGGTTGGCCGTGCGAGTTAGGGCGTTGATCCTAATCTCTCATGGCAGAGAGACGGGTTGGAATCCCGCCCCGGGCAGTAGAAATTTATTTAATGACGGCCTCATTAAATAAACTCCTTAGGCCCAACCTGGCTAGAAAGTGATGGTAACCTGTAGATAACCCGTCCCGATAAGCCTAGTTGCATAAAGTGGACGAAAAATAAAAAAAAAATTGGAAGGTGCACGAGTTAACTTTGTGAGTTAAAGTGATGGTTTTAATGTCACATGGTAACCCTAAAGTGGCGAGATCCATTCCCGGGCTGGGAATTTATTTAGTGACGAATTCATTAAATAAAATCCTTAGTCCCACCCTGGCTAGAAAAGGGCGGTAACCTGAAGATACCCTGTCCCAATTAGCCATAAATGTCCGTCACGCTGGGGCTGTGTTAATTAAGCAGATTTCCCACGTGCGTCACGTAAATTCATTTATCTCAAGACGAGAAAGTTCAACTAGAACAATATTTGGTATTTAGGCTTAAAATAAAGTGCTTTATAATATAACACCTTATTGTTAATATGGCATGAGTAGGATTGGAGGTTTACTGAAAACCGAAAACTAAAAAATGCAAATACCTCGGTTAATAATAATGATAGTGAAAAAATGTATATAATATTGGTAGAACATTAAACTTGCAATAAGATTGGTTCGATACAATTTTTCGATCTGACACATAATGACAGAGATACGAAAATTTTTCGGAAATTCCTCCCCCCTAAACCTAAATCAAAGTTTTAAAAAAAATCTCATGTAGACACCACACCATTTCCTTACAGTCCCATTAAATTAATAAAATATGCTACATGTTTTGGTGCAAATCATTTAAAATGATTTTATTTGAATCTCAATTATAAAATATCTCCCATCAAACCCAATAACTAGCATAAACTTAATTTCAAGTAAACTTATTATTTATTATTAACATAAACTTAATTTCATGTGAAATTATTATTAACGTCTACTTTTTTGCTACTACTGCTAATTGAGACGAGTAGTCTACAGGTTACCACCCTATTCTAGCCCGACTGAGGACTTTATTTAATGTGTTCGTCACTAAAGAAATTTCTAGTGCCCAGGCAGGAATCTAACTCGCCATTCAAGGTTCATCATGTGAGATTAACGCTTCAACTCACATGGCTATCATGAGCGCCATTTTATGTTAAATAAAAAAAAATGGCATACACAAATCGTCTATCTGTAATAGGCACGTCGAAATTTGTTATTTTTCATTTTTACCCATCCTAAACCAATTTCTACGATAAGGAGACGTGTGTAACTAGACGTCACAACAGACCTAAATATGAAGTCTCAACATTCCAACGCTAGTTGCTTTTGAGACGCGCAGGCTAAATATAAACGTAAATACTTTATCTCGAAACTAGTATGGAGTAAGATCGCAATGTATTACTCCGTTGAAATATGAAAAGCAAAATTTATCGCAAAAATGTATGAATACTGTGCAGTCACAATATGCAGAATTGCAATAAATCCCGCACCTGATAAGATAGTAATGCTGCGTTATTGCTATCTATTATGCATTTCGACCTGCGTAGCCTGTAGATAACTTTTTTTTATTGCTAATAATCTTTCATTAATTTTCATCATTAGGCCTTAGTTTAACCTAGGTTGCACTAATTTATTTATTAATTCTTATAATAATCGCAGGGGCGATTGAGCGACATATCAGTTTTTCTCTTATCAAAATACAAAGCTTGCACTAAGAAAATGGCTGTAAATATCTCAGTAAAAAAAGTTCTTCACGCAGGGCTGCATAAACAAAGAAGATTTCCGACATGCTGATATAACACACTTGTGATCTCATCTCACCATGTATTATCTATTTCACGTAAAATAACCGATCAGTAGAAAGCAGCGGAGAGGGGAACGCTACTGAACACTGAAAAGCACGAATAACTCCCTTAATGGAAAAATGAATAGAACAATTGTAGAACACAGTTCAACAAGATTGGTTCTATAGTTATACGATTCCGCACACAATAATGGAAATATTATGAATTTTCAAATTCTTCATGTCTATACACCCACAATTTCATGTCCGATTTCTGTCAATACCACATATCATATTTAGTGTTGAATGAAATGATTAAATGTTAAGTATGGTATACATCAAATAAACATCATCCAACCAAAAACGTAAAATTATTAGTGATGTCGCCATATTTGCATGGATCTCACCCAGTGTAAGTTCAAACAACTTCAAATAAGGAGCTTCGTGATATTAATTACAGCTTACTGCTAATACGACATGGGTAGGAATGGGGGTTCAACGAAGGCTGAAAACTAAAACGTCCGTCACGCAGGGGCTGCGTAAACTAAGCAGATTTCCCACGTGAAGTTTTACAATAGAGAAATCTGCCTAATAACAACTGTAGTAGTAAGAAACCTCTAAACCTAAAACATTATTTAGGGCGTAATAACCCAGTAGTTTCTAGCCCCAAAAAACAGTTAACCTAACCTCTAAACCTATTCACGAGGGAAGAATAGTTATGGAAACGGCCGCCAGAGCTCTCGGCGGAAAGTCCGAACATAGCCTACTGGTGACCACACGCAGAATACAAATGCAAATATCTCGGTAAATATTCAAGATACATAATAAATGTATAGAACAATATTTATAGTAAATTTAATTTGCAATAAGATTTATTCTATACAGTTTTTCGATCCGACACATAATAACGGAGATATTTTGAATTTTCAAAAATCCCCCCTCTAAACCCCCCCCCCACTGGTCTGATTTCAGCCATTAACGAACTTGATCTGTCTTTTTACATAAAACGGTTAAATATATAGTTTCGTAACGATCAAACAAAAATTGCAACCGCTAGAGCGATAACAGACATATATATATATATATATATATATATATATATATATATATATATATATATATAATTTTGAACGGACCTCATTTTCGTCATCTCCTGGGTAGGATCGATGGACATTTGAAGAAATTTTTCGAAACTCGCATCATGAGTACGACCTCAATAGCTGATTTCCCTTGAGGGAAATCTGCTAAAAATGTAAATGTAAATCGGTTAATAATGAAGATAGTAAAAAAACATATATAACGAAATTTAGAGAACATTTAATTTTCAATAAGGTTGTGTCTATTCAATGTTTCTATCCGATGCATAATATTTATTGGAAATATTTGGAGTATAATATTTATTGGAGATATTTGGAATTTTCGAAACTCAGCCCTCTAAACCCTCCCTTCTCACTGGTCCGATTTCTGTCATTAACAATGTCCATTTTTATTTTAAATAAAAAATAAAAATAGACATAGACATAAATAGAGTGGTGAGTTCGATTCTTGCCTGGGCAAATCTAATTATTTAGTGACGAAATTCATTAAATAACATCCTAAGCCCCACCCAGGCTAGAAAAGGGTGGTAACCTGTAGATAACCCGTCCCAATTAGCCTGAGTTGCAAAAAGTGGACGTTGATAAATAATAATAATTATTTTAAATAAAACGTTTAAATGTCGAGTTTGGTAGCAAACAAACAAGAATTCAGACTTCTAGAGGTTTAACATACAGGCATACATATCTATTTATAATTTTGAAAATACCTGATTTTCGAAATCTCCTAGGTAGGATTAACATTTGTGGACATTTTTCGAAAATTGCGTTATGAGTACTACCTCAATAGCAGATTTCCATAAGGAGAAATTTACTAAAAACTATAAATAGTATGTAGGGAAACGGCTAGAACTTCCGTGTGCAGTTAGCTTAATGATTACCTCTCGATTTGTTTTAATTCGCTTTCGAAAAAAGCTACTTATTTGTATACTTTTGTTACAGATTCAAAGACAAAATTATAATAGTAATTACCTTGTACCCATATTATTAGTAGCCCAAAGTCAACAAATAAAACTATTACATTCTTCTATGTATTTCGCAGTGTATGATTCACACCTTCTATGGGGATATTAAAGTAAAGAACGACAGACAGTCATCAAAAACATCTATGCGCTTATCAATGGTAAAAGATATAAAGAAGCCGCAGGAAAATAAATGCTGGATTGAACATATTCTATACATTTAATTATACAACCGATGCATATTGCACAAAAGTCCGTCACGCAGGGGCTGCGTAAACTAAGCAGATTTCCCACGTGAAGTTTTGCAATAGAGAAATCTGCCTAATAACAACTGTAGTAGTAAGAAACCTCTAAACCTAAAACATTATTTAGGGCGTAATAACCCAGTAGTTTCTAGCCCCAAAAAACAGTTAACCTAACCTCTAAACCTATTCACGAGGAACGAATAGTTATGGAAATGGCCACCAGAGCTCTAGGCGGAAAGCCCGAACATAGCCTACTGGCTACCACACGCAGAATACAAATGCAAATATCTCGGTTAATATTCAAGAAACAGAATAAATGTATATAACATTATTTATAGTAAATTTAATTTGCAATAAGATTGGTTCTATACAATTTTACGATCCGATGCATAATAACGGAGATATTTCGAATTTTTCAAAATCCCCCCCCCTCCCACTGGTCCGATTTCAGCCGTTAACGAACTTGATCTTCCTTTTTACAAGAAACGATTAAATACCGAGTTTGGTGACGATTAAACAAAAATTGCGACCGCTAGAGTATTAACAGACAAATATATATATATATATATATATATATATATATATATATATATATATAGTTTTGAACGGACCTCATTTTCGTCATCTCCTGGGTAGGATCGATGGACATTTGAAGAAATTTTTCGAAAATCGCGTCATGAGTACGACCTCAATAGCTGATTTCCCTTAAGGGAAATCTGTTAAAAAATATATATATTATTTGTCAGGAGATAGGACATGTAAAATGGAATTACAATGACAAACAAATTAAACTTTATAGTTCCGTCAAGGGCAAGTCACGTATTGAATCAGTTAAATGCAATACTAAACAAATGATCAGTTTGTGACAGAAGTAAGATAGAAGAATCTACACATTTTATTAAAGAAAAAGTTATAATGGAGAAAATAAAACAGACCTTGACCTTAAACCACGCTTTAAAGCATAAACATATCAGTGATTATGAAAATGTAAAGACTTTAGGAAAAGAACAAAATAAATTTAAGAAAACGATTACAGAAAATATACCTACACGACGTTCTAAAAATAAATAAAGAGAAAGTGGTGAATAAAAAAAAAAAGAACATTATATAATGAACAGTATATAATAATGTTAATAAAAATTTCAAATCAGATCTGACAACAGCTGGTATCTAATACTTCGTGATTCTTTTAGCAGATTTCCTTACGGGAAATTAGCTATAGAGGTTGTACTCATGATGGGATTTTTGAAAAATTTCTTCAAATGCCCATCGATCCTACCAAAGAGATGACGAAAATGCGAAATGTCTCTCTTATTATGCGTCAGATCAAAAAATCATAAATGTTATTATGTATGTTTTTTCAATATGTTGATTATTAACAGAAATATTTGCATTTTAGCAGATTTCCCCCAAGGGAAATCAGCTATTGAGGCCATACCATGACGCGATTTTCTTCAAATGTCCATCGATCCTACCTAGGAGATGACGAAAATGAGGTCCGTTCAAAACTGTATGTGTGTGTGTGTGTGTGTGTGTGTGTGTGTGTGTGTGTGTGTATATATATATATATATATATATATATATATATATATATATATGTCTGTTTCCGCTCTATCGGTCGCAATTATTGTTTAATCGTTACCAAACTCGATATTAAGTCGTTTCAAATGGGATTCGTTAACGGCTGAATTCGGGGACCAGGGGGAGGGGGGGTGGGGGTTTAGAGAGGAGGATTTTCGAAAATTCGAAGTACCTCCGTTACCATACGTCAGATAGAAAAATTGTATAGAATCAATCTTATTGCAAAATTAAATATACTATAATTAACGTTATATATATTTATTCTCTATCTGGAATATTAACCGAGAAATTTGCATTTACCAGTTTTCAGCCTTCAGCAAACCACCACTTGTACTCATGTTACATAAACAATACTCTATCATATAATAAGCCACATTATTCGAAGCTTAAATACCAAATATGGTATTCAAGAGACCTGTACTATACGAGATACATGCAGATATGTTCTAGTGACCACCCCCCCCCCCCGGTCTTAAGGTCTTGGACTACTAAAATTTTATTTATTGAGATAACAATTATTCTGACTCATTATTAATTATAGTACTAGATATAGTAAATAGTTCTCAAAAATCAATATGTTACATCAGTAATTGTTTTCCTTTCCGACGTGAGGCTGGCAGATCTGTTTGTTTACATTTCAAACGCTTCCAGGCGGCAGGTTATTGAAGTTCACTGAAACATTTCTTATTTCCTTTTGTATTTATTCACTTAATATTCCCGGTGGTGTTGTGTTACCGGTATGTAGATTTTCAATTACTAAACTTCACTAGGGAAATCTTTACGAAGCCCCTGCGTGACGGACTTTCATTTCGGCCTTCAGTAAACCCCCATACCTACTCATGCCATATTAACAATAATGGAACACATTATTTGAAGACTAAATGGCAAATATTGTCATTAAACTTTTACGTTTTGAGATAAATGCAAATACGTCTCGCGCGAGGGAAATCTGTTTAGTTAACGCAGCCCCTGCGTGACGGTATTTTTGGTTCTGTTTCCACGGGCATCGATTGCTCTATGCATATGATATCAATATAAAACAGCTGTTGATCAGCTGATGATATCAGCTGACAGCGAGGGAGGCGGCCATCATTCTTCGTCAGTATTGACTTGACCCTTCGAGCCGAAGGACCAATAGCTAACAAGTAGGCGAATGGTATTATATATCAAAGTTGTATTGCTGAAGAGGACACTATGAGACGTGAAACGCCAAAATCAATTAACCATATATGAGAAGCAAACAAGTACTTTTTTTAGCAGATTTCCCCTAGGACGGATCCTCATGACGTGATTTTCGAAAAATTTCTTCAAATGTCCATCGATCCTACCCAGGAGATGACGAAAATGAGGTCCGCTCAAAATTATATATATATATATATATATATATATATATATATATATATATATATATATATTTGTCTGTTACCGCTCTAGCGGTCGCAATTTTTGTTTAATCGTTACCAAACTCGGTATTTAATCGTTTAATGTATAAAGAAAGATCAAGTTCGTTAATGGCTGGAATCGGACGAGTGGGAAGGGGGGATTTTCGAAAATCCGGCATATCTCCGTTACTATACATCGGATCGAAAAAGCAATTAGGAAGTATTAAACCAATCTTATTGCAAATTAAATTTGCTATAAATATTGTTATATACATTTATTCTCTTTCTTGAATATCAACCGAGATATTTACATTTTTATTAAGAATGTGTGAATAACGGACGAGATGAGATCGGCTATTGTCGTTTCTGATCCTAACATTCCGGATTAGTTCGGCCGTTTCCGTAACTGGTCGGCTCTCATGAATTTGGTTTAGCCTCGTATAATCTTTTACTTTGTGGGATATATGCAAATACGTTCTGTTGCCCTCCCCCTTCCTTAGTTCTTGGACTACTAAAATTTGAGTTATTAAAATATAAATTATTCTGATTCATTATAAATTGCAGTACTAGATATAGTAAATATTTTGCAATAAAGTTATTGTGTTATATTCAGATATATATGAGCAATTGTTTTTCTTTCCGGTGAAGAATATGTCCATCACATGGTGAGTGGTTGGCATATTTGTTTACAATTCAGAACCCCTTTCCGTTGGGAGCTTAACTGAAAGATTTTTCATCACCGTTTGTATTTACTCACGGTGGTGTTAAGTATAATTTGTATATTGCCACAAAAGAAATTTAACTTGGACATAAGTTGCTTAATGATACAGTTACTTTAAGCAGATGAAAATGGAGTAAGTGTGTGGTTTAGCCAAAGGCAAAGAGAAGGGACAAAAAGTCAGTCAGGGACTGCATAAACTAAGCAGATTTCCCATGTGAAGTTTAACAATAGATAAATCCTCATACTGGTAACACAACACTACCATCAATACTAATTAAGTGAATAAATACAAACGGTTATAAGTATTCGTTCAGTAAATTTTAATAATTTCCATACAGGAAGCGTCTGAAATGTAAACTAACAGCTCTGCCAACCTCTCACGGGAAAGAAAAACAATTACTGAAATATATCAGAATACAACATATTAATTTTATTCAGCACCAACTGCTATATCTAGTACTGCAATTTATAATGAATCAGAATAATTTTTATCTAAATCAATCAAATTTTAGTAGTCCAAGAACTTAAGACGAGGGGGGCGGGGGAGGTCACCAGAACATATTTCCATGCATCACATATAATAAAGGTCTCCTAAAAACAATATTTGGTTTTTAAGATTCGAAGAAAGTGGTTTATTATATAACTGAGTATTGTTTATGTAACATGAATAGAAGTGGGGGTTTCCTGAAGACTGGAAACTGAAAAATGCAAATATCTCGGTTAATATCCAACATAGAGAATAAATGTTTATTACAATATTTATTTTACATTTAATTAGCAATAAGATTGATCCTATACAATTTTTCGATTTCCTCAGAGGAAATCTGCTAACATTTCCATTATTGGAGTTAGAACGTTAACTTAGTTAATATTATTTTTCTTATACATTTTTTCAAATTGGCGCTTAGTGACAGAAGTATAGATTTTATCCCTTTTACTCTGCCTATGTTCCCTCACCACTTGTCTAATCTTGGTTATTAATGTACATAACCATTATTTTTGAACAATACATCTGTCGAAAGTTGTATTGATGTTAAGTCGAGTACAACTTTTGAAAAGTTTGAAAATAGTGTCCTCACTTCGAAAACGTATGCACTGCCGGAACCAATCCACTAATTGATATGCAAGAATATTAAAAGTTAAGCCCAGGAGGAGGAGGAATAAAATATTATCTTCAAGGAAATCCAAAACAAAAACTTTCTAAAATTAACAATAAGATGTATATATATGCGGTTCAAGTTATAATTTATTCAAACACTATGTTAATTAACTTCAATTAGTGTTTCTTTTTTTAGCAGAGCCATAAATTAACACACAATACTTTTACGCTTAACATTATTAGTGGCAGGTGACTTTGTGCCTCTGGTCCAAACTCAACCACGTTTAGCTTAATATTGATATATTAATAACCATATTATCATCTCACTATGAAACAGCAAAACTTCAAATCAATTCACAACTCCAAGCCATCGACTATTTATATACGCCAGTTCCCCTTGCAATGACCAACATAGACTACAATGAAAGTATTAATGTACCCCATCAGTTCACAAAGAAAATTAATACAAGAACAGAGAAAGCAACATATTTTGTGAGATATTGTTACTGTTCCAGATCGGTATTGTTTTAGCAGACAATGGACTCTCCGATTATTATTTTATCTTTAATATTTATAATTGTATTCCATATTATGCAAAGTTATTGCGGATGTCATCTGACAAACAGATTCATTTCCTTAAATTGCTCATGTCACAGAGGAATTTTCACAGTGAGGTTTTATTGTTTTTTTTCTTTCTTTTTTTTTAAACAGTCTAAAACTACCCCGATAAGATTAAACTGTATGAAATCAGTCATAATAACCACTATAGCTAATGATTTCTTAAATAAATTACAAATATATCAAATCACATTACTAGATAAGACTATTTTAATATCAAAATCATTATTTTATATTGATAAGCATTATGCATGAATCCCGCCCCACATCACCCCATTCCATTTTTCGACATAACATAGTAGGCATAAAGCATATTTCTTTACCATCCTCAATAATATGAGATACAAAAAAACATTAAATTAAATATCTTATTTCATATTTACTTCCCATCTCCCAAATCTGTGCTACATAGTAATGCTTGGCGCTATCTAAACTAAGATTTCTTACTTCCCCTGTAATAAGAAATCTATGTAAACAGGACTTGAGATCTTTAATATTTATTTTTTTTTAGTTTAATCCTTCTCTAAACACCCACATTTCTCATATTCCGAGCCAATAACAAACGTTCTACAGTTTTACATAAAGCATTTAATACAATACTTGGTATCAAAGGAACAAAAAATCATTAAGAAATTTTAAAAAAATTGATCCAAATATTGCGGTAAAAACTCAAGCAAACATTATTTTATGTTACAAGTATCAAAAAAAAAAAAAAAAAAAAAGACATGAAAGAAATCTGTGCTGGGAAGTAGTTTTGGGTTATTACCTCACGCTAACTTGTTAAATTTTGGGTTAATAGCTCCCGCAGTTAAAGTGTTTAGAGAAACTTAATATTGAGATTCATTACACCAACAAATAATAATATTAAAAAAAAGAGCAATAAATAAAATGACTCAATGCCTTCTTAGTTAAGAAATTGAACTTTAAACAATAAGGTGACAAAATTTTGGAAAAAAAAAAATCTTTGATCTCAAGGCCTGCCATACTGCTTTAAGGTCTTGTATTGTGGTGGGACTACAAAATAGAGTTATTCCAGTAGCTACTCAATTTCCTCACAATAGTGAGAGGTCACGAGAGAAATGTACAGAAGTCGAAACTCACAGCCTGATGAGAGCAGACCTAAGTAAAAGTGTGATCTAGGCACTCCGAAATTTAAACTTGACACTTCTAGCTTCGAAACCAAATCCTTTACCATAGGACGATTGCCATTCCCTATAAAACTTTTGATAATATATCTACAGTAGAAACCTGCATATACACCACAGAAATAAATATAAACAAACGCACTCAAACACCAATCTTTGATGGGCCTCATTCTCGTCATCTCCAAGGTAGGACCAATAGATATTTGTGGATTTTTTTTCAAAAATCGTGTCATGAGTCCGACCTCATAGCTTAAGGGAAGTCTGCTAATACATAGACGATGTAAAAATGGTGAGAAAGTAAGCTGTTAATAGTAGGAAGAGAAGGGACAAAATATTTCTTAAAAAGAAGAGCACTAGGTTGAAGTAAATATTGGATATAATGCATCAGCAGAGTAAACTATAAAGATTACTCACTCACAGGAATGATAAACAAAAGATACCATATCATATGTTGTTACTCATTCATTTAGAACACTACAAAAAACAATTATAGACACTTAAGCTTCAGATGGGATGAGTAGCTTAATATGAAAATCATATTAGTAGGAGTTAGGATTCCTGAAGGCTAGGGAAAAAATAGCTTAGTGAAGACGGACTACAAGTGCTGTATTATACAGAAGGAACAACTAGATACATCATAGGAAGTAATGACAATTATTATTGTATACACAATATGATATGAGAGTAGTAACCTAACTTAAAATGTACACTTTGAAAAGATGGAGGGAGGTTTATAAGAAATGTGTAATGATCTACAAGGAACAGTTCAATGAGAAAATGTTTTGAGTGACTTGTTGAATTCCTTAGACTCCTGTTTAGCTCTACAAGTTATATTTCCAGAAGACTTAATAACTCAAAGGATTACACGATCAAGCCTAGTGGAAATAATCATTTTTGATTCAAAGGGCGTCATATTTCTTATTGTCTTTTTGTTTGTTATAACATCATTTTGTAATAAATATTTTGTTTTTTACATTCTTGTATGACTTAAAGGAAGCATTTCTATCCAGAATCCAAGGAAATTATCTGCTTTGAACCTACCCAAATCCATTTTGATTTGTTTTGGCATTTCATTTGTACATATATAAATACCTCGTGTAACCCAAAATGAATGGTGCCTTTGAATGGTGAATTTTCATGTTAAGAACCAAGCTTGTTAAACCATTGATGCTCTGCAATTGTTGTTCTACACATTTCTATTAAATCATACTCACGCACTTTAGAAATTGAGAATATTTGGTGAGGTCAGATTACTAGTGTGTCATACCATTATGTCGAAAATCTGCTTACTTTATGCAGCCCTTGTGTGACAGACTTTTTCTCTTTGTTGGTTGTTTTTCAGCCTTCAGAAAAACCCTACTCTTCATTTCACATTAACAATAAGCCAGTATAATCTCAAAGCTTATATCAACTTTGTTTTGACTTTTTTGGTGAGATGGATGCAAATACGTGGGGCGATAACGCCATCAATTATGATTTTATGGTATTGACTTCTCAAAGATCAAATTAGTTAATGGTTGAAATTAGACGAGAAATAGGAGGGAGGGTTTATAGATGGAAATTCAAAAAATCTCCGTTATTGAGAGTGGGATCAAACAAGTTATGGAACCAATCTTGTTTAACTATTGATGAACTACAGTTGTTGGCCAACCAGCACATGGGAACTCAGCATAGTTAACTTTTTGTTTATCTTAAAAAGATCTCTAAATTATCTTTTAAGATATTTATTTAACCTGATGCGTAACAGTGGAGTGTGGTGTATTACATGCAAATGAAATTTAAAAAAAAAAAAACTGGAATTTTTTTTTTTTTTTAAATATACAATTTATTTTAATTTAATAATTAAAATCTTAAATTATTTCTGTTATTTTTTAAGAAGATTTTTTTTAAGGAACTAAAAACAAGAGATCTTCAGACTCACCGACACTGTGTATTGGTTAGCCTTGTTTTTGCTCATGGGCATTCACTAAGAATAAAGGTATATTCAAATTAATAATTATAACCAACTCATACTGGGGATTTATAATGTCCCTAGAAAGTAAGAGCATAAACCTAAGTTAACAATTATTCACCTAAGACAATATAAACCTAAAAACGTCACATGAGAAAGAAAACTTCTGATTATAGGCCTAAACCAATGTGGCAATCTGTCAACAATATTTTTTATTTATTTATTTACGTCCACTTTATGCTACTAAGGCTTATTGGGACGGGTTATCTACAGGTCACCACCCTTTTCTAGCCAGGCTGGGACTAAGGATTTTATTTAATGAATTATGTCACTATATAAATTGCTATTACCCAGGCGAGAATCGAACTCGCCACTCTAGGTTTACCATGTGAGATTTAAGCCCCGAGAAGAAATCATTTATTTTCAATAAATAAAAAAAAAAAAAAACATTAAAAAGAGAGAAAAAGATAAGTTGTTTTAGTACTGTGATTAACTGGTAGAATGCATATATGTATACATTGTGCATATCTGTTTATATTCCCAAACAAACGCTTCTAAACCAATATTTTAAATAATTCAAAATGCTCAGCAATAATAATGAAAATGAATAATTATTAAAAAAAAAAAAATTAAGCAATTTCAACTTACAATCAGATTAAAGATAAATTGGGTTCTAAATAACAGTGGCAGTCAATTTAAAGGCAACACACAAGGAACCAAAGTATTGTAAGAGGAAAATTCTAGAAGCTATGAACATAACCAAAAACCTAGAGAATGCAGTTAATTTTAAAACACACAAAAAATTAGCGAATAAGTATTATGCTGAGGTTTTAAATAAATTAAAGTAAATATGCAAAACCAAGGTAAATATATTTTAAGTGTTTGAACAGAAAACTAATTTTATAATTAATATGTTACTATAATATATATTAATATCATTATATTTATTATGTGATTAATTTTGTCCATGAAATTTTAAATAATTGCTAACTTCTTAAATCTTATTTTTTATTTAAATATATTTTGGGATATTTATTATTTATTTATGTTAATACAGTCTCATTATAGCTTAGATCCAATTAGTGTTGTATAACCTCCCTGGTTTTAGATTGGCTATTATTGACAAGTTGACACATTGATTAAGGCTGATAATCATAACTTTAATTCTCCTGCTAGGTTTTTACGTTTATATTGATTTAGAATAATTTTTAACTAAGGGTTGTACTGATAGTTTCTAGTGAAATCGCAACTGTCTCAAGTGTAAGTTGATAATAATTATTAATTAAAATATGCCAATATGGGGGGGGGGGGGGTGAAACATTTGCTATAAAATGAAAACAATGAAGAGTGTTGGTGAGTAGAGAGTTTTTTTGTCCAGTATTTTCATTATATTCAGTTACTTTTGTTTAGAAAATATTCTATTTTTAATTAAAACTACAAGAATATGAGCGAGCCAAATAGGAAGAATTAACTAAATGAGCCACTCTTTAAAAATAAATAGTTCTTCTCCCATATCAATGGTAAAACTCTACAATACTTGAAACAAATTCAACATAATTTTTTTATTTAAAAAAATTTAAGAAAGCCCATGTTTCAAAAGCACTATTTTCTTTTTCATTTATTAACATCCACTTATTGCTGCTAAGGCTAATTGGGATGTTATCTAAAGGTTACCAACCCATTCGGATTGGGTGGGACTAAGGACTTTATTTGATGAGTTCGTCACAAAATAAATTCCTATTGCCCAGATGGGAATCAAACTCACCACTATAGGTTTACCATGCGAGATTAAGGCTAACACTTTAACTTACTGAAATATGTAATAAAAAAAACAATTAACGTATTCAAATACTGCTAGTGAATGGAAATAAATCCTCTAATGAGTAAACAATATATATATATATATATATATATATATATATATATATATATATATATTTGTGTGTTCTTTTATTTAATGTAGATTTAATTATTTATCATTCCTTTTTAATTATGTATACAACTTCTGTTGAACTTCTTTTTCCTGAATTTTATTATAATTTAAACACTTTTTATTATTTCCTTTATAATACGTTATTTCCTGATATCATTATTGATCACGGTGTTAGAACTTAGCTAAAATAAACTATATAGATAACAATTAAAACTCTTTTATGATAATAGTATTTTTCTTTCACATTTGAATATAAAAAAGTCCGTCACGCAGGGGCTGCGTAAACTAAGCAGATTTCCCACGTGAAGCTTTACAATAGAGAAATCCGCCTAATAACAGCTGTAGTAGGAAGGGATCTCTAAACCTATTCACGAGGGACGAATAGTTCTGGAAACGGCCACCAGAGCTCTCGGCGGAGAGTCCGGAGCATGGCGGGGTTCCGGCGACCACACACACAATACAAATGCAAATATCTCGGTTAATATTCAAGATACAGAATAAATGTATAGAACAATATTTATAGTTCATTTAATTTACAATAAGATTGATTCTGTACAAGTTTTCGATCCGATGCATAATAACGGAGATATTTTGAATTTTCAAAAATCCCCCCTCTAAACCCCCCTCCCACTGGTCCGATTTCAGTCATTAACGAACTTGATCTTCCTTTTTACGTAAAACGCTTAAATATGAAGTTTGGTAACGATCAAACAAAAATTGCGACTGCTAGAGCGTTAACAGACAAATATATATATATATATATATAATTTTGAACGGACCTCATTTTCGTCATCTCCTGGGTAGGATCGATGGACATTTGAGGAAATTTTTCAAAACTCGCGTCATGAGTACGACCTCAATAGCTGATTTCCCTTAAGGGAAATCTGCTAAAATAGAAGTTTACTAAAATACGTACATTCCAGGGTTTAGAACCACTCATATACCCAAAAAGATTATTTAAAAAAATCCCACTTAAAAAACCCAGGCTCAGATGGTTTTCTTAAAACAAATCAAATTTCACATTTTTAAAAATCCTTTGTAATTTCGTAGTTAGCACGTGTGTGTGTATCTACATAACATAGAGCATTCATTCCACATGCAAGACAGTGTATTGGGCAAAACAAGTTTCACTCATCCTAAGTTGAATACTGATTTCAATGATTTCAAGATCAGTGCATTCTATCAAGTCTATTCAAAGTTCCACACAATCAGATATATTAGTTTTTTCAGCTTGCACAAGATCAAATATTTTTCTAATAAATATCAGCTGTCTTTGAATATCCAACACATTTTTGTAAATACGCGCATTTTCAAAAATAATTTCTGTAACATTAGAATGTTCTATTGATCTATTTCTACACATTCAGGATAGTTTTAAGCAAAAGTGCTCAAAAAATCACACTGTGAACTCCAACATGTAGCATTATTTTAATATAAAAAATAAGAAAGTATTATTATATTAAAAATTAAACATATAGTACAAAATTATTACTTTATTCTAAGTACGGATTTAATTTAATATAATGTAGTCCAGTTTTTAAATTAATAGAAAGGGATTACACCCAAGAAAAATACAGATTTATTTTTTAAAACCGAGGTGTATTCACAGTACATATAATGCTCTGTTATTGTAACAACAATTACAATTAAATTTAAAAAAAAATACTTTTATAAGTTATGACACATGCAGAGGAAAACTGCTGTCATCCAGAGCCATTTAACAAAAGCTCTGTTTAATCTTTTGAAATATGTAAAGGGGTTTATAAAGCCGGGACCCTTTCAAAATTTGTTTTTACTACACTTTTTTGGTAAATTGGAAAAACCTTCTACGTTTAATTAATCTGTCAGAAGGCTATATATACATACATACATACTAGAGTGGCTCTACTAACTAATAAATTAAATCCCTTTCAACAATACATGTTCTAGATTTTTTTTTTTTTTTACATATAGGTTACTTAAATAACACTTCAAATATTATAAACAATTTTTTTTGGAAAACCAAAAAAAAAAAAGAATAGGAACAGCAAAGGATATTCCGGCAAAAGGAATAGCAGCAAAAATTAAAGTGATGTACGCTTTAAACTAGGGGAAAACAGCCCAAGGCAATATCAAACATTTAAACCTGTCATCACTGAGCAAGGGTGAATACAAGTTGCACAGAATGTACTCAGTATTTATATACTTATATATATATATATATTAATAATTTTCTAACATCTGAATATAATATTACTTTATTTTTTCTATTGAAATCATTACATGCATGCCTCATATCCGAAATGCTACAAGCTGGAGTTCCCAGCTTGACTGTTTGAACACACTTGCTTAACAATATCCTATCTTCGTAGAAATACATAAATAGAACCATTCTCAAATTTCAGAAAATATTCTTATTTACAAAATTTGTGGCTGAGGTTAGCCATGTGAGTTAAAGTGTTGGCCTTTAGTACGCCTGGTAAACCTACAGTGGTGAGTTCGATTCCCGCCTGGGCAATAGGAATTTATTTAGTGACGGAATTCATTAAATAATATCCTTAGTCCCACCCTGGCTAGAAAGGGTGGTAACCTGTAGATAACTCGTCCCAATTAGCCTTAGTTGCAAAAAGTCGACATTAATAATAAATAAATAATAATTTAATTTTATTTACAAAAATGTTTTACAAATGCAGAAACAGCTGATATTTAATGGAAAAATATTTGATCGAATGCAAGCTGATAAAACTAATATTCCTGATTTGGAACTTAGAATAGACCTAATAAAATGTTTATATATATATATATATATATATATATATATATATATATATATATATATATAAAAGCAAATAAAACTGATTTTTGAACATTTATAATGGAGCACAATTTCTTTAATTATTCTTTTAAATTAATCCTTATAGAGGATAGATTGTTTCTCAATATACTAACTTCTTGTTTCATGATCAAACACATTTGAGAGTTACCATCTTAAATAAATTTAAAACTGAGAAAAAATTATTTTAAAAATTAAAAATGGGCAAAACAAAAAATATTATATAAATTGTAGACTTACGATTGCATAAGTAAAACTAATGATAGGTATGTGGGCATATAACAAGCTTTTTAAGAAATCACTTTCTCAAGGATAATAATGTAATATTGAATAATTTAGAGAGAGAAAATGGATGTGATTGCAAAGGTAAATGAAAGCACTAAGGGATTGTGATAACATAATGACCTCTGTCATCAGCCATGTGTACAAATAGCTAACATTAAAATCATCAAAACCATATTTGTAAATCAAAATAAATAGGAAAAGCATAACTTATTATTTAGTAATAATAAAAATCTCAATACAGTCAACAATTGTATAAGCAAATCATTAAACTGAGAGTGGGAACAAATTGAAATGAAAGAGCTAGAAATATTTCATCAAGAAAATAAATGTTGTATAATATCACATATGACAGGCACGTTAACCTATTTATCCAAATAATTTAATATAAATAACTAAGAAGCCTAATTCTTCAAAAAAACAGAAATAGGAAAAGGCCCAGGAGAAGAAAGTTTGGCTTTTATATAAGAGAGAAGTTTGAGTACTGACAATCACTGATTCAGGTAAAAACATGACAAGTATAGAAAACATATGAATAATCTTAAAGAAAAATGAATCATTTCCTTTCTCATGTAATGTGTATAACTGTGCATATTATTTTAATTTTTGTACATCATAAATTGAATTAAATCTCAACATAAATTATTAGAAAAAAAATAATAATAGTCCTACCTTTAATGACTTTAAGTTTTGGTTCAGCTAGGCTCTCGGTATATCGAAAGCAAGCTCTCGAAACACCCTGAAAGAAATTGAGAAAGAATATTAATGACACCTACTACAACATATTATTATATACGAATAAATTAAACAGCTATATTATTCAAAAGTTAACTGCAAAAGTATTCTGGAGTGATCAATATGATCAAACCAAACATCCAGAGATAATTCGATTAGGATTAATGGATATAATTCTTTAGCAAGCCCCAACAACACTTCCAAATAGAGGTCGATTAATACAACGCACAGATCCCTCATTGTCATAGAGAAAACTGTAATCCGTGTAAAAATGAATGGTCAAATCATTAGAAGAGTTAAGATTTGCATGATTGTCTAAATATAATTTTCATTGGCCTTTCAAAATAGAAATGGACATGTTTTGGCATAACCAAATCTCTACTCAACACTCAGATTTATATTCGAGTCGCAATAAATTCACTATAAACAGGTTGTATTAAAATATACAAAGAAATATTTTGTGTGTGGAAACAATAAATGAAAGTTAATATGATTTTAACATTAAGGTTTGTCAGGACTATATGAAGCAAAATAAAATATACAATAGGAAATATGACATACATTATAAAATGAATAATTGAAGCAAGTATTACTGAAATAGATGAAGTGAGGGGGAAAAATAAAAAGTCTTATCTATCAATAAGGGTCGGTATCAACCGAATTAAATCAAGCCAGAGTCATAATAATAACACTATCAGTAGTTAAATTCCACAATAGATAAAAAGCACGAGGTTGACTTTCACAAAAGTTGCATTAGAAGCGAGCAAAGTACACATTTGACACAATATCGAACAATGGTTGGGAATGGATTTTAATCTAGTCTTATGTTGAAAAGGGAGTTATCAAAAACTCACCGACTAATTTCGTCACATCTCCATCTTCTTCAAGTGAACTGACTATCCCACAACACATACAATTTGAAGCGGGCCCAAAATCGGAAAGGTTCTATAAGCTACAAAAGTTTTTGCTATCAGCGAGAGAGAGAGAGAAGTTATCTCCTGCTCTTGCGACCGAATTACTGATCCCCCTCGAACTGGCACCAGATGAGAAAACTAAGATGGCGGCTGACTTCCCTTCCTCATGACGTCACGCACTACCCGCCAAATTCAAACCGACTAGCAACATCAACATTCTACCTTCTACATTAAATATTAACCCAAACCAAAAATCCCATCTTATCCATAATTACTACACACTACTGAACATTACATAGTTCTCATTAAAATAAATGTATCACTCTCAAAATAGTAGTACAAATAGTCTATAATCATTTATTTCACGTGCACTATTCTTCATTAAAACCAGGATTAGGTCT
Organism: Riptortus pedestris; assembly: GCA_019009955.1. Classification (NCBI taxonomy): domain Eukaryota; kingdom Metazoa; phylum Arthropoda; class Insecta; order Hemiptera; family Alydidae; genus Riptortus; species Riptortus pedestris. Next base: position 7,939,707 of record CM032228.1, read on the forward strand.
TTATCAATTGATACTGTTAAAAAAATGTATATAAAATGTTGGGTCAGGTTACTATCATTGGCTATCCAGGGAACAGAGTTCGTCACTAAATAAATTCCTATTGCCCAGGTGAAAACCCATCTGACGGTTATTATTATGATTATTTATAACGTCCACTTTTTGCTACTATGGTTAATTGAGACAGGTGATCTACAGGTTACCATCATTTTCTTGCCAGTCTTGTACTAAGGATTTTACTTAAAGAGTCCGTCACTAAATAAATTCCTATTGCCCAGGCGGGAATCGAACACGCCACTCTGGGGTACCATGTGAGATAAAGTTCAACGCTTTAACTCACATGGCTAACCTGAGCCCCATTTATTAAATAAAATCCTGAGTCCCTGGCCAGAAAAAGGTGGTAACCTGTAGATAACCCGCCCCAATTAGCGTTAGTTGCAAAAAGTGTGCGTTAATAAATTATTTTATTTTCAAAGTTATTTATAATAACTAAATGATAATGATAAAATAAATAAATGTTTCCAAATGCAAAGAACATATATATAACAAAAAAATCTGATCTCGAAACCACATAAGTTCCATGCATAGTCTATGTTGTTAAAGGGAGCCCCCTCCACTCGGTGTAATTAAGTGAAAATATATATATATATATATATATATATATATATATATATATATATAGACACACACACACAGTAAAAAAAATCCATTATGGAGGAAGTGCGTAAACTAAGCAGATTTGCCAGGCGCTGGAAGGCATTGTGGTGATCTCATCTTACTATAAGTGCTTGAATTTCCGATAATTTTTGACCGCTCCCCCCTCCTGAAGAAGATGGGACAATTTTAATCGATGGTGACATCGCACTATTTTTTTGGATGTATCTAACGCATTAAAAGTTCAATGAAGACCGATATTTGGAAACAATGCTTCAAATAAAGTGGTCCATGATATAACAGCTTATTGTCAATATGGAATGAGTAGGAGTGGGGGTTTACTGAAGGCTGAAAGCTAAAACATTCAAATATCTCGGTTAATGATGAACATAGCGAAAAACCATAAATAACAACATTTATCTAAAATTAAATTTGCAATAAGGTTGTACTAATTCAATTTTTCTATCCGACGTATGATAATGGAGGAATTTCGAGAATCCGAAATTCCCCCTCTAATCCCCTTCCTTTCTCGTCAACAAACTAGGTCATTATTTTAGCATAAAACATTTAAATTTCGAGCTGGGTAACGAGCAAACAAAAATTGCGACCGCTAGAGCGTTACCTTACACATATATATATGCATAGGTATGCGCGGACCCCACTTTCATCATCTACTGGGTAGGATCGATGGACATTTGAGTAGATTTTTCAAATATCGCGTCATGGCTAGAACCTAAATAAAGTCTTCACTGTCCTCCAAATTGTCATATTTCCCGTCTCCTGTGCATTATGCATAGATTTCAGCTATTAAGGACAAAATATTAACATTGATTTGAATTAATATTTCCAGCTCAGGTACCTCATAGTTCAAATAGGAATGAATTGTTGAGCATATCAATATTTCTACGCAAATTACTTGCTCCACACATTGTTCCTGGAGAAATGTATAAAAAAAAAAGTTAATCTAAATAACAAAGTAAACAACTTTAGCTATATGCATGTTTGTCGAAAAACAAATAGACAATGAAATATCGCGAATTTTTATTTCAGGCCTCCCTTATAACCCCCACTCCCGTTCGGACCTAAAAATTTTAATATAGCTTATAATCATGGAAGAATTAATGCTAATTGACATACCGAGTTTTGTTAAGTTCGGTTCAATCGTTAGCGCCCAATAAAATAGTTGACTCCGCTTTAGTTTATTGCGTATATCTCGTTTATACTTTGTTAAAAGACAAAATGAATATTACAAAAGTTACTCTAAATAACAAAATGAACAACTTTTGTTATGTTTATATTTGCAGAAAAACAAATAGAAAACGAAATACTGCTATTTTAAATTCAGGTCTCCCTTACAACGCACACTCCTGCCCGTCCCTAAAAATGTTGGTTTGGCTTATTATAATGAAAGCGTTAGTGCCAATACACATACCGAGTTTTATTTATTTCGGTTCGGTCTTTTGTCCCAAATAAAATTGTTCACTTCCGCTATAGGTTTTAGCGTATATCTCGTTTATAATTCAGTATTCGAAAAAAGTGTATATAACAAAAGTTACTCTAAATGACAAAACAAACAACTTTTGTTATGTTCATATTTGCCGAAAAACCAATAGGAAACGAAATATCGCTATTTTTAATTTCAGGCTTCCGTATAACCCCCCACTCCTGCCCGTCCCTAGAAATGTTGGTATTTCATAAAATTCGGTTCAGCCGTTTATGCGTGAAAGGTAACAAACAAATAAACAAACAAACAAACAGACACGAAAGAAACAAAATGCAGTTATGGTGTCTGTGACATGTGAAACGAAAAGTTAAGAAATTTTGCGAAAAAAATCAATGTACAGACAGAGGTTACAATTTTATATATATATATATATATATATATATATATATATATATATATATATATATATGTCTACGTCTGTTACCATTCTAGCGGTCGCAATTCTTATTTGATCGTAACCTAACTTGATATGCAGGCGTTTCATACAAAACTAAAGGTCTAGTTCTTTAATAGCTGAAATCGAACCAGGAGAAGGGGGGGGGGGGATTTAACTGGGGATTTCGAAAATTCGAAATATCTCCGTCAATGCTTCGGATCAAAACTTTTTATAAATTCAATCTTATTGTAAATGTAATGTTCTATAAATGATGTTATGTATGTTTTTTTTCACAATCGTGATTATTAACATATTGCATATTTGCATGCAGAGATATTAACCCTCATGTATACTCATGTTATATTAATAATTTGCTATTATATTATAAAGTACTTAGTTTTAATCCTAAATACCAAATATTGTTCTCATTAAACTTATACGTTTTCAGATAAATGCAAATAAGTGTCCACGTGGAAAGTTTGCTTAGTTAACACATAATTCCGTGACAGATTTTCTTTTACATTGTGTGATGACGGCCTCAGTTAATATTATACATTCTTGATGAGAAAAAGTATAATTCATCTATTCTATACTCGATATTTAACCGTTTCATTCAACGCTAATAATCATATTCTTTAATGGCTGGTATCGGACCAGGCATGGAAGGAGTTTAAAAGGATAAAATTCGAAATATATCCGTAACAGGTAACAGTTATATAAACTTTGCAAGCTGTCATGCCCCCCCCCACTGTTTTAAAATTTACTAGTGAGTCGGGAGCGAGTGCGGGCTAGTGGCAACACTGCGTGCATAACCTGTTCATCGAGGTTTGAAGAAGGACAAAAGAATGAGTCAGTGCCTCGTGCGAAACTTCCCCAAAAACATTGCAAATTGTTGATACATTTATTAAATTGTTTTGTTTACTTCTCCCTTATCATTCTACACATTACACACACCAAATCTCCATTTTCATGAGTCGAATCCAGAAATGTTCTTGAACCAATTTCACTAAACCACTGTTGCTCCAGAATTATTCGTACTTTCTTTTTGGTGAACTAGCAGTGGTAGGAGGGTTTATTTCGTATATTGCAATTATTCCTGTTGTATCGAAAACAACCATACAACCAATCTTATTGCAAATTTAATGTCCTATTATCGATTGTTAACCGAGATATTAGCAATTTTAAGTTTTCAACCTTCAGTAAACATGTTTTCAGGCTTCAATTAACTTTTAGTGTGTGAGATTCATGCAGAAACTTTAACCGGCTTTGACGCGAAAATGTATATTTTATCCACACCATACTGAATATTTAACTGTTTGTTTCAATACTAATGGTCATATTATGTATATTATATATACCATATTATAATGGTTCATGTCGATCCAACTACAATAAGAGTTTAGAAGGGAGGAGTGCCGACAATTCACAATATCTCCATTATTTTGAATCGGATCGAAAAATTTTATAGAACTAATCCTGTTAAACTATTGATAATCTACAATTGTTGCTCTATACATTTCTCGCCCCTAAAATATTAAGCAAGTTACTCGTGATCTTGTTTTCAGCCTTCAGTGAACCTCATTTCTACTACTCGGGAGTTTTTAGTTAGGCGTAGAGAATATATTGTGACACAAGATCACAAGTGTGGGAAAAATGTATAAAACAATTGTAGAGCATCAATATTGTAATAGTATTCATTCTATAATATTTCTGATCCGACTCATAATAACGGAGATCGTATTTCTATGTATCTCATCTAGAAACGATTTGTTGAACACAATATTTGGTATTTCAGCTTGGAATAAGACGGTTCATGATATGTTGGCTTATTCATAACGTGCGATGAAAACAACCAAGAAAGGGGGGGTTATTGAAGGCTGAAAATTAGAAACGTTCGTGACGCAAAGGTCGCGCTAACAAAGCAGATTTCCCAGGTCCTTGTATATAACACTTGTGATCTCATCTCGCCACGTACTAGTCTGATCATAAAGTATTATAGAACCAATCTCATTAAACTTTTTATATTCTACAATTGTTGTTCCCTCCATTTTTTGGTAACTCAAGTATTAACCGAGTTATTCTTACTTTTTTGTATACTGTCTTCAGTTAACCCCCCCCCCCTCTCCTACTCATCCGTGTTTTACATATAAATAGAGAATATGTGGTGAGATGAGATCACAAGTGTGTTATACCAGCACAGTGGGAAATCATCATCGTTTATACAGCACCTGCGTTATGACTTATTTTTTCCTGAACCAAAAAAAAAATAATGTATTAAAAACTCCTATATCCCCGCCATAGTGAGGCACAGGCACTGGAGGCAGTCTAGAGCAGGCACTTGTCGTGTGTTCATCGGGCGTGTAAAAGAAACAGTGTATACTGATGTAGTAGTAGGAGGGGCTGCATGTCATGGTTGCACCGTTAGCTGAACGGATTGGTGAGATGTATGGATGCACCTCTGTTTTTAGCAGATTTCCCTTGTTGTTATGTAGGTTTTTCGCTATCTTGATAATTGATCGAGATATTTGCATTTTAGCAGATTTCCCTTAAGGGAAATCAGCTATTGAGGTTGTACTCATGACGGAATTTTCGACATTTTTCTTCAAATGTCCATCGATCCTACCTAGTAGATGACGAAAATGAGGTCCGTTCAAAACTGTATATATATATATATCTATATCTATATATATATATATATATATATATATATATATATATATATATTTGTCTGTTAACGCTCTAGCGGTCGCAATTTTTATTTGATCGTTACCAAATTCGGAATTTAATCGTTTTATGTAAAAAGGAAGATCAAGTTCGTTAATGGCTGAAATCGGACCAGTGGGAGGGGGGGGTTTAGAGGGGAGGATTTTCGAAAATTCGAAATATCTCCGTTACTATACGTCGGATCAAAAGATTGTATAGAACCAATCTTATTGCAAATTAAATTTACTATAAATAATGTTCTATACATTAATTCTCTATCTTGAATATTAACCGAGATATTTGCATTTGTATTCTGCGTGTCACCAATAGGCTATGTTCGGAGTTTCCGACGAGAGCTCTGGCGGCCGTTTCCATAACTATCGTCCCTCGTGAATAGGTTTAGAGGTTAGGTTAACTGTTTTTTGGGCTAGAAACTACTGGGTTATTACGCCCTAAATAATGTTTTTTAGGTTTAGAGGTTTCTTACTACTACAGTTGTCATTAGGCAGATTTCTCTATTGTAAAACTTCACGTGGGAAATCTGCTTAGTTTACGCAGCCCCTGCGTGACGGACTTTATTTCAGATTCCGGCTTTCGGCAACCCCCCCCCCCTCCTACACATGTCATAATTACAATCAGCTGTTATATTATAAAGTACTTTATTTAAAGCCTAAATATTGTTCTTATTGAACTTTTATGTTTTGAAATAAATTCAAATATTTGGCGAACGTGGGAAATATTCTTAGTTAACGTAAACCCGTGAGACAGACTACATATTGTTTTCTTTAAACTAAAAATAGGGACATCATATCATGAGTAAAGTGCAAACATGAGGATGTTGTAGCAAGAGGGTTAGGGTATATCTTCAGGAAGTACACCGCACAAGTAGTTAGTCAGCGGTATCCAAGGACTGATGTCGGAGCATACTCAGATGACGTGGGAATATCCAGACCTCCAAATCCACCTGTCGAGCCATTGACGACTACTGTCCATCAACACCTGGACGACCGACACTTTTATTTGCCAAGAAATCCGCAGTTCCTAATACATTCCGCTGCAACACCTGCCTCCTCGCTAGCCCCTTCCACCTGCTTTCTCGCTATTCGCCTAGACCGCCTCCTCGTCGTTTCTGATCAGATTAGCTATAAAAAAGGTCTGTCACGCAGGGACTGCGTAAACTAAGCAGATTTCCATCGTGAAGTTTAACAATAGTGAAGTCTGCATAATAGTAACAGCAGTAGTAACAAATTTCTAAACCCATTTCGCCAGATCCGAACAGTTAAGGAAACGGCCGAACTACCTTACGTCGGAATATCACGACTAGAGCCAACATCAGCCGATCTCATCTCGCCCGTTATCCGCACACAATAAAAATGAAAATATCTCCGTTAATATTCCAGATAGATAATAAATGTGTACAACAATATTTATAGTAAATTTAATTTACAATAAGATTGGTTCTATACAAATTTTCGATCCGACATATAGTAACGAAATATTTCAAATATTCAAAAATCCCCCACTTAACCACCCCTCCCACTTGTCCGATTTCAGCCATTAACGACCTTGATCTTTCTTTTTGCATAAAACGAGTAAATATCTAGTTTGGTAACGACAAACATAAATTGCGACCGCTAGAGCGTTAACAGACAAATATATACATAGATATATATATAATTTCTAACGAACCTCATTTTCGTCATGCCTGCGTAGGATCGATGGACATTTGAAGAAAGTTTTCGAAAATTGCGTCATGAGTACGACCCCAATAGCCTAATGGGAAATCTGCTAAGAAAGTCCATCACGCAGAGGCTGCGTAAACTAAGCTGATTTCCCACGTAGAGTTTTTCAATAGATAAATCTATCGACACTCGTGGGAATTGTTTTAAAAACCGCATCACGAGTACGGCCTCAATAGCTGATTTCCCAAGAGGGAAATTTGCTAATAACTTAAGTTAAAAAGTCTACCGCCTAACCCATCTTAACTTCTCCCACACCTTTTTTTTAAAAAAAAGTTTACTTGGTTCATGCCTTCCCCATGTTGTGACATCGCCCCAAGCTCTCCCTCCAATCCTTCCCAAATTGAAGGGTAAACTTCTCTCCAATGTGCTCGTAACCGGACAATCAATACGGACCTTTCCATGGTAATTATTTAATATTTGAATTACCAATAAATGCATAGAACAACAATTGTAGAAAATCAAAAGTTTAACAAGATTGGTTCTACAAAATTCCTCCTAATAATTACGGAGATATTTGGAATTTTCGAATTCCCTCCCTCTAGACCCCCACCATTCCAAGCCCGATTTCAGCCATTAACAAATATGGTTTTTAGTGCTGATTGAAACTGTTAAATATTGAGTATGGTAGAGTTCAAGTAAATCTCTACTATCAAATAAAAAGCCCGTCACGCCGCTGCGTAAACTAAGCAGATTTCCCACGTGAAGTTTTATGAGCGGACCTCATTTTCGTCATCTCCTAGGTAGGATCGATGGACAAAAATCGAACGTTTTCGCGTATCTTGTTGTGTAGCCTTTATCAGCATTAAGACTTGCTTCATCTTCAACATTCCCCTCTGTGTCGTCTTCTTTCGCCGAGTCTCCTTGTACTTCTCCTGTCCATCATTCCCCTCAGCATCGTGTTCCTTCTTCCGTATCTTGTTGTGTAGCCTTTATCAGCATTAAGACTTGCTTCATCTTCAACATTCCCCTCTGTGTCGTCTTCTTTCGCCGAGTCTCCTTGTACTTCTCCTGTCCATCATTCCCCTCAGCATCGTGTTCCTTCTTCCGTATCTTGTTGTGTAGCCTTTATCAGCATTAAGACTTGCTTCATCTTCAACAATCCCCTCTGTGTCGTCTTCTTTCGCCGAGTCTCCTTGTACTTCTCCTGCCCATCATTCCCCTCAGCATCGTGTTCCTTCTTCCGTATCTTGTTGTGTAGCCTTTATCAGCATTAAGACTTGCTTCGTCTTCAACATTCCCCTCTGTGTCGTCTTCTTTCGCCGAGTCTCCTTGTACTTCTCCTGTCCATCATTCCCCTCAGCATCGTGTTCCTTCTTCCGTATCTTGTTGTGTAGCCTTTATCAGCATTAAGACTTGCTTCGTCTTCAACATTCCCCTCTGTGTGGTCTTCTTTCGCCGAGTCTCCTTGTACTTCTCCTGTCCATCATTCCCCTCAGCATCGTGTTCCTTCTTCCGTATCTTGTTTTGTAGCCTTTATCAGCATTAAGACTTGCTTCGTCTTCAACATTCCCCTCTGTGTCGTCTTCTTTCGCCGAGTCTCCTTGTACTTCTCCTGTCCATCATTCCCCTCAGCATCGTGTTCCTTCTTCCGTATCTTGTTGTGTAGCCTTTATCAGCATTAAGACTTGCTTCGTCTTCAACATTCCCCTCTGTGTCGTCTTCTTTCGCCGAGTCTCCTTGTACTTCTCCTGCCCATCATTCCCCTCAGCATCGTGTTCCTTCTCCCGTATCTTGTTGTGTAGCCTTTATCAGCATTAAGACTTGCTTCGTCTTCAACATTCCCCTCTGTGTCGTCTTCTTTCGCCGAGTCTCCTTGTACTTCTCCTGTCCATCATTCCCCTCAGCATCGTGTTCCTTCTTCCGTATCTTGTTGTGTAGCCTTTATCAGCATTAAGACTTGCTTCGTCTTCAACATTCCCCTCTGTGTCGTCTTCTTTCGCCGAGTCTCCTTGTACTTCTCCTGTCCATCATTCCCCTCAGCATCGTGTTCCTTCTTCCGTATCTTGTTGTGTAGCCTTTATCAGCATTAAGACTTGCTTCGTCTTCAACATTCCCCTCTGTGTCGTCTTCTTTCGCCGAGTCTCCTTGTACTTCTCCTGTCCATCATTCCCCTCAGCATCGTGTTCCTTCTTCCGTATCTTGTTGTGTAGCCTTTATCAGCATTAAGACTTGCTTCGTCTTCAACATTCCCCTCTGTGTCGTCTTCTTTCGCCGAGTCTCCTTGTACTTCTCCTGTCCATCATTCCCCTCAGCATCGTGTTCCTTCTTCCGTATCTTGTTGTGTAGCCTTTATCAGCATTAAGACTTGCTTCGTCTTCAACATTCCCCTCTGTGTCGTCTTCTTTCGCCGAGTCTCCTTGTACTTCTCCTGTCCATCATTCCCCTCAGCATCGTGTTCCTTCTTCCGTATCTTGTTGTGTAGCCTTTATCAGCATTAAGACTTGCTTCGTCTTCAACATTCCCCTCTGTGTCGTCTTCTTTCGCCGAGTCTCCTTGTACTTCTCCTGTCCATCATTCCCCTCAGCATCGTGTTCCTTCTTCCGTATCTTGTTGTGTAGCCTTTATCAGCATTAAGACTTGCTTCGTCTTCAACATTCCCCTCTGTGTCGTCTTCTTTCGCCGAGTCTCCTTGTACTTCTCCTGTCCATCATTCCCCTCAGCATCGTGTTCCTTCTTCCGTATCTTGTTGTGTAGCCTTTATCAGCATTAAGACTTGCTTCGTCTTCAACATTCCCCTCTGTGTCGTCTTCTTTCGCCGAGTCTCCTTGTACTTCTCCTGTCCATCATTCCCCTCAGCATCGTGTTCCTTCTTCCGTATCTTGTTGTGTAGCCTTTATCAGCATTAAGACTTGCTTCGTCTTCAACATTCCCCTCTGTGTCGTCTTCTTTCGCCGAGTCTCCTTGTACTTCTCCTGTCCATCATTCCCCTCAGCATCGTGTTCCTTCTTCCGTATCTTGTTGTGTAGCCTTTATCAGCATTAAGACTTGCTTCGTCTTCAACATTCCCCTCTGTGTCGTCTTCTTTCGCCGAGTCTCCTTGTACTTCTCCTGTCCATCATTCCCCTCAGCATCGTGTTCCTTCTTCCGTATCTTGTTGTGTAGCCTTTATCAGCATTAAGACTTGCTTCGTCTTCAACATTCCCCTCTGTGTCGTCTTCTTTCGCCGAGTCTCCTTGTACTTCTCCTGTCCATCATTCCCCTCAGCATCGTGTTCCTTCTTCCGTATCTTGTTTTGTAGCCTTTATCAGCATTAAGACTTGCTTCGTCTTCAACATTCCCCTCTGTGTCGTCTTCTTTCGCCGAGTCTCCTTGTACTTCTCCTGTCCATCATTCCCCTCAGCATCGTGTTCCTTCTTCCGTATCTTGTTGTGTAGCCTTTATCAGCATTAAGACTTGCTTCGTCTTCAACATTCCCCTCTGTGTCTTCTGTACTTCTCCTGTCTTGTACTTCTCCTGTCTTCACCCATCATTCCCCTCCGCATCGTGTTCCTTCGTCCGTATATTGTTGTGTAGCCTGGATCAGAATTTAGACTTGCTTCGTCTTCAACAGTCCCCTCTGTGTCGTCTTCTTTCGCCGAGTCTCCTTGTACTTCTCCTGTCCATCATTCCCCTCAGCATCGTGTTCCTTCTTCCGTATCTTGTTTTGCCTTTCAGCATTAAGACTTGCTTCGTCTTCAACATTCCCCTCTGTGTCGTCTTCTTTCGCCGAGTCTCCTTGTACTTCTCCTGTCCATCATTCCCCTCAGCATCGTGTTCCTTCTTCCGTATCTTGTTGTGTAGCCTTTATCAGCATTAAGACTTGCTCCGCCTTCAACATTCCCCTCTGTGTCTTCTTTCGCCGAAACTTGTTGTCCATCATTCCCCTCAGCATCGTGTTCCTTCTTCCGTATCTTGTTGTGTAGCCTTTATCAGCATTAAGACTTGCTTCGTCTTCAACATTCCCCTCTGTGTCGTCTTCTTTCGCCGAGTCTCCTTGTACTTCTCCTGTCCATCATTCCCCTCAGCATCGTGTTCCTTCTTCCGTATCTTGTTTTGTAGCCTTTATCAGCATTAAGACTTGCTTCGTCTTCAACATTCCCCTCTGTGTCGTCTTCTTTCGCCGAGTCTCCTTGTACTTCTCCTGTCCATCATTCCCCTCAGCATCGTGTTCCTTCTTCCGTATCTTGTTGTGTAGCCTTTATCAGCATTAAGACTTGCTTCGTCTTCAACATTCCCCTCTGTGTCGGCTTCTTTCGCCGAGTCTCCTTGTACTTCTGATGTCCATCTTTACCCACTCCATAGTGTTCCTTCTTCCGTATCTTGTTGTGTAGCCTTTATCAGCATTAAGACTTGCTTCGTCTTCAACATTCCCCTCTGTGTCGTCTTCTTTCGCCGAGTCTCCTTGTACTTCTCCTGTCCATCATTCCCCTCAGCATCGTGTTCCTTCTTCCGTATCTTGTTGTGTAGCCTTTATCAGCATTAAGACTTGCTTCGTCTTCAACATTCCCCTCTGTGTCTTCTTTCGCCGAGTCTCCTTGTACTTCTCCTGTCCATCATTCCCCTCAGCATCGTGTTCCTTCTTCCGTATCTTGTTGTGTAGCCTTTATCAGCATAAAGACATCCAACGTCTTAAAACTTCACCACTGGGTCGTCTTCTTTCGCCGAGTCTCCTTGTACTACTCCTGGCCATCCGTATCTTGTGTAGCCTTCAGCATTAAGACTTGCTTCGTCTTCAATTCCCCTCTGTGTCGTCTTCTTTCGCCGAGTCTCCTTGTACTTCTCCTGTCCATTCCCCTCAGCATCGTGTTCCTTCTTCCGTATCTTGTTGTGTAGCCTTTATCAGCATTAAGACGTGCTTCGTCTACAACAGTCCCCTCCGAGTCCTCTTCATCCGACGAGTCTCCCTGACCTACTCCGCACCATCATTCCCCTCAGCATCGTGTTCCTTCATCCGTATCTTGTTGTGTAGCCTTTATCAGCATTAAGACTTGCTTCGTCTTCAACATTCCCCTCTGTGTCGTCTTCTTTCGCCGAGTCTCCTTGTACTTCTCCTGTCCATCATTCCCCTCAGCATCGTGTTCCTTCTTCCGTATCTTGTTGTGTAGCCTTTATCAGCATTAAGACTTGCTTCGTCTTCAACATTCCCCTCTGTGTCGTCTTCTTTCGCCGAGTCTCCTTGTACTTCTCCTGTCCATCATTCCCCTCAGCATCGTGTTCCTTCTTCCGTATCTTGTTGTGTAGCCTTTATCAGCATTAAGACTTGCTTCGTCTTCAACATTCCCCTCTGTGTCGTCTTCTTTCGCCGAGTCTCCTTGTACTTCTCCTGTCCATCATTCCCCTCAGCATCGTGTTCCTTCTTCCGTATCTTGTTGTGTAGCCTTTATCAGCATTAAGACTTGCTTCGTCTTCAACATTCCCCTCTGTGTCGTCTTCTTTCGCCGAGTCTCCTTGTACTTCTCCTGTCCATCATTCCCCTCAGCATCGTGTTCCTTCTTCCGTATCTTGTTGTGTAGCCTTTATCAGCATTAAGACTTGCTTCGTCTTCAACATTCCCCTCTGTGTGGTCTTCTTTCGCCGAGTCTCCTTGTACTTCTCCTGTCCATCATTCCCCTCAGCATCGTGTTCCTTCTTCCGTATCTTGTTGTGTAGCCTTTATCAGCATTAAGACTTGCTTCGTCTTCAACATTCCCCTCTGTGTCGTCTTCTTTCGCCGAGTCTCCTTGTACTTCTCCTGCCCATCATTCCCCTCAGCATCGTGTTCCTTCTTCCGTATCTTGTTGTGTAGCCTTTATCAGCATTAAGACTTGCTTCGTCTTCAACATTCCCCTCTGTGTCGTCTTCTTTCGCCGAGTCTCCTTGTACTTCTCCTGTCCATCATTCCCCTCAGCATCGTGTTCCTTCTTCCGTATCTTGTTGTATAGCCTTTATCAGCATTAAGACTTGCTTCGTCTTCAACATTCCCCTCTGTGTCGTCTTCTTTCGCCGAGTCTCCTTGTACTTCTCCTGTCCATCATTCCCCTCAGCATCGTGTTCCTTCTTCCGTATCTTGTTGTGTAGCCTTTATCAGCATTAAGACTTGCTTCGTCTTCAACATTCCCCTCTGTGTGGTCTTCTTTCGCCGAGTCTCCTTGTACTTCTCCTGTCCATCATTCCCCTCAGCATCGTGTTCCTTCTTCCGTATCTTGTTGTGTAGCCTTTATCAGCATTAAGACTTGCTTCGTCTTCAACATTCCCCTCTGTGTCGTCTTGTTTCGCCGAGTCTCCTTGTACTTCTCCTGTCCATCATTCCACTCAGCATCGTGTTCATTCTCCAGGTCTTCACGCATTCCTCCCACTCCCCCAGCTCCTAAACCCCCACTACTCCAAGGCCGATTTCAGCCATTAACAAATATGATCTAGAGTGATGACTGAAACTGATAAATATAGATCTAGGTATAGATCAAATAAACATTTTCGAGAAAAGAACAAAAACTTTGATGTATCACATAAAATATTTGCATGTGCCTCACAAAGTAATAGTTCACTGAAAACCATGTTTGGAATTAAGTGGTTCGTGATATAACAGCTTATTATTAATATGACATGAGTAGGAGTGAGGGGTTTACTGTTGGTCGAATCATATTATGGAAATATCTCGGTTAATATTCAAAAAAGTTCGTCACGCAGGGGCTGCGTAAACTAAACAGATTTCCCATGAGAAGTTTTACAATAGAGAAATCTGCATACAGGTAACACAATACCACCCTGATTAAATACAAACGGTAATGAGAAATCTTTCAGTTAATTAAAATAAATTCCCAACTGAAACGGCTTCTGAATTGTAAGAATAATGTATATTTTAATAACTCAAATTTTAGTAGTCCAAGAACTAAAGAAGGGGGGGGGGCGGATGAACAGAACGTATTTGCATAAATTTCAAAAAGTAATGAAGGTAAGGTAAGGTTAGAAACGACAGGTAAGGTTAGAAGAAGCTTCCACCTGAGCCGAGTACTAACGGAATTGGCCGACCTAATCCGACTGTACCCGTCCACAGACCATATAAATGCAAATATCTCGGTTAATATTCAAGATAGAGAATAAATGTATATAACAATATTTATAGTAAATTTAATTTTCAATAAGATTGATTCTATACAATTTTTTGATCCGACGTATAGTAACGGAAATATTTCGAATTTTAGAAAATCCTCCCCTTTAAACTCCCCCTCCCATTTGTACGATTTCAGCCATTAACGAACTTGATCTTTCTTTTTACATAAAACGACTAAATATCGAGTTTTGTAACGATCAAGCAAAAATTGCGACCGCTAGAGCGGTAACAGACAAATATATATATATATATATATATATATATATATATATATATATATATATATACAGTTTTGAACCGACTTCATTTTCGTCATCTGCTAGGTAGGATCGATGGACATTTGAAGAAAAATTTTGAAAATTCCTTCATGAGTACAACCTCAATAGCTGATTTCCCTTAAGGGAAATCTGCTAATATAGAGAAAATATGCATATAAAAGCATTTATAGGACATTACATTTTCAAAGAGATTGATTACATATTAATTTTCCGATCCGACGCATGACAACGGAGATATTTCGTATTGCGAAACTCCCCCTCTAAACCCCTTAGCCATTAACGAACTTTATCTTTAGTTTATAATAAATGGTGTAATACCATTTATTTGTTCTAGGTGGCACAGATTTCCTGCTCTATCTCGGACAACTATTGCTCATGAAATGGACGTGGAGCAGTTGCCGTTATATTTGGAGCTGTTCGCTAATTCCGGGTACACGCTGAACCACGAGAAATGCAACTTGCTAATGCACTCCTTAGTCATTTTGCAGAATGAAAACCACTTCCGGAAAGTGTATTTCTGGGGGCTGATATACGGCATACAAGAGGACTACTATATAGCATTTGGATATAGTAAAGATGCTCTCAAAGGAAGGACATTCTACTACAGGTATGATAACTAATTACAATAGGAACTTGAATTAAAATTGGTTAATAATGCTAACTTGGAAAAGTCGGATTTATGAACCACAAGGCTTCATTATATATAAATACCACTGTTAAATAAAAAAATCCGTCTCGCAGGGGTTGTGTAAACTAAGCAGGTTTTCCTCGCGAAGTTTAACAATAGATGAATCTACACAATTGTACCACAACACCACCGTGAATATTAAGTGAGTAAATACAAACGGTAATAAGAAATCATGCAGCCAACTTTAACAACCTCACAGAAATGTAAACAAACATGTCTGCCAACATCTCAAGCAATCGAATTTTAGTAGTCGAAGAACGTAAGTCGGAGGGAGGGGTCACCAGAACATATCAAGAAGAAGAATCAATGTATATAACAATATTTATAGTCATTTTAAGTTGCAATAAGATTGGTTCGATACAATTTATTGAACCGACTTATAGTAAAGGGGATCTCCAAATTTTCGAAAATCCCCCCCTCTCACACGATTTCAGCCATTAACGAACTTGATCTTCCTTTATTACATAAAAGTCCGTCACGCAGGGGCTGAGTAAACTAAGCAGATTTCCCTCGTGAAGTTTAATAATAGATAAACATACATACTGCTAACACAATAACTCCGTGAATATTAAGTGAATAAATACAAACGGTAATAAAGAATCTTTCCGGCGTGGAGCGTCTGAAATGTAAACAAACAGTTCAGTCAACGGCTCGCCAGAAACAAAAACAATTACTGAAACATATCAGAATATAACATATTAATTTTATTGAAAACTATTTACTATATCTAGTAGTGTAATTTATAATAAATCAGTATAATTTTTGTCTCAATCAATGAAATTTTAGAAGTCCAAGAATTTAAGACGGTGGGGGGGGGGGGTCACTAGAACATATTTGCATGTATCTCGTACAAAACTCGTCGTGGGTCTCAATAAAACAATGTTGGGTATTTAAGCTTCAAATAAGGTAGTTTATTATATAACAGAGTAGAGTTTGTGTAACACGAGTAGAAGTGGGGATTTACTGATGGTTGAAAACTGAAAAATGCCAATATCTCGACTAATATTCAAGATAGATAATAAATGCGTATACCAATATTTATAGTAAATTTAATTTGCATTAAGATTTCTTCTATACAATTTTTCGACCCGACATATAGTAACAGAGATATTTCTATTTTTCGAAATTCCTCTCATCTAAACCCCCCCCTTCCCCCTTGTCCGATTTCAGCCGCTAACGAACTTGATCTTTCTTTTTACATAAAACGACTAAATTTCGAGTTTGGTAACGATTAAGCATAAGAGCGGTAACAGACATTCAGATATATATATATATATATATATATATATATATATATATATATATATATATATATATATATATATACATACAGTCTTGAACGGACCTCATTTTCGTCCTTAAACTTAGCATATTTCCCACGTGAAGAGAGGGGAGGATTTTCGAAACTTAGATAAGTCGCATCGAAAAATTCTACAGAAGCAATCTTATTGCAAATTAAAGTTGCTATAAATATTGTCAATACATTTATTCCCTATCTTGAGTATTAACCGAGATATTTGCATTTTTATGAAATTTGGGCCGGTAACGGATTTTTGAATTTCCCGCCAAAAGCTAGTTCGGCCCTTTGCCGTAACTGTTCGGCTCTCCTATGGAGATTTCTCTATTGTATAACTTCACGTGGGAAATCTGCTTAGTTTATGCAGCCCCTGCGTGACGGACTTTTATTAATCAAAGAACAAAAGACGGGAGTGGCTTCATCAGAACCTATTTGTATGTATCTCATCTAGTAAAAATCTTTTGAACACAATATTTGGAATTTAAGCTTGAAATAAGACGGTTCATGATATATTGGATTATTCTTAACGTACAATGACTGAAAATGGGGGTTTGCTGAAGGCTGAAAAATGAATATATCTTGGTTAATACTGAAGAAAGAGAAACATGTATATAACAACATTTATAGAACATTCAATTTGCAATTGGATTGATTCTATAATATGTATTTCAATCCGACGTACAATAATGGAGATATTTCGAATTTCCAAAATTCCCCCCTGTGAACCCCACCTCCGGCATACATTTGACCAGTGGCAGGTGGAGGTTTGAGGAGAGGATTTTGAAAATTCAAAATATCTCTTGAATATTAATCAAGATATTTCCATTCTTTAGTTTTTGGTCATCAACAAACCCCCACTCCTACTCAATTCATGTTAACAATAAGCTATTTTGATATGAAACACTTCATTCCAAGGTTAAATACCAAATATGGTTTTCACTTTTACTTTGTGAAATACATGCAAGTACATTATGCGATAGCGTTATTAAGATTTTTCATTCTCGAGTCGAAAATGTTTATTTGAACTCTACCATACTCGATATTTAACAGTTACAGCGCTGAAGCGTAATGGGAGTGTTGTCGAAAAGTGAGTTACCGAAAGAGACTATGTAATAAAACAGGAAGTCGAACATACCGAAGAAACAGAAGCTTTTTATTGCCATCCGACAAGCATTTGGAAACAGATTGGAGTCTATATTCGTCCTTCCAAGGTATTTCGGATAAAATTGGAAGTGGAGTCGTATTTTTAAGTGATGGAGACTCAGCGAAAACCGCGGATAGAGGAGCTGGAGGAGAGGAAGGAATACGTGAAGACATGGAAAATGAACACGATGCTGAGGGCAATGATGGACAGGAAGAAGGAACAGAGGACGACACAGAGGGAATGTTGAAGATGGAGCAGGTCATAGTGCTGATAAAGGCTGCACAACAAGATACGGGAGAAGGAACACGATGCTGAGCGCAATGATGGGCAGGAAGAAGGAAAAGAGGACGACACAGAGGTGAATGTTGAAGATGGAGCAGGTCATAGTGCTGATAAAGGTAACACAACAAGATACGGGAGAAGGGACACGGTGCTGAGGGGAATGATGGGCAGGAAGAAGGAAAAGAGGACGACACAGAGGGGAATGTTAAAGATGGAGCAGGTCATAATGCTGATAAAGGTAACACAACAAGATACGGGAGAAGGGACACGGTGCTGAGGGGAATGATGGGCAGGAAGAAGGAAAAGAGGACGACACAGAGGTGAATGTTGAAGATGGAGCAGGTCATAGTGCTGATAAAGGCTGCACAAGATACGGGAGAAGGAACACGATGCTGAGGGGAATGATGGGCAGGAAGAAGGAAAAGAGGACGACACAGAGGTGAATGTTGAAGATGGAGCAGGTCATAATACTGATAAAGGCTGCACAACAAGATACGGGAGAAGGAACAAGATGCTAAGGGCAATGATGGGCAGGAAGAAGGAAAAGAAGACGACACAGAGGGGAATGTTGAAGACGGAGCAAGTCTTAATGCTGATAAAGGCTACACAACAAGATACGGGAGAAGGGACACGGTGCTGAGGGGAATGATGGGCAGGAAGAAGCAAAAGAGGACGACACAGAGGTGAATGTTGAAGATGGAGCAGGTCATAATACTGATAAAGGCTGCACAACAAGATACGGGAGAAGGGACACGGTGCTGAGGGGAATGATGGGCAGGAAGAAGGAACAGAGGACGACACAGAGGTGAATGTTGAAGATGGAGCAGGTCATAATGCTGATAAAGGCTGCACAACAAGATACGGGAGAAGGAACACGATGCTGAGGGGAATGATGGACAGGAAGAAGGAAAAGTGGACGACACAGAGGGGAATGTTGAAGATGGAGCAGGTCATAATGCTGATAAAGGCTGCACAACAAGATACGGGAGAAGGAACACGATGCTGAGGGGAATGATGGACAGGAAGAAGGAAAAGTGGACGACACAGAGGGGAATGTTGAAGATGGAGCAGGTCATAATGCTGATAAAGGCTGCACAACAAGATACGGGAGAAGGAACACGATGCTGAGGGGAATGATGGACAGGAAGAAGGAAAAGAGGACGACACAGAGGGGAATGTTGAAGATGGAGCAGGTCATAGTGCTGATAAAGGCTGCACAAGATACGGGAGAAGGAACACGATGCTGAGGGGAATGATGGGCAGGAAGAAGGAAAAGAGGACGACACAGAGGTGAATGTTGAAGATGGAGCAGGTCATAATACTGATAAAGGCTGCACAACAAGATACGGGAGAAGGAACACGATGCTGAGGGCAATGATGGTCAGGAAGAAGGAAAAGAGGACGACACAGAGGTGAATGTTGAAGATGGAGCAGGTCATAATACTGATAAAGGCTGCACAACAAGATACGGGAGAAGGAACACGATGCTGAGGGCAATGATGGGCAGGAAGAAGGAAAAGAAGACGACACAGAGGGGAATGTTGAAGACGGAGCAAGTCTTAATGCTGATAAAGGCTGCACAACAAGATACGGGAGAATGAACACGATGCTGAGGGCAATGATGGACAGGATGAAGGAAAAGAGGACGACACAGAGGGGAAATGTTGAAGATGGAGCAGGTCATAGTGCTGATAAAGGCTAAACAACAAGATACGGGAGAAGGAACACGATGCTGAGGGGAATGGTGGGCAGGAAGAAGGAAAAGAAGACGACACAGAGGGGAATGTTGAAGATGGAGCAGGTCATAATGCTGATAAAGGCTGCACAACAAGATACTTTTTATTTGATAGTAGAGATTATTTGACCATACTCAATATTTAACAGTTTCAGTCAATACTTAAGATCATATTTGATAATGGCGGAAATTGGGCTTGGAATGGTGGGGTTTAGAGGGAGGGAATTCGTAAATTCCAAATATCTCCGTTATTATGAGGCGCATCGCAAAATTTTATACAGACAATCTTGTTAAAATATTGATGGTCTACAATTTTTGTTTTATTCGTCTTTTACGTAACTCAAGTATTAAGCGTGTTATTCGTGCTTTCTTGTTTTCTGCCTTCAGTAACCCCCTCCCCTTTTACATATAAATAGAGAATATGTGGTGAGCCGTGATCACAATTGTGTTAAACCAGCACATGGGAAGTCTGCTAAGTTTACTCAGCCCCTGCGTGAATGGCGTTCTCTAGGCTTGTCGGGTTCCATTCTCTGTGTCATAGCCAACCCCCGAGCCTTCCATTGACAATAGAGCAAGCCATATCGATTTCTCCATGCGGGCCCATCATAGCTTCCCATTCATACTTCTCTCTCTCAGCTGCTACCTCAATGCTGCTTTTATATTTCTAACAGCTTTTCTCTTCCAGGCCAAGAGGGCTCTCGGAATTTCTTTGCTTTCAATTCCTATGCATAATAGTTGTTCTGACGAACATTATATATAATTGTACTGCTACCTTCCCCTAGTGGCATATGAGCAGAGATATTTTTGGTGTGCATAGGAAGAAATGCATTCATTCTTACTGCTCTCTGCAACTATCCTTCCCAAAGAATTCAACGTGCGCTAACTAGGAAATGTGCCATCCAAATAGACGGGACTACCAATCTGCCCGACTCATCTACAAGTTCTTGTTTACTCAGTTTCCGATTTTACTCTTTAACATGGCGATCCTAGAATAAGGGGAAACCCTGGTAGTGCCTCATGCCACAGGTTCAGAAATCATATGGTGTACGTCGACGATGTGTTGATCACTGCATAAAAAAGCACGTCATACAGGGTCTGCATAAACTCAGCAGATTCCCCCACGTTCTGGTATAACATAATTATGAGGAGTGGGGGTTTACTGAAAGCCGAAAACTATAAAATCCAAATATCTCGGTTAATATCTATGATGCAGAAAAAATGTATAGAACATCATTTATAGATCTTTCTATTTGCAATAAAATTGGTTCTATAAATTATTCGGTCCGACGTATAATAATGGAGATATTTCGAATTTTCTAAATCCCCTCTGAACCGGACCTTACTTTTGTCATCTCCTGGGTAGGATCGATGAACATTTGAAGAAATTTTTCGAAAATCGCGTCATGAGTACGACCTACATAGCTAAAAATGATGGAATTTTATAGGAGTTCAGTGGGAGTTCGACGGCTTAACATGAGCTTAGAAAAGACATTACAAATTCAATTTAAAGTGTTTCATATAACATATAGTAACGGAGGTATTGACGAATCTTGTTGTCATTCCGCATATGGGGTGTAAACTGTGCAGATTTTACCATTCAGGAGTGCCACATGAAAACGTTGCATTGTGTCAGACAAGAAAAGATAAAATATAATATGCATATGGATGCCAAAATTAACATTTCTGAAGGTACTTTCGTTTATGGAATTGGTTTCGTATTTTCGGGAGCAGAAACCCTTATTGTGGTCCATCTGTCAGATCCATTTCATTAATCTTAAATTAATTTATTTATTTGGTGAGCTCCGCAACTAGGCGATGTCGCTCAGTATCATTTATTTTCAATTCCTTAAGTTAAAATGTTAAAATAAAGAAATAAAGAAAAATGTTTTCAAAATTATTAAAACAGTATAAAATATAGCTATATTTAAACTAAGGAATAAAATAAAACTAAGGAACCGTTAAAATAAAACTATGTAATACTATAATTTATGGGACAAATCCTGGCTTGAGGATGATGAAAGTCTAAGGCACAAGTATAAAAATGTATTATACAGCCTTGTTCACAAAAACACAAGTATGTATTAGTGGCATAATTTGGGATAAAAACGTAGAGAGATGAGTGGAGTAGGTGTGGTTTAAAGTTTGTTGTAAATGTTAATTGTCTTCAAGTGATTTAAGAGTGTGTTTATATGTGGGCTACCTTCTGTCAATAGTTGGTACAAGTCGTTCGGTAAGTTGAGATGTTCACGTAGTCTGCAGTCGGTCAGGAGATGTTTAATGGTCAGTACTGTGTTACAGTGAGTGCATGTAGGTCGATCTTTACGGTTTATGAGCTATGAATGTGTAAGTAGTGAATGTCCGATTCTAAGCCTAGTCAACACCACTTGATCTCGTCTGGTAAGATTTTCCAGAGATTTTCCTTTGTTTGGGTTGCCTAGGATTTCTCGGAGTTTGTTATTATCAGTTTGTAACCAGTCGGTTGTCCAGTCATTGAATACTTGTGTTATTAATACCCGTTTCATGTCTTGTGCAGTCAGCCTGTCAATGTCCACAGCTCTTTTCTTGGCTGCTAATTTAGCTTGTCTGTCGATGTCAGTACTTTGTGTCTGTATGTCCCGGTAGCCACATCATAATTATGTTACAATTGTGTGGATTGTGTAGGTTGTAGATTTGTGTAATAAGTGGGCGTGAATTGTAAAGATTTCCTGTGGAGAGTAAGGAACTAAGAGAGTCGGTACACAGCAGTATTTTGGTATTGGGGGATTGCACTAGTTTGATCTCAAATTAAACTAGTTGTTCTGGCAAAAGAAATAAATTAGGGGGAAAAACAGTTTTATTTTTAGAATTTGAACTAAGTAATTACTATACTTAAAAGTATATAATAATTAAAAGTTGTAATATAATAATGTAGCAGTCCTACATTTTGAATCGAAATAGGTTTTACTCGTATCGTTTTATATAGCCACTTGGGAACTTTTTTTTTCACCAATAAATTATTTTTATGTGTTCCCAACTATCAGCTATACTACTATACTAATATTTGTACGGGTATGGTTTTTTTTTTCCAGCCGAAATGCAATAACATGGGTATTGTTGCCAGTTCTGAAACCAAAAGACAGAGCACACTATCTATCTGCTATTTCTGTAAACCGTTTTTATGGCAATCCGGCGATGAAAATAGACATATTGGACGAGCAGCCGACAGATGAGACAGGCGAAGAGAAGAGGGTGGAGGACGAGGAGATGGAAGGAGAAATTGGTGAGGGGTTATCGCGTGACATCATGACAGCTTCCAGTGCTCTCAAGGAGTCGACCAAAAGGTTTTCAGCTGATGTAAGTATGTTTACAATAACCTAACAACTCATTCCTTCTTCGGCATTGTATTAGAATGGATATAAAGATCAGTTGACTTATAAATATTGCGATAATAATAGCAAAAGCCCGTCACGCTGGGGCGGCGTAAGCTAAGCAGAAGATTTCCCTCTTGAAGTTTAACAATATATAAATCTACATACTGGTAACACAACAACATCGTGAATATTTAGTGAATAAATACAAACGGCAGTAAGAAATCTTTCAGTCAATTTAAGTAACCTCCCGACGGGAAGCGTCTGAAATGTAAACAAACAGGTCTGTCAACCACTCACCCGAAAGAAAAACAAATTCTGACAAATATCAGAATATAACATATTAAGAAGGGGGGGGGGGAGGGGGTCACCAGAACATATTTGCATGTATCTCGTATAATAAAGGTCTCTTGAAAACAATATTTAGCATTTAAGCTTCGGATAATGTGGTTTACTATATAACAGAATATTGTTTATGTAACATTAGTAGAAGTGCTGGTTTGATGAAAGCTGAAAATTGAAAAATGTAAATATCTCGGTTAATATTCAAGATAGAGAATAAATTTATATAACAATATTTATAGTACATTCCATTTGAAATAAGATTGGTTCTATACAATTTTTGATGCTTATAGATAATATTTCGAATTCCTCCTTCCTTCCTTCCTTATATTGGAGATATTTCGAAAATCCCCCCTCCGCTGGTCCGATTTCATCCATTAACGACTTTGATCTTTCTTTTTACATAAAACGATTAAATATCTAGTTTGGTAACGATTAAACAATAATTGCAACTGCTAGAGCGGCATATATATACAGTTTTGAACGGACCTCATTTTCGTCATCTCCTAGGTGAGATCGATGGACATTTGATGAAAAATGTCGAAAATTGGGTAATGCGTACCACCTCAATAGCTGATTTCCCGTAAAGGAAATCTGCTGAAAGCTCAGATTCGATAGGAATATAATAGATAGCTAACGAAACTATTGGTTCGTCTTAATGTATCTTAATAGCATCTCTATGATCTACCTCTTTGGCGACAGCGTGAGAAGGTTCTACCTCTTTGGTGTCAGCTGAGTAGGTACTACATCCGGCACAGTTATCCGCCAAAGAATGTTCTTAAGACCCTAGACTTTCTGTATAAGTTTTCGGTTTATGTTTTCGGATGTCTTGTGAGTTCCAGGGATAATTCCTTAATGTATGGCCATCAATAACTTCTGGAGTAGTTGTGAATTGTTGAGTTGTGATATATGCAAGCACCCCTAGCTTAAGTTACATTTTTATTTTATTGTTGCATGTTTTAGTAGTTAGTAAGTTGTTACAGTTCCTAGTATATTATCAGTTAAAGAGGAATTGGACCAATAAAATAGAATTGGCATGTCAAGTAGTTTCATTATGATAGTGAAATAAATATATACCTCAAAAGCTAGCACATGTTCTTGAAACCTTCCCCTTGTGACTTCAACATTACCTGAAAAAAGGTAATAATGAGTAATGGGTTATCCTCCCAACTTCGTCAGATCCATATAAGAATATTATAAACGGAACAACTACTGCGCTTAAAATTGGTAGCAATTAAAACGTCCTACATGCCACTTCCAAAACGTAATAATAGTTTTACGGTCTCTAAGAAGTCGGAGTGTTCAAGATACCTCCTGCAAACTATTCCTTCTTGTGTGTAAAGTAAAGTAAATTTATTTTCCAGTAAATTACATTACAATTATTTCAGAAATACATAATAACTTACAAAGTGCTTGGTGTATACCATTAGCACGAGTGGCTTATGTTACAGGTCATAATAAAACATTCTTCTGTATAAATATTTAAATAAGATTATAATGAAAAATTTGTAACGATATTACATAATATTGATGTTGAAAAGAAAATAATAATAACAGCAGAAGTGTTTCCGTTATATAAGATCATAAAACAACAACTAAAGCTATAAATTAAACTCAAAACAAAGGAGCCTGCGATATCTTCCAGCACTCTTTTGATATTTATGCAAGTTAATATAATCTCCTGCGTTCGGGGTAGCTATTACTCGATCCCTGCTGAGAGTAATTGTAGCAAATGCTGCAAGGAGATAGGGGAGATTATTTACTTTAGTGTAGCCTAATGCTTTGGCTGAAAGAGAGTTCATTGTATAAATCATGGAAGCCTTATTGTTAGTCAGTCTCTTCATCTTGTCCACTAGAGCACTGTCTGCCATCTTTCTTGTAATCTCTTTTTAAATCAATCTAGTAACATTCTTCCAAGCTTGTTGCATCACATAGATTCATATTTACCCCTTCATAGACCCCTCTGCCTCTTCTCATGGACCTTAGCTTGTCCAGGTGTGCAAAGAATTCGCACCAGAACGAATTCCCAGTTATTCGATCAGAAAGAATAGGACTGATGAGAGACTCGTATAAGTGACATTTCTTGCGGTATACTTCATAAGCGTTTAGTGAGATCAACATAGCACCAGTTGGCTTCCAAGGATCGTTGGGTGGGCAACCTATTTCCATAATTTACAGCTGACCCTGGACAGGTGAAGTGACACCTCTGGACATATTCCTAACGATGGTGTACTGTTATTTCTTTTGTACGTCATGTAACCAAATGCTTGATTATACTTGTCTTCTCTTGATTGGCAATACTTTCCATTTGGAGTCTCAGTGAGCGAGTTAAGGCGTTGTTCTTAATCTCACTTGATAAGCCTAGACTCTTGAATTCGATTCTCACTTGGTCTATAGGAATTTATATAGTAACGGACTCATTAAAGTAAAATGCTTAGCAGAGTATGAAATAAAAAAGGGCAGATTTATAATATCCATAGAAAAGATATTTTCTTGACTGAAAACATTGAGACATTTGATTTTTAAAAACTTTACAAATATGCCTGTAAAGACATTTCAAAATTCTAAGACAGTACATACATGTGTACAGTTAAGCAAAAAAGAGTCTAAATTAGTTCAAGGAGGGTCAAAACGGATAATTCAGTTATTACGATAAAATCGAAATTTTTGGCTATTACATCGGTTTTTTTTTTTTATTTCGTGAGTTAAGGTTAGCCATTTGAGTTAAGACTTTATGCCTTAATCTCCTAAGGTAAACCTAGAGTCGTGAGTTCGATTCTCACCTGGGAAATAGGAATTTATTTACTGCTGGACTCATTAAATGGAATTTTAGTCCCAATCTGGCTAGAAAAGGGTGGCAACCTGTAGATAACCCGTCAAATTCAGCCTTAGTAGCACACTGTTGAAAAAATAAATGAAAAAATTCCCATAGCTTCCACAAACTCCAAAAATTTTTTCTTGAATGACAGGAAGGTTGGACAACTAGACATACCTGTAGGTTATCGGTAAAACCAAGTATTTGTGCCAGCTTGTTAGAAACAGTGGCCTCTGGACTCAAAGTTATAAATAAGTAAACAAAACGAATTTTGGATGAGAGTGGAAATAAAGGGGATTCCAAATAATGGTAACACATTTTGCACCACACAAATGGCTATATGATATTTTCGCCAAACACTTCTTGAGCGTTCAAAATCATCGAGGGCACAGCGATAGATTTAAAGAGGTTTTGCACTTGTATTTTTTTCAGGAGGCGAGCAAAGATTTCAAACTGAAGGAGGAAGACAGATTAGCAGCAGTGGTTAGGTTCATAAACCAAGAAGCAGGATTGGTTCCACGAGGCTTCCTGTTCAAGCAGACGAACGGACGGACTGTGCCTAACCCAGCATTCGAAGGCCTCCAACCTGAGGAGGCGACCATCTTGTCCAGCTACTTGCATTACAGGATCCCCAGGGAGCGGTGGGAAATCAACGTAGGCAGAAGGGTCGACTACAACTACGCTACTGACTTCCTCGACACCATTGCAGAAGACGTACCACAAAACTGTAAGTAGACAAATTTGCCATTTGACCTCATCAATGAACTTTCTATTCTCAATTTCTACTATCAGTCAAAAACAATTGTTGATGCTGTCCTACATACATATTTATCAAATGCTTAGATTTAGATGCATTTACTGACATGTTCAAGAATGCTGCGGTAGCAGAACCTCTTATTTTTAAAATTGAGCGCCATTCAGTTCGTTGGATGTTGTAGCGGAGTGCTAGTACGGACAATAAAGTTCTGCCCCGACACTGTTAACCCTTCAGAACTCGCGTCAAAATGAGTGGCCTGAGAACTCGGGCGTGAGAATTTTTCTCACACCATCTATTTCCAACAAAAATAGTTGGTAAATAAAATATTTTCAAAAAAAAAATTATATTTATTATAAACATCAAATACTAATATAAAATAATAACATTATTCAAAATTTATCGTACAGGTATTCTGTTTTGAGGAAACATTATGTCAAGCAACTTAAAAAGCTACCTAACTAATTAAAATTTTGTTCTCCACAAGAATGACATACAACAAAGGAATGTTCATTACAAACTGTTTTTCTACATGTTTGGCAACAATTTTTTGTATTTTCTCCTCGGACAATAGGCACAAAACTGCGACGGAGTACTAGAACCAGAATATGTGGGATTTTTCTCACCTGCAATCCTCTTCATTTTGTTTCTTTCTAATAGGAGCATGGTGGTCAGTTGTGAACGGTTGATCAGGTGAGGTTTGATAAGTTCCAGAGCCAAGAAGCAGTTTTCGGTAAATCACCAAAGCACTCGCTTGATGAGAAGAAATCTCGTATTAAAAAAAGAAAAAAAAAACTTCCACCAGAACTCGCTTGATGAGAAAAACACTCACAATAAACCAAAAAAACGTTGCGTCAGAACTCGCACTGTGAGAAAAACACTCACACTTAACTTACTCCGGCTGATTAATTTTGTCCTGGCGACAGTCAGTTGATACTAATGATTGGGAGTCAAAGAGGGTGGTAAGAGAGCTACAAGGTGTAGCTAGCACCAACCACATATAATAATAGATAGAACTTTTTTCTTCGGGGTGTGAGTATTTTGCTTGAGTTCTGGAGGGTTGTCACCATCATGCGTTGGGCCAGTGAGGTGTACGTTTGCTGTTGGAGCGGATGTTCAGTGGTGGCAGTCCAGCACGCCTTAAGGAATCTCATTAATTCAGCCCTGTCCGGACCGGAAATCAATTGTTACGAGGGTCACCATGTTCTGACAAACTGCAAGTCCCGCACCCATTAGATCACCTGAAAACATTGAAGGCTTCAATGTGGCTATCAAGACAGTGTTCTGGAAACGAACATTCCTACTGCTCCATGAGTTGGACTTGGGGACTCTCGACTCCAACAAGACGGTGCACCGCACACACGTGTTGGTAAGAGCAACGATGACGGCTTTGAGAAAACACATACAGGGCCTCATCTCAATTATGGGCGATTTGGTGTGGCGGGCCCGCTCTCCCGATTTGGCCCCTAGTGATTATTTTGAAATCAAGTGTTTATGTGAACCGTCCACAAACATCCAAGAAGGCCAACATCCAGGAAGAAAGTGCCTACATAACTCCTGCTATACTGGCATGAGTCATGACAAACTTCAGAAATCGGTTTGCTCAGTGTATGGAGAATGGAGGATATCACCTACCTGACTTAATCTACCAAACTTTATGCATGTGCCTATATTATAAAAAAAAAATACACATTTTCTGACTCATAGAATGGGTTTCATGAAGTTTTGAAAACAAGGAAGTTATGCTGCCACATCCGGTACTAACCATACTAAAACCAGGGAAGAAAGATATTTCAGACAAAGCATTTACATTTAGATCTATATGGCTTCCGTTTTAAGCTAATTCCTGAAACGCTTAATATTGAGATTAAGCCAAACATCTCTACAAAGCATTGACTAAATGCAACAATTATTTTCCATCACACCAGATATGTGTAAACTAGCAATACTCTACCAATTCATAAATAAAGAAATTATAAGCCCATCATGATATCTCAAAAACAAAGTGCTCTTAAAAGCACTGATCATCTCACCATGTATTCACTATTTCTATATATATATATATACTCACACATATAAAAAGTCCGTCACGCAGGGGCTTCGTAAACTAAGCAGATTTCCCAAGTGAAGTTTTACAATAGAGAAATCTGCATACTGGTAACACAATACCACCCTGATTAAATACAAACGGTAATGAGAAATCTGTCAGTTAATTAAAATAAATTTCCAACTGAAACGGCTTCTGAATTGTAAGAATAATTTATATTTTAATAACTCAAATTTTAGTAGTCCAAGAACTAAAGAAGGGGCGGGCGGATGAACAGAACGTATTTGCATAAATCTCACAAAGTAACGAAGGTAAGGTTAGAAACGACAGGTAAGGTTAGAAGAAGCTTCCACCTGAGCCGAGTAGTTACGGAAACGGTCGACCTAATCCGAACTATACCTGACCACAGACTTCATAAAAATGCAAATATCTCGGTTAATATTCAAGATAGAGAATAAATGTATAGAACAATATTTATAGTAAATTTAATTTACAATAAGTTGGTTCTTTACAACTTTTTGATCCGACATATGGTAACGGAGATATTTCGAAAATCCCCCTTCCCACTGGTCCGATTTCAGCCGTTAACGAACTTGATCTGACTTTTTACATAAAACGTTTAAATATCGAGTTTGGTACTGATCAAACAAAAATTGCGACCGCTAGAGCGTTAACTGACAAATATATATAATTTTGAACGGATCTCATTTTCGTCATCTCCTGGGTATGATCGATGGACATTTGAAGAAAATTTTCGAAAATCGCGTCATAAGTACGACCTCGATAGCTGATTTCCCTTAAGGGAGATCTGCTAAAACAAATAAATGGGCTGCCCCCATTTTGAGGGTACCCGTTTGGGTGGGTCAGCCAACTAGGGTATATAGGTAAAATAAAAAATTATTGCTTTTAAATGTTTTATATATATGCATACATTTTTTTTGTACGGAATTCAATCGGATTTAATTAAATTTTGAGCTGGTGAGTGACTAGTTTTAGAGGACAGCTTATGTTGAGCTTTATTTTATTTTATACAAATGATTGTTAATGATTCTAATGCTTTTCTTTAAAACTGATGTCGACATTTGGCATATTTCTTCAGTCTTGAGTCCATATTCTTGGAGTAAGTCGGCCGTTTTTTTTTGGGGATTACTCCTCTTGCCCCAAATAACAATACGTCGACGCTCTAATTTTGAACTTAATACTTTTCTTTCAGATCTCCCCATAAGGGAAATCAGCTAAAATCTGGTGATTAGAAGCAGGAGTGTACTGAGGCAATATTTGTAGAGCATCAGTAATTTTGCAAGATGGTTTCTATAACATTTTTCGATCTTACTCAAAACAGCAGATACCTTGAATTTTACCTCGCTCTATACTCCCCCATTATTCCTAGTACAATTTCAGCCATTACCAGATATGATCTTTAGTGTTGAATGAAATAGTAAAAACTCGAATTTGGTATAGAGAACACATTACGAGGCAAGAACTTCAGATCATAACTGATGTCTTCAAACAGCGAATTTGCATGTATCTCACATAATAAAGGTCTCTTGAAAACAATATGCGGTATTTAAGCTTAGAATAAAAGTGGTTCATGATATAACAGTTTATTGTTAATATGGCATGAACAGGAGTGGTGGTTTACTGAAGGCTGGGAATGAAAAAAATGTAAATATGTGGTTAATATTCAAGATAGAGAAAAAGTTTATAGAAATTTAAATTTTCAACAAGATAGTTTATGTACAATTTTTCTATTTGATTTATTAATGGAGTAATTTTGATTTTCAATAATAGAGGAATTTTCTCCCCCTCCCCTCAGTCCTATTTTAGCCATTAACAAACTTGATCTTTAGTTTTAACATGAAACACTTTTATATATAGAGTTTGGTATTGATCGTATTAATATTGCAATTGCTAGAACAGTAACAGACAAATATTGTAGAAAATTACAATTAAAATAAGTTTGATTATATAACATTTTTCAACCTTCCTCATAATAATGGGGAAACTTAGATTTTTTTAAAATTTTCACCCCTCATAATATACATATATAAATAAAAAATAAATTTCAATAGATTTTATTTTCATTACCTTCAGGTAGGATAGACAAATGATGACATTTTTCAAACATTCCAAGTTCAAGCAGATTTATATTAAGGAATCTTCTAATAAAATAGTGGATTTTATGATCATGTATTCTGCCTTAAGTATAATTTCCACAAAAAAATTGCTTACAATTAGATACCATCAAATTATATCTAATTTCAATACTGTTTGTATTCAGGTGTTTGGAGCACACAGGTTCTTCATGGGAACAGAATTGTCATCCTCCGAAACCTCTATTGGCCAGGCTTTACATTTTACCACCAACTCGATTCAAAAATCCATGGCTTTATATACATCGGAACTGGGATGAGGAACTTGGATTTGCCTTTCATGACATAGAGGCAAAGGAAATAAGTTCATAAAACTTATCTTGTAACATAACGTTTACTAATATAAAATTACAAATTTAATTGTGTTTTATCTCGACTATTTTAAATAATAATCTACTGGAAAGTAAATAATACTCAGTCTTAAACTGATCACAAAGAATAAGGAAAAAAGAGCTACTTCAAATACAATAGAAGATTTATTAATGAAAACAGAAAAATGTGATGATCTGAACGTGGGATTTCTGTATAGTATCCTAATGACACGTGTAAGGAGGAGTTCCAACTTTTTGCCTCTTCTTAGCTTGCATATCGACAAAAAACTCGTCAATGTCTTCTTTTCTCACAACCTTCTTCTGCTGAACAAATTTTCCCAGGAACTCGCTTAAACTTGACTTAAAGTCATTGTAATCTGAAACAGAAGAACATTAAATGTTAAAACTACATAGTTATTATACTTTTTTACATTGAGGTTTGTCATGAATGGTCAAACGGATAGTTCTGCTCATTCCAAGCTTGTGGCATCTTCAATAATAATTCTAGTAAATATAATTCTTTATAATTTACAAATAATTTTTTTCAAAAATAAATAGTTATATTTTAAAATAAATAAGACAATGTTTTTTCAAAATGTATACATGTGTTGGCTGGATATTGACTCTCAGGCCAAGGACATTTTATATATATATATATATATATATATATATATATATATATATATATATATATATATATAGAGAGAGAGAGAGAGAGAGAGAGAGAGAGAGAATCGCTTTATTGTACAAATTTTTATACAGTTTGTGGGGCTGCTCAATCACATTGAGATGCTGAAGCACACAGCAACTAAAGTCAATCCCTAGGACAACAGTAAAACAATACATATTGTATTTAGTCAGCTCAATAAGTAAAATATTAACTAAAATAAACACAGTCAGGACCCTAAAAGGTGAATGTCACTAGATATAAAATTAGAAACATCATTATTGTAATAACATGATCTGTAATAAGATCACTGGTCAAAGCAAAATTAAAATATATGGTGGGAAATAATCCCTAAAGTATCAATAATGATACCCTCGACCAAGGTTTGCAGAACCTTCTTGTCTATTCCCACCTCGTCAAAAAATGTCTGGGTACGTTTAGGGACCATTCCTCGGGCACCAAACCACAAGCCTATCACCAGAAAATCCCGCTCCCCAAATGATTCCCTGAATTTTTTGGAGTAAAATTTAGTACATTTGTCGTAAATATTTTTCTTTTCCTGGTGGATCTTCTCCGCTTGATCAGGGTCGTTGCTCTCGTACCTTATCGTTGGGTCCAGGATGTAGGCATATTTACGATTCTCCTTGAAGGCAATGATGTCCGCGTACCTTGTTGAACCTGCGTCATCGACAGCGTACACCTCTTCAAAGCATGTAAAATTCTTAGCTTTCATGAGCTCCATGATTTACTCGGTGATGTCGCCTCGTGATCAGCAACATGTTATGTGGACAATTCCCGACCACATGGGCCGGTGTTTCGGTCTCCCTGCCACACCTTCGACAGAGGGGTCCAACATCCGCTGACTTCGAGACAACTCCTGGAACACCACGCAATGGGGCGTAGTTTATATTAAGTTTGACAGAGTTCGTCCATTCTGAAGCAGAGAGCGACTGTTTCTCGGTCATATGCTTGTTCAGTCCTGCGTTTTCTTTAAAATGGTGGACTCCAACACCCTGCCCCACGACTTTACTACTGAACGGACTTACATACATTTGCTCTATGGCTACAGACTACTAACAGACCAAAGAAAAGAATTTAAAACGGAATTAAAATGCAGACAAGATAATTGGCCTATTGAGGGAAAAAAAAATTATTTTATAAACAATTAAAAAAATATGCTGAAGAAATGTATAACTTCCTGAGTATTTATTATTTATTCATCATTGAAACCGAAATTTGTTTTTCTCTTCTCTTTTTCTTGTAAATCATTTTATTTTATTCTCAGTTAAAAAAATGTTATTCTGTATCAAGCACACATTATGTACAAATGGATGTACGAATGGACGCCTAATAAACTCCCTTCCTGTAGGGTTACTTCTGGAAGGAAATAAATAAATAAATAAATATATATATATATAATATATATATATATATATATATATATATATATACACGTAGTAAGGCCCATAAGTTTCCGGCCTGTCCTGCTTGCCCTCCTTCAAATGTGCCGGGACCTGCACGCCTATGCAGGTCCATGCCTGCTCACTCCATACCCATCGTCCGCACTTCCTCAGTCTTGTCAGTCAGTGTCCAGCCTTAAAGGAAACTCCCCATTTTTACAATGATTAAACTGGAGTACCGTGCGGTAATTAAATTCTTTTGTAAAGAGGGTCTTACTCCTGCGCAAATTAAACAGCGCTTGGATTGTGCATACAAGCAGTCCTCCCCCTTGTATTCCACAGTGAAAGAATGGGCAAAATTATTTGAGTTAGGGAGACATAGTCTAGAAGATGACCCACGTCCCGGTCGCCCACTGGAAGCTGTCATTTCTGAAACAATCCAACTTGTGGAATCTGAATTGCTGTCTGACCGACGACTGAAAACCAAGGAAATAGCAGGGAGGATGGGGCTTTCAAAAACAAGTGTTTTGAGGATCATCAAAGAACATTTGCATATGAACAAGGTTAGTGCAAGATGGATTCCAAAAATTCTTTCAGCTCATCAAAAACAGGAACGAGTTCACTGCTGCAATGATTTTTACGCGAGTATTATGCCGACCCAAAGAATTTTTTGGACTCAATTGTAACTGGGGATGAGACAATGGTTCTATATTATGACCCACTCAGCAAAAGAGAGTCCATGGAATGGAGAAGACCAGGAGAAGCGCCTCCTTTAAAGGCAAAAGTCACGCAGTCAACAAAAAAGATAATGGATTTGGGACTGTAAAGGAATACTATTGATAGATCTTAAAGAAAGGAATACCACAATGAATGGTGAGTATTATGCAGCCCTACTTCACCGGTTACGAATATATTGAAAAACAGTAAAACCAGTTTTTTTCTTTCACCTTTCCTTCTATCCCAGGCCGGAAACTTTTGGACCTTACTACGTACATATAAATATATATTATATAATTTTGAATGTACCTCATTTTCATAATCTCCAAGGTAAGGATTGATGGAATGTTGAGGAATGTTTTTGAATCTCATGCCATGAGTAAAACCTCAATTGCCCTGAAGGGAAATCGGCTATTGAGGTTGTATTGATGATGCAATTTATGAAAAAGTTCCTCAATTGTCCATCAATCCTAGCCAACCAAGAGTTACAAAAATGAGGAATATTACTCTCATTGAACTTTTACATTATGAGGCAAATGCTAATGAGTGATGCACATAGGAAATCGGCTTAGTTAACGCAGTCCCTGCGTGGCTGGTTTTATTTTAGTTAGTGTAATGTTTAGGAACAAAAAATGCCCCAAATTAATTATGAAAGATCCAAGTAGAGAGTGAAATAGAGTAAGAAGATAAAACAATCGTAACTCACTCTGAATAACTTCTGCTTGTTGGAACCTATTTAACTTAGCCAATTCTTTCATTCCTTCTTCATAGCGGCTTTTCTCAATCGTTTCTGCTGTTTGTTTACCCTTCTCTTCGTACGCTTGAACTGTGTCAGACTCATCTAATATCCACGCAACATTTAGATCTGCATATAAATTCTGCAAATAAAAAATGGTAACAGGAATGATTATATAAATTGGCATATTAGAAATATAATAGAAGTAAGGGTAAGTCAGAAAGCAAGAAAGTACAAACAGTTGGCTTAATATTTGAGTTATGAAGAAGTGTACTAAGTGTAGGGTACAATTGTAAAGCTTCAACTGTTTTCATGGAAAGAAACTTTTATTCTTACATGGTTCAATATACTATCAATGATTATGAATTTTATGGTCTAAGCTTTGAAGAAAAAACGTATACAAGATATATGTATTATAAAAATATTGAGCACAGCGAAGCCTTATATATCAACTATTTTATTATTGGAATATCCCGGGCAACACCAGGTACCTTTAGCTAGTGTGAGTGTGTGTGTATACAAAATTTTGATCAGACCTTATTTTTGTCATGCCTAGGTAGGAAATAATGAAACCTGAGGGAATTTGTGCCATGAGTGCTACCTTAAGGGAAATCTGCTAATATAAAAATGAATCTCCATTCATGGCATCATGCGTGAAAAGCTGGACCAATTTCACTAATAATTTTTTGTTTTTTTTCTATTGTCAGGAGATAGTTCTTATGGTAGAAAAAATTAAGAAAGTTGTGCAAAACATTAGAAAACTTAATGACCACAATAACTTTTCTAATGCCTAAAATAATATTGCAATACTTCGTTTCCGATTGGTTTTTAGACAAGCATGTTCATAACACAAGGTACT
Source organism: Riptortus pedestris (assembly GCA_019009955.1). Lineage (NCBI taxonomy): Eukaryota > Metazoa > Arthropoda > Insecta > Hemiptera > Alydidae > Riptortus > Riptortus pedestris. The sequence continues at coordinate 7,975,324 of CM032228.1, forward strand.
TATTTTGTTTTTAAGAGTAAATTTTGTTATATACACTTTTGTCGTATAACAAAGCATAAAATCTGTAAAATATGATATATGCTAAAATCTATAAGGGGAGTGAACAATTTTATTGGGCACAAAAGACTGAACCGAATTAAACAAAACTGTATGTGAAATAGCATTAACTCCTGAATGATTATAAGCTGTACCAACATTTCTTATTATTATTATTTATTAGCATCCACTTGTTGATACTATGGTTAATTGGGACGAGTTATCCTAAGGAAACCATAATTTTCTAGCCTGGGTAGGACAAGGATTTTATTTAGTGAGTTCGTCACTAAATAAATTCCTTTCTGCCCAGGTGAACGGGCCATTCTAGGTTTGCCATGTGAACCTAAGGCCAATGCTTTAACTCACATGGCTAACCCATGCCCCATCCCAACATTTCTAGAGACGAGCAGAAGTGGGGATTATAAGGCAAACCTCAAATGAAAAATCACAATATTTTGTTTCCTATTGGTCCTATTGGCAAACATGCACAAAACAGAAGGTGTTTATTTTGTTATTAAGAGTAACTTTTATTATATACACTTTTGTTGTATAACAAAGCATAAATGAGATATATGCTAAAATTTATAATGAGTGAACAATTTTATTTGGCAAGCTGTGGTCCCCATGAGGCTACGAGTATTAGAGTATTAAATAATTAAAACGCTTACACTAATTAATAAATTAGCTTATATTTTCAATAAACATTATTTGAAACTTGTATGTACCTTACAACTGGAACAGGAACAAAGTGACGAACGTAAGTTAGAAGACCAAAATGTAGCACTACCAGGAACTCTGTCGGATACTTCTTTTGTATTTTCTAATCTACACGACTCTGAAAGCAAAGAAAATAAATATATAGCTCACAACTCAAAATATTAGCAATACTGGGCATGTTGGAGATAATAATCCAACAAATACCTTTCGATTCTAAGGATGGTTTATCAGAAGGCGGAGATGTTCCGTTTACACAAGCATTCTGGGGAAAAAACATAACACATTTTAAAATGTTTTATTCAAAAATAGCATCCAGAAACAATGAATAAAGAGACACAATAATCTTTGTATAAATAGATGAATCTCTGTTTTTAAGCATTCCTATACAATTCACCCAACTGCCATGAAACATAGAATTTTTTTTCGCATGGCAGAGAAGAATTTTGGATTACTACAAATTTCTGCAATGATGGGTAATAGAGAAGGGAAATTAAACAACATAACATTTCATTCTTTGTTGAATTTCTGGAAAATATGCACACGAGAGAAGATGCCATTTTGTAACGATGAATAATGACTATCATATCATATTTAGCTTCATGATAATTTATAGTAGAAAATGCACTAAACGCCGTAACAGGAGTTTACATCTTTTGTCTGAGAAACATTTGATAGTACATATCATCTTTACCTTTTAGCCCATTGACTCAAAATAACTTATATTAAATTGGATAAGAATAAATAAAAAAAAGTCCGTCACGCAGGGGCTGCGTAAACTAAGCAGATTTCCCTCGTCAAGATTAATAATAGATAAATCTACATACTGGTAACACAACGCCGCCATGAATATTAAATGAAAATGAAGTGTTTCATTAAATAACAGCTTATTATTAATATGACACTAGTAGGAGTGGGAGTTTACTGAAAGCAGAAAACTATAAAATCAAATATCCCGGTTAATACTTAGTATACGGAAAATATGTATAGAACAATATTTATAGTGAATTTAATTTGCAATAAGAATTGAAAATCGTGTCATGATTTCCTTTAAGGGAAATCTGCTAAAATCCTTAATTTTATTCATATGAAATAGACTTTATGTATAAAAGTAGAGATTGATACATTAATTTATTACATCTGATGCAAAAACTATAATATATTTAGTGATGAAAAGGGTACTTAAATAGCAATTATTTTACAGTGATATCGCTATTTTTTATCCCTCCAAAAACCAATGCTTTGAGATGAAGACATTACTTCTTTATGACAGTAAAACAGGTTATATTTTAGACTACCGGCGTCATCTGTCATTGACTGGTTGAAATAGTAGAACTGGTTTCGCTTGGGAATTTAAAGATTGGATCAATGTAAGCACTAAATAATTCCTTATTCCCATCAAATTACAGTCATATTACAGTTTTAAGCAATGAGCATGGAATGGCTATTGAACGAATACTGGCTGTCATTCTTGGGTTGAAATAAATCTTAGTTGCTAGTCAAAATATATTAATTGCATCATCTTAACATTCGGAGGAAAAATATGATAAAATTCTTTTCAGGCATTCTGTTGCAATTCTATGGAAGTTTGTATTCAGTGATGACTGAAGTTGGAAGTAATTAGTATATTACTAATGTAAGTAAACTGTGATGCCCATCGGTGAACCCATTAGGGTTGAAATAGAAGTAGTTTTCTAGCAAATATAATTAATGATATTCCAAACAAACCCACACACCTACATCTTACTAGCAAACATTATAGAAAATCAAAACATTAACAAGGTTGGTTCTACAACATTTTAGGGGCTCAGGTTACCCATATGAGTTAAAGCATTGACCTTAATCTCACATGGTAAACTTAGAGTGGCGAGTTTGATTCTCGCCTGGGCAAAGGAAATTATTTAGTGACGAAATTCATTAAGTAACATCCTAAATCCCACCCTGGCTAGAAAGGGTGGCAACCTGTAGATAACCCGTCCCAATTAGCCTGAGTTGCTAAAAAGTGGGCGTTAATAAATAATAATAAAATACAACATTTTATGATCTGACTCAAATAACGGAGATATTTTGAATTTTCTAATAACCCCCACTCTAAACCATCACCATTCCAGGTCAAATTTCAGTCCAAAACAAAGATGATCTTTAGTGTTGACTGAAACGGCTAAATATCGAGCATGGTACTGATCAAATAAACATTTTTGAGTAATGAACAAAAAATGTTAAATGATGACATCATCACAAGACGTATTTGCATGAGCCTCACTAAGTAATAGTTCAATGGAAACCATATTTGCTCTTTCAGAATAAAGTGGTTCATGATATAACAGCTTATAGTTAATATGACATGAGGAGGGGTTTACTGATACGAAAACTAAAATATGGAAATATTTCGGTTAATTTTCAATATAGAGAAAACACGTATATAACAACATTTATAGAACATTACATTGGCAATAAGATTGATTTTATATAATTTTTCATTTTGACTGGAGATATTTCAAATTCTCCCTCTCTAAACACCCCTATCCACTTGTCTGATTTTAGCCGTTAACAAACATTGTCAGTTGTGAGCCGTCTAGAGCTCACTAAAATAGGTTTGCTCAAGATAAGCTGAGAATGTTTACCTTATTCCCGTTTGTAAAATTCTATAAGATGTTTGTTTGGATTTTTAGAAATATATAAACCACACAATAGTGTCAAAAAACATGAAATACATACCTCAGCAACATTTTTGATGGCGTCATCATTAGACGTTGAGCTAGCTTCTGGTGCTTTATTTATTTCACTTTCGTTTGCTGTTAAATTAAATGATCTAATTAAAAATAAATAATTACAAAAATGCTGGAGCCAATTTCATTCTCACAATAGTTTAAACTATTCTAATAAGATGCTTACATATTCTCATTTATTTCAGACTTAACATTCGCCTTATGATTGGAAAAAAATAATTACATTTCTAAGAAAGTTTAGTATGACTCTAACTAATTTTGAATTTTTTACAATATCTGTTAAATTGTTTTGTTCAATTTAATTTTTATTTCTATATTTTAGAACGAGGTGCCAGTGCTGAGATAGAAAATAAGTGCACTAAGTGTATGGTAAAAAAAAAAAAAAAATCCTAATGCAATAGAATCTTTTTTATTAATTAAATTGCAGAATTGATATACCTTCTTCTTCAGTCTTCAATAGGCCATTCGTCAGAACATCAGCCTAGAAAAGGAGAAGAATATAATATGTTAAAAATGTTACATCAACTTTGTGCTACTATGGCTAATTGGAAAGGGTTACCTACAGGTTACCTCCCTTATCTAGCCGGGGTGAGACTAAGGATTCTATTTAATGAGTTCATCACTAAATAAATTCCTATTGCCCAGTTGGAAATTGAACTCACCACTCTAGATTTACCATGTGAAAATAAGATCGTCTAATAAGAATTCTATTATTCAATGAGTTTGAAAAGTTATTACTAAAATGTGATTGCAATATCACTAAGATGTGTCAGGGTTGGTGTAAGCCATGAGTTTTCTATACCAACAAGAACTTAGAGAAAACATTTACTTGCAACACAAATAAGCAAAATAAATGTGAAACAACCACAAAGCTACATAAGCAGACATAACATTAGCCAGCAAAGTTTCAAAATGATATTTTCATTTGTATGTAAAATTTACTAATATAAAAAAAGTTACTGCTGTCATTAATTTACTAATTAATGGCATTCGACAAGGATCAAAATAAACTGAGTCAATTAAAAGTCTGTCACGCAGGGACTGCATAAACAAAGCAGATTTCCCTCATGAAGTTTAACAATAGGTAAACCTACAAACTGGTATCCCAACACAACTGTGAATATTAAGTAAATAAACAACAATACAAGCGGTAATAAGAAATCTTTCCCCTCCCGACGGGAAACATCTAAAGTATAAACAAACAGGCCTGCTAACCTCTCACCGGAAAGATAAACAATTACTGAATTAAATCAGAATATAGCATATTAATTTTATTGAAAACTATTTACTAGAGCTAATGCTATATTTTACAATGAATCAGAATAAATTTTATTTCAATCACTACCAAAACTTAGAAATCCAAGAACAAAATAAGGGGGGGGGGAAGGTCAACAAAACATATTTGTTTGTGTCTCGTGTCATAAAGCTTTGTGAAAACAATATTTGGTATTCAACCTTGTAATGAAGTGGAGGTTCATGATATATCGGCTTATTATTAATATGACATTAATAGGATTGGGGGTTTATTGAAAGTGTAAAATTATAAAATCCAAATATCTCAGTTAATACTCATTATACGGAAAATACGCATAGAACAATATTTCTAGTAAATTTAATTTCCAATAAGATTTTCCTAGACAATTTTTCCATCCGATGTATAGTATCGGAGATATTTCGAATTTTCATAATTCCTCCCTCCCACTGGTCCAATTTCAACCATTAACGAACATGATCTCCCCTTAAGAGAAATCTGCTAAAATGTATTTCTACCCAGTGAAAACTAATTGAATTCAAGAGGACATAAATAAGAAGTAAATAATTTACATTTATTTACAAACATTACTTACTTCTGTCCCAGAGTTTACTGATACATTTATTTCTGATTCACTTTTATCAGCAGGCGGCTCATTTTTTGAGATTGGAACAACTGAAATCAAATACATATACATATATATTTTATACTATCAATATTGTGACTCATTCAAATATGAATAGATCATCAGAAGGTGATATTGTTGACAGTCACTCACTTCTCCACAAGAGAACCAATAAAATCGACCACCTACACCAAGTAAAAACTTAAACAGCTTTACTTCTTATTAAAATGTGTTAAGAAATATCTCCCCATGAAAACTCATTACTAATATACTATGGGCATTTAGTTCAATAGTCGGTTAACTTACGTGGTTAAGCATTGGAGTAATTCAAAACATCATATTATAGTATTTAAATTGCAGAAAAGAGCAATAAGGTGTATCAGAGAGGCTCGGTGAGTTGCTTGTTAAGGGGTAAAACATAATGACTTTTCATTCAATATATATGTACTGTTTGTGAAACCAAACATGAACTCTTTCTAGAGAAATAGTATAACACAAAATTATAAAACAAGATACAAAAATATTCTTTAAAAGTCTACTACTAAGCAGATTTCCCTTGTGAAGTTTAACAATAGATAAACCAACATACCGATACACAACCGCGAATATTAAGTAAATAAATACAAGCGGTAATAAGAAATCTTTCTCCTCCCAACGGGAAGCATCTAAAGTATAAACAATTACTGAAATATATCAGAATATAACATATTAATTTTATTTAAAATTATTTACGATATCTAGTACTGTAATTTATAATGAATCAGAATAATTTTTATCACAATCAATTCAATTTTAGTAGTCCAATAATATACGATGGGTGGGGAGGGGGTCACCAGGACATTTTCGTTAAGTTTTCTTGAAAAAAATATTTGATATTTAAGCTTCAAATAATGTGGTTTATTATATAACAGAATACTGTTTATGTAACATGAGCAGAGGCGGGGGTTTGTTAAAGGCTGGAAAATGCAAATATCTGGGTTAATATTCAAGATAGAGAACAGCTATATATACATTTAATTTGCAATAAGATTCATTCTATATAATTTTTCAATCAACCTATAGTAATGGAGATATTTCAAATTTTTCCAAAGTCCCCCTTCAAACCCCCCTCCCCTCCCACTGGTACGATTTCAGCCATTAACGATCTTTGATCTTTCTTTTTATATAAAACGATTAAATACCGAGTTTGGTGATGATATAACAAAAATATGGACCGATAACAGATAGACAAATATGTCCTGAGGGAGGGCTAGCAGTGGATGCGATACAGAGATCAATGCTTGGCAAGAACTCTTCAAATTATTTTAAAGAAATAGTTTTACTCTTCCTTTGTGACAAATAGAATGAGTCCTATATGTTAAATATATTATAGGTTATATGTGATTATATGATAAAAATATTAATTTACCTGCAAGACCTAAATAATACTTGAGGAACGTCAATCTATCAGTACAAGATCCGCATATCATTTCAGCATAATTGCCTTCGGGAGGAAGTTCAGTTTTTAAATGCTGAAATCAAAGACAGGAATAATTAGATATATAATTAATGAAGAAGAAGAAAAACTAGTTTCATCTTACTTCAAGATAAGTTAAAAAATACATATGATTAATTAAACAGCAATTATAAATTGTCAACAATAAGGTTTGCCTGAAATTATATTTTGGGTAAGATGTTTGTTTGAGCAATCTAAGTTTCGGTTATTATGCCCTTTAGTAAGTGTAAAATGTATGAAATTCTATTTAACCCTCAGACTAGTAATTTTAAGTTTTTATATTCAGGATTTTTTTTTATTGCATATAATTTTGGTAGCATTTTTAGAGATTATTCCTTACCTATATAAATATGAAAAAGTCCGTCATGCGTAAACTAAGCAGATTTCCCACGTGAAGTTTTACAATAGAGAAATTTCATGAGAGCCCAGCAGTTAATGAAATGGCCGAACTAGCTTTTGGCGGGAAAGTCACTTTGTCTGTTATCCACCAAGATTTAATAAAAATTCAAATATCTCGGTTAATATTCAAGATAGAGAATAAATGTATATAACAATATTTATAGTAAATTTAATTTGCAATAAGATTAATTCTGTACAATTTTTCGATCGACGTATAGTAATGGAGATATTTCGAATTTTCGAAAATCCTCTCCTTCCACTGGTCCTATTTCAGCCGTTAACGAACTTGATCTTTTTTTTTTTTTTTTTTTACGTAAAACGACTAAATATCGAGTTTGGTAACGATGAAACAAAAATTGCGACCGCTAGAGCGGTAACAGACAAATATATATATATATATATATATATATATATATATATATATATATATATATATATACAGTTTTGAATGGACCTCATTTTCGTCATCTACTAGGTAGGATTGATGGACATTTGAAGGAAAATTTCGTCATGAGTACAACCTCAATAGCTGATTTCCCTTAAGGGAAATCTGCTAAAATTGGAGGGGGGACATATGTGTCCCACTGATCTTTTGTATGGGGCACATGTTTCACTGGTTTTCTAGGTAATAGGTAACAAGCTGTTAAACCTATTCTTAACAAGGAATGTCCTGCCATCTAGCGATTCTTTTTCAAACAAACATCTTAACTCCAGTCCTGAACTAATGGGACAACTCCCTGTGAGTTCAAAATTGACTTTTGTCCCTATGGTATCAACAAATTCCTTCATGGAACATATGTCTCATTGGTAGTCTGAGGGTTAAATATGTTAAGGATACATTTTTTGAAGGAAAATGGTAGAAAAGTTAAAATTACTGTCGGTCTGTCCACTTAGTTGTTCTTTATCACTTAAAAAGCACAAATTTAAACAAACTTTTATGTGAGAGGTCTATATCCTAAAATGGAACAGAGGTTATATGACAATTTGATTTTCCAACAAGGAGCCAGAATTTACAAAACCTATATTTGACAACTTCGTTATTATTCAAAGAAATGTGGCAGGCGGAGGAAGGTAGATATCAAGAAGAAAACATAAAAGAATGCTTTCCTTCCACAAACAATATATTTATCAGTGACAGAGTGCTTTCAAAGCAAGAGCTCCATCATCAGTGCCAAGTGTTTGTTATTCCATCAAGGTATTGTATGTCCATCAAAGTGTTTGTTATTGTTGATTTTACAGATAGTTAAAACAATAGGTTGATATTTCCAATACTAAAACATTATTTATTTATTGACCTGGCAAATTGTACATGAACAAAAACAGAAATAAATAAAAATATGGAAAAAAAGCAACAAGAAAAAAGTAAACACTACTATTATATTTTTTAATATTATTATAATTTGTTAACAACGTTATAATTCCTGAATTTTAAAATTTGATGTAAGAGTAAAAGGGGTGATAACAGCCAATACGAGCCATTTAATACTTTACTACAACTCATAGCAATGGGATGAGTACGGGAGATGTTTCATAGTCATATAGAAATACACAATCATAGTCAAACTTTTGAAACCGTAAAATTTGTTTCACCAAAAAATGTAACCAGAATGCATGTTTAGCATATTTATAACATCTAAAACGTAGTTATGATTAAGAAATTCTAATGATTATTATTTTAAAGACCCAACACTTAATCAGATATCACCAAAAGGCAATGAATGGGTAACTATTCATAAAATACTATTTTTCACCAATTCTCAAGATTTTTCACATTTTTTACTTTCTTATACGAAGTAAAGTATTGTAAACACAAACATTTTGGGTTATAGGTTTAACTGGAATTATCAGTTTTGAGCATAAGTCAAAAACTGCTAGTCTTGGAATGTTGAAATTTCATATTTGGGATTGTTGTATAACGTCTATCTGGGATTGCTGTTCCTCCTTTTGATGAAATTGATCAAAGGGGAGGGAGGAGGGTTTAAAGAGCAAGAAAAAAAAATTTCAAATTTCTCTGTACGTATTAGAGTTACAAAAAATGTGTATGACCTTTTGTGTTTATCATGAAAAGGTCTGCTATAAATTATATTCTATGACATTTATCGATTCAATCCATTGGACACAGATATCATATATATGTCTTTCATTATTGGAAATAATTTTAAATGAAATGTAACCAGACATTTATTCATTAAGATTACAAGGAAGTTATGTGGTGCTCAACATGGGAATTTTTTTTTCCTTTTTACCTCATTGTGCAAAGTAAAGTAATTGCAAATAATTTTGTTATTCAAATTTATCCAAATTAACTGTTTTGATCCTCCCTGAGTTTATTTTGACTAGATTTTGCTTGAAGTCTTAATGGATGTATTTACCATAAGTCAAAAAATATGGGTATTAAAATGTTAAAATTTCGTATTTATGACTGTCGTAACATCTGGTTCAGCACCTCCCCCTTTCATCAAAATCAATAAGGGGGAGGGGAGGTGGGAAAAGTAAAAAAATGCAAATTTCTCTAAACCTATTAGGTACAGAAGATTTGTATGGAGCCTGTGTTATTTGTCATAAAATTTTGTTGCTATTTATTAACTTTTTGCAGTTTATGGTTAATTGAGACAGGTTTTCTACAGGTTACTACCCTTTACTAGCCAGAGTGGGACTAAGGATTATATTTAATGAGTTTGTCACTAAATAAATTCCTATTCCCAAAGTGAGGATAGAATTCGTGACTCTAGGTGAGACCTAGAGTAGCGAGTTTGGTTCCCGCCGGGCAATAGGAATTTATTTAGTGACGAGCTCAATAAATGAAACCGTTAGTCCTGCCCTGGCTAGTAAAGAGTGGTAGCCTGTACATAACCCGTCTTACTTAGCTGCAGTCGAATGAAGTGGCCCTTAAATAAATAACGCACTTATATGTAACTATGACAATTTTTGATCCAATGCTTAGCGAAGCAACTGAAATATTCAATATAACTTTCAAATGAAACGATTTTAATGAAGTGCAGATAAAATTTTGTATATTTAATTGATTTGGAGTACAAGGAAATCATGTTCTGCCCAAATCAGATTTTTTTTTAAAGAAGAATTTTTTATTATGCATAATAATAGTTCATACCTGGAGAATTTGTACTATATATCTGGATCAATAAAATTAAAGCTAACCATAATAAAAGGGAATAATATATGAAATCATTACCCTAGTGTGGTACCAGTCTTCACAGATAATACATTGTATCATCTCATCAGGAACATCATCTTCAGGATCGGGGTACGGCCTCGCACAGGTGCAGTACAGCCCTTTGAAATTCTGATTGTAAGTGTTCTTTTCATTATCCTCAGTCTTGCTCTAAATAAAATAAATCAGTATCAATCATCATTAATCTAATGTAGGTTCAGGGAGCACATTTGAGGAATATGACTGTATAAATAATAAAAGTATGCACGCAGGGACTGCTTATACTTAGAAAATTTCCTACATGGAATGTCACCCTGATAATGCCATTTCACAATCTATTGTCTACTTCCCTTATGGACAAGAAATATTTGTTGATACAGTAGCTTTAAATGAAAACTTCATAAACAGGTTTACTGAAAGCTAAAAACACATTAACTCGGTAAATAAGCGAGCTATAAAATAAAAATGCATAGAACAGTAGTTGTACAGCACAATTTTATCAACTAGTTTGGTTACATGATACTTTTTGATCTAATGTGTAATAATGAAGATATGTGTGGTTTTATTCTTTACATTTCCTTTAAAGAATGACTCTTAAATCCAATTTCACCCATTAATAAATATGATCTTCGGTTTACATGAAGTGGTTAAATATTGAGTTTGTTGAAAATAAAATAAAAATTGAGACCTCTAAAGAACAGTATGTTCAATGATGATGGCAACACATTGCGCATCTATACCTGTATCATATAAATAAAGAAATCTAATAAAAATAAAAGTTTTTAAGCTTGGAAAAAGTCATTTGAAGGTATTCTGGTGATATATTTGTTGAGTAGGTTGTACTCATGATGTTATTTTTGAATAATTTTGCCATGTTAATAACATATATAGCTTAAATTTTGATGTATGACCGACCCACAACAGCTTTAGATATCCATAACTTCTAAAAAATATAGATCATTCAGTTTACAGAGAAAGCCCTTAGGAAGTTAGTAGTCTAGAAAAACATTGGCTAAAACCATGAAGACAAGGCCGATACACAAATTCCTCACTTTTAATATTGACGACTGTGAAACTCTGTGAATATATTTATGCATTTTTTGTTTAAGAGGCATATAAAGCAAGATATGTTTTGGTCCTCCTCTCCCCAAGATTCACCTTATATGGGTGGAAGCTTAAGTATGAAGTTTGGTTTCAATTTCTCAAAAACGAAGGCTGCTGGAGAGTGAATGGACAAACAATCAATAGGGACATGACCTCACATATCCAAATTGGAACAAATTTTTTTTTTGGCAACTACTTATGATTCAAAGTAATTTTTTTAGTTTTATTGTAAAGTGAATGATCACAGTAACTAATTTCATAAGGCAAATTCTCCCTAACTGAACCGTGATTGGTTTAAGTATCACCTTAAACAAGAAAATTTGTGTATGACAAAATCATCGTGTGTCATAAAATAACACATAATATTAGCTGATTTTAATTTTCTTTCGGTTGGCATTATAGACCTTAGGTATCTTTAGATGCGTCCGAGTGAGACTCGAGATCATAGTTTTACATTCAGAATTATTGTAAAACCCCCATTAATAATCAAGGAGGACCTGGGATGATTTGCCTCCAGTAGACTTACTGGCCTTATTATATCGAGAAGAGTCAATGGTCTAAGAGTAAATATCGCGTTAGTCACCCCGAGTAGTTATCAAACACATATTCTTGCTAGACTCCCACTAATTCACTATCACACTCTGGTAGTGAATTTGTGAACTAAAGTTACCGCTGGGCGAGGATCGAACCAGCACCTGTTTATACTTTTAGCTTATGAGGGTAGTGCTAGATGTACACACGCCTTAACCTCCTCGGACACTCCCACTCCCAATATAAGCTAATTATAAGTTTGTAAAATCATAAATTTAAATATTCTTTTTTCGTTTAAAAATATTTTCTTTAAAAGAAAATAGAGCAAACAATAAAAAGCACTGAGATTTTACAACATGATAAGATATAAAATAAATAAAATTAATCTAAAAAAAAAATAAAATAAAAAATAAATAAATTAGAATTATAAAATTACATAAGGAAAGACTCACAGGTTCCAAATTACACTTTTTCCCATGAAATCTGCTATTACCACAATCACAACGAAAAAACCTGAAATGGAAAAGAAAGAGTGCATAATACAACAGAGAAAGAGAGAATAGGAGGTAGTCAATTTTCTAATCTAATACCTTTTCGTATAAAGCTCGACTAAATCATGGCCTTCGTGACAGTGATAGCTGCAGGCGAGGCATATCCCGGCAGGCTTGAAGTCGGGATCTGCTTGTGGAGTACAAGTCATACACGCATACAGTGCTTGCCTCTGCAAGTAGCCCTGAAAACAATAAACCAAGTTTGTTATGATAAGATAATAACAAAAATACAGTAGAATTATAAAAGGTATAGGCCCATAAAAAATGAAATAAGATGGTTCTGTTGTTGTCTTACAATAATAAAAGACATACAGTACTTTTTAATCCAATATTCTTATATTTTCAAAGTAGCTATTAGTAAACATAGTTTAGCTTAAAAAATAGGCTTATTTCTAACCCAGCATAAAATAAATACAACAATAATAGAGCACAATAAGACATATATTTTTGAAACGTTTGTATCTTTATTATAACAATCAAAATAGAGAGAATATTTGTTTCATAGAGTGGTCTAAATTTAGATAATATTTCAGGGGCAGCTGTTATTACAAACAGGATGGTGATATCTGGTAAGTGATAAAAAGGAAGGATTCATTTAGTGCTAAGGAAAACCAAATTTTTTTGTATTTCAACGATGAACCATTTTTATTTAAACCTATTGAAACACAGGGTAATACAAATAGCTCTAATTGTTGGAGGCTATATAGAAGAAAACATGCCCCAAAGCAATTATAGTTTTAAAGGTATAAAAGTTTTTAATAGATGAGGGCAAAATATTTGTTATTGTCATTGACTATTCGTATGGCTTTCCTTTATATCTACAAACAATAAATCATTTTATAGAAAATCTACAGAATACTCATTTCCACTTTATCTCTGTTTTGTCGACAGAAAGCTTTCGACTTGGTTTTCCATGGTAGACTTTTTCCGTCTTTATGCACGCTTAGAATATATAATAAATATGTTAAAATAATCAAACAATTAATAAGAATAAGAATAAAGTCTTCCTCGAAACAGAATGATCTAATGCTAATTGTGACTGGTTTGGAGGACCTGAAAGAAATGTTGAATAGTCTCTTCATAGAATGTAAGCAGCCAGACTGGAGGCAAACCTAAATAAAACCTAGGTAATGGCAAATGCCGTGAAAACACGGGTCATAATAACTAACAAGCTTAGAGATAATGTTGGCAAGTACATTTACCTAAGGCAGTTCGTCTTTCTACAAGAAATAGCTTTCAAAGAAAATTCTCAGGACTGTTTCAGGATGGTTCCAGTTTTGTGTACTGAAATCCGTTATGAAAGAAAACTTTAAAATGAAATGGGAGAAAATTTTTAGCAGTCATGCCTTGCCAGCAGTGACCTATGTGTGCCAAAACTGCCAAGAAACTTGAGACTGAATCGCAAGTATGACAATGCTCAATTGAGAAGTGTGTGGCCAATGTCAGAAGAAGTGATCGCACTACGAACGCTGAGCTGAGGAAGCAGACTTGAATGAAGGATGTCGTATGTATTTCATGAGCCTTAAACAGGAAATGTTTGGGTCATATGGCTAGGTTTGATGACAGCAGGTGGCATAAACTAGCCACTGTATGACAGGAAGAGGAAGAGATGGGCAGGCAGCTTGTAGTAGGAAATGATGGAAGCCAACAACTCCAATCCCCAATAAGTTTGGTCACCACAGGAATTTAGATCCCACTGACATATTTAAGAACTTGAAAAAGGCAGTGACAGTTTTAAGAACTTGAAAAAGAAAAGGCAATTATACCGCCAGGATCACCAATTTGCTGAAGGCTGTATTACCAACTCTAATTAGAGGAGAAATAACACTTTTTTTGGGGAACATAAATTTATTTTTTATCACAAACCGTTCTTTATAATTCTAATCTCTTCAGTAAAATCTCACAGGGGCTCAGTATGGCTATACTAATGTGTTAGTTAAAGTGTTAGCCTTAATTTCATATGGTAAACCTAGAGGGGTGGGTTACATTCCCACCACCGCCAATAGGAATTTATTTAGTGACGAACTCATTAAATAAAATCCTTAGTTAAAATCCCTGGCTAGAAAAGGGTGGTAACCTGTAGATAATCTGTCCTAATTAGCCCTAGTAGCATAAAGAGAACGCTGATAAATAATAATATAATTCTAACCTCTTCTGATTTAAATCATCGGTCTTAATCTCACATGGTAAACCTAGGATGGCAGGTTCGATTCACGCCCTGGGCAAAAGGAGTTTATTAAGTGACACTAAATAAAATCCTGAGTCCCACTCTGGCTAGAAAAGGGTGGTAACCTGTAGATAACTCGTCCCAATTAGCGTTTGTTGCAAAAAAGTAGACGTTAATAAATAATTTAATTTTAACCTCTTCTGTAAAATCCCACAAGTTACATATGGCTATTAAAATTATAGTCATTGCTATGCTACAATGCAAAAGAGATTATGTTTACTATGCTTGTTAATGTCATTGCTATTTTTATATGTCACCCTGTCAATAAAAGGGAGGTATTATTATAATATGGCTTTCCTCTTAATGTGCAGAAAAGACAACCTTATACCTTCTAAATATGAACATTCATTTTCACATACGAGTAATAAACTTAGTAAACTTTATGCCATTAAGACTCACAACTCAAACAATACTTTCAAATTGTGTACTCTAATATATTAAAAAAACAATTAAAATGGTCATAAACTTGTAAATATCTTTTCAAGATGAAGTAAATAGTTACGGTTGCCCATATGGAATGTGCTCAAAGAACGAATAACATTTCATTAACAATTAATAGGTCATTGAAAAAATTCCTCTTTCTACGGTGTTGCTATTTATGGCTAACAATCATTGCAATATGTATTTACATACTTAAAAAAAATAAAGAAAAAAATACATCAAATTTAGTATTTCAAAGTTAAAATATTAAATGGGTTAAATGGTATTCGTGTTAGACAAGACACCTCAAATATATTGGCTGAATGTAAAATAAATTTTGTCACAATTTACTATTTATTCTGCATAAATATATAACAATGTAAGTTTATAAACTTCAAATATGCATGAGAAGGAAGACTTTCGCTAAAAATTGTACTTGTATATATTTACTAGAATCCTTCATAAAATAATAAGTTGTTATTAATAGTAAAAAATAAACATTCTTACTAATCTGATTGCAGATTTGTTATTAATGTAAGCTGTAAAATAATAACAAAGTAAGTATTGGAAGGAATTTACAGTTTTCAATTTATAGAACCCAACAATGAATTGATTCAAATGTTTAAAAAATTAAAATAAATAAAACAGTGAATAATTAATGTTTATGATAACTCGGCTAATTTGAACTTGACACTGTCAATTACAAAAAGCATACAAAAGAAATAAAGAAATATCAACATGCTGACCTTCTAAAGGGACTGATTTTATTCATATTGAACAAAACAATAATGATCAGGCTTAAAATAGAGCAAAGTATGAACTATTTAATGCTAGGTACTTGTAAATATATGAAATAAAAAGAAATACATACTGAGTTGTAAGTGCAATTTTTGTCATCAGATGAACCTAAAACTGCATTGGCATCACTTTGAAGTTGGAGCTCTTCTTCTAGAAAATCATCTAGAGTCATTGAGTTTTCTTCATCAGCTTTCTGAACAGTCTCACTATTTTCAGCCATTATTAAAGACTTAACCTAGTAAATCTGGCTACGAAGGCGGAAATTTGGCGCGATTTGCAACTAGATTAACTGCAAGCAATTAGTATGTTCTGTCACAACATGATTTGAGATTCTTCACCCTTTGTCCTGCCTAGACCTAAAGGAGTTTTCGAATTGTATTACTTAGCAATGCGATAAAAACATAACATGGGTATACTTCGCAGTCAACTGATAGCCAAAACCGCAATACTTATCAAAGGAAACCCCAAATGATTAGATTTTATATCATATCAATACCCTACGAGGAAAGATTTCCAGAACGAAATGTTAATTTATTGCCAAAAGACGTTTAATGTTAATCGTATGTACATAATATCCATAGAGAATCAACAGATAGTAACTTCTCGGGGGAAAAAAGGTCAATCAAAAAAACTATCTCGAGATTGGAGCAAATCAACTTCTACCTTAATAATAGATATTGAGTCAAAAGTTTCTCAAAATTTTCTAACAAAAAGTTGAAATCAATGCCAATTTTAACAATAAGGGCAAAAGATTTTGAATGGAGAACTAGATTATGTTTTCCGAATAAAGTATCATCTAATCGATGCTAATTTCTTTTAAATCGATAACTTAAAGCCTTTAAACCATTTTTATTTTAATTACAATGTATTAAGTTGGACTCTTAGAATATTATTATTTATTAAAGTCCACATTTTACTAATTTGGCGGGTTATCTACAGGTTACCGCCCTTTTCTAGCCAGGGTGGGACTAAGGATTTTATTCAATGAGTTCGCCACTAAAGAAATTCCTATTGCCCAGGCGGGGATTGAACTCGCCAGATTTTGGACTTCTAGAATTAAAGTAAAAACAAATATTTCAAATCGCTTTTTCCTACCATAACGTAGAAATTCATTATATAACGATTCATTTTGATTTGAGCTTCAAGCGTAGTCCTTGTGACTTAATAATACATTAATTTTTTAATTTGATACATAGAGGTAGGCAAAGAGAAAGCAACAATTATGCAATTCGTTAGCCATCAAGTAATCCGACAATAAACAGGATTATTTTTTTTTTTAAAAATATAAGGGCGTCGCACAGGCTTTCCTAGTAAGTTGACAGCCCGCTGCGTAAACTTAGCAGATTTTTAGAGAATGACGTAGATCTTGTTTAGTGGAAGTACTTTATTTAATGAGTTCGGCACTTAATAAATTTCTATTGCCCAGGCGGGAATCGAACTCACCACTCTAGGTTTAACATATGATATTAAGACCAACGCCTTAACTCACATGGCTAAACTGAGCCCTTTCTCGCCAATTAAATGTTCAATATTCGAAAAAAATGTCTATATGAGTACAACCTCCATAGCTGATTCCCCTAAGAGAAAACGCGCTAAGGAAATCTAGGCCTTATTTCATTAGTATTATACATTGGGTCTTAGGCACTTACGTAAGCACTATTACAAAGTCTCTTTGCAACAATATTTTATGTTACAAGCCTCTTTTCAACAATAACGCCCAACAATTACTAATTAGGGTATTTTCCTAGATTAAGACAGACGTCGGCAGGCTTGCAAGACTCGGAATGCCAATGTTGATACTAAAACCGTTTACTTTAGAGATAACAGCTAGATCTTCTAATGATTCCCACTTTGTTTATTGATAACAGGCTGGGAAGGTTTAGATGTGCAAACATTATAAAAAGGCGGGCTGGGTTCTAGGCTCGGTTCAGTCTGATAGAGTAGAGACTTGCAGATGCTAGGGCCAACCATGGCGATACCTCTGCTGCTCTGCCTTGTGGTTGCTACTTCGGCTTACGACAGGCTGTCTAAAGATGCTCACCCTATCAAGTACAGTCTCACCCTTCGCCCCAATATGAAAACCTTCACATATCAAGGTAAGTTTCATTCATATATGTCTTTCCCTATCCTCTGCTTGGGATTCAGGTTAGCTATGTGTGTTAAGGCGTTGGTCTTAATCCCAGTTTGCTAACCTAGAGTCGTGATTTCCATTCTCGCGTAGGCAATAGGAATTTACTTAGTGGAGAACTCATTAAATAAAATCCTTAGTCCCACCCTGGCTAGAAAAAGTCCGTCACTCAAGGGGCTATGTCAACTAAGCAGATTTCTCACAAGCGACACGTATTTGCATTTACTTCAAGACGTAAACGTTCAATGAGAACAGTATTCGTTATTTAGGATTCAAATAATGTGTTTCACAATTTAATCGCTCATTGTTAATATAACTTCAGTAGGAGTGGGGGTTTACTGAAGGCCAAAATCGAAAATAAGCAAATATCTCTGTTAATATTAAAGGTAGTGAAAAAATTATATAACAACGTTTATAGAAACTTACATTTAAAATAAGTTTGGTTCTATACAATTTTTCGATCCGATACATATTAACGGAGATATTTCAAATTCTCGAAATTCCTCCCCTCTTACCCCCCTTCCCAATCCCGATTTCAGCCGTTAACGAGCTTGATCTTTCTTTTTACAAAAAAACACTTATATAAGGACTTTTGGTAATGATAAACAAAAATTGCGTCCGTTAGAGCGGTAACAAATATATATATCAAATTTTAAACGGACCTCATTTTCGTTATCCCCTTGGTAGGATCGATGGACATTTGGGGAAATTTTTCGAAAATCCCGTCATGAGTATAACCTGAATAGCTGATTTCACTTAAGGGTGATAACCTTTCGCCAATCCGCACCAAATAGCCTTACTAGTACAAAGTGGACGTTAATAAATACGTAACATATTATCCTTTGCTTAACACTCGCTACTTCACTCATGGGAGCTTGTCAAGGCTGTAAGAAATTACATTCTTACTTAGCTATTAAAAAGTCCGTCACGCAGGGGCTGCGTAAACTAAGCATATTTCCCACGTGAAGTTATACAATAGAGAAATCTGCCCAATAACAAGTGTAGTAAGTATTAAGGGATCACTAAACTTATACACGAGGGTGGAATAGTTACGAACACGGCCGCCAGAGCTCTCTTCAGAAAGTACCAAACAGCTCACTCCTGCCGACCAACGCAGAATGCAAATGCAAATATCTCGGTTAATATTCAAGATACAGAATAAATGTATAAGACAATATTTATAGTAAATTTAATTTGCAATAAGATTGGTTCTATACAATGTTTCGATCCGACGCATAATAACGGAGATAGTTCGAATTTTCCGAAAATCCCCCCTCCCACTGGTCCGATTTCAGCCATTAACGAACTTGATCTTCCTTTTTACATAAAACGATTAAATTCCGAATTTGGTAACGATCAAATAAAAATTGCGACCGCTAGAGCGTTAACAGACAAATAATATATATATATATATATATATATATATATATATATATATATATAAAATTTTGAACGGACCTCATTTTCGTCATCTCCTGGGTAGGATCGATGGACATTTGAAGAAATTTTTCGAAACTCGCGTCATGAGTACGACCTCAATAGCTGATTTCCCTTAAGGGAAATCTGCTAAAATGAAATAGATTCCTGAAATGCTTGAATTAAAATAATCAGGAGAACACTATTTAAACATATAACAGGACTTGTTGTGTAAACGAGTAAGTTAAGCACAGCAATCACCGATCTCCATGTTCAATTAAGCTACTTGGAGTGATAGAGAAAGAGTCTAACTAAGGGGAGTAAACATAGCAGATTTCCCATGTGCTGTTATGACACGCTTGTGATCTCATCTCACCACATATTCTCTATTTAAAAAAGTCCGTCACGCACGGTAAGTTTTACAATAGAGAAATCTGCCGAATAACAACTGTAGTAGTAAGAAACCTCTAAATCTAAAACATTATTTACGTCGTAATAACCCAGTAGTTTCTAGCCCCAAAAAACAGTTAACCTAAACCTATTCACGAGGGACGAATAGTTATGGAAACGGCCACCAGAGCTCTCGGCGGAAAGTCCGACCACACGCAGATTACAAATGCAAATATCTCGGTTAATATTCAAGATAGAGACTAAATGCATATAACAAGAGATTGGTTCTATACAATATTTCGATCCGATGCTTAATAACGGAGATATTTCGAATTTTTGAAAATCCCCCCTCTAAACCCCCCCTCCCACTGGTCCGATTTCAGCCATTAACGAACTTGATCTTTCTTTTTACATAAAACGATTAAATACCGAGTTTGGTGACGATTAAACAAGAATTGCGACCGCTAGAGTGTTAACAGACAAATATATATATATGTCTATACATATATATATATATATATATATATATATATATATATATATATATATATATATATATATATATAGTTTTGAACGGACCTCATTTTCGTCATCTCCTGGGTGGGATCGATGGACATTTGAAGACATTTTTCGAAAATCGCGTCATGAGTACGACCTCAATAGCTGATTTCCCTTAAGGGAAATCTGCTAAAACGTGGCGGGGAGGGGGTAGGAGGGGTACTAAAGGTTGAAAACCAGAAAGAACAAATAACTGGTTAAATACAATACTTAAGTTACGAAAAACGTCCGTCACGCAGGGGCTGCGTGAACTAAGCAGATTTCCCACGTGAAGTTATACAATAGAGAAATTTACGAGAGCCAAACAGTTACGGAAACAGGCGAACTAGCTTTTGCCGGAAACCCACGACTAGGACCGAAGTTAGCCGATCTCATCTCGTCCGTTACGTGCACACACATAATATAAATGCAAATATCTCGGTTAATATTCAAGATAGAGAATAAATGTATATAACAATATTAATAGTAAATTTAATTTGCAATAAGATTGGTTCTATACAATTTTACGATCCGACTTGTGGTAACGGAGATCATTTGAATTTTCGGAAATCAACCCCTCTAAACCCCCCCCCCCTCCTCCCACTAGTCCGATTTCAGCCATTAACGAACTTGATCTTTCTTTTTACATAAGACTACTAAATATCGAGTTTGGTAACGATTAAACAATATTTGCGACCGCTAAAGCGGTAACATACATACATACATATATATATATATATATATAATTTTGAACGGACCTCTTAGCAGATTTCCCTTAAGGGAAAAATTTCTTCAAATGCCCCTCGATCACTACCCAGGAGATAACGAAAATGAGGTCCGTTCAAAATTATATATATATATATATATATATATATATATATATATATATATATATATAAACTAGCTCAGATACCCGGCTTCGGCTGGGAATTCATTTGAGGCTGAATGGTGATGGTATTTTTTTATTTTGTACAATATTTTGACATTTCCCCTCCCAGTGTTTAGGATTGATACCCATCTTTTCCGTGGATTTGCTAATAATAGAATTAATTTTTTAGATAAGGCTTCTCAGTCTTCGATATTTTTATATTTCCCGCTTCCTGTGCATTATGCATAGATTTGAAATATGGTGAATATTTTTATTTCAGGCCTCCCTTATAATCCCCACTCCTGCCTGTCCCTAAAAATTTAATATGGCTTTATAATCATGGAAGACGTTAGTGCTAATTGACATACCGAGTGTTTTGTTAAGTTCGGTTCAGCCGTTAGTGCCAAATCCGCTATAAGTTTTAACGTATATCTCATTTATACTTAGGTATACGAAAAAAGTGTATATAACAAAAGTTACTCCAAAAAGCAAAATGAACAACTTTTATTATGTTCATATTTGCGGAAAAACCAATAGGAAACGAAATATCGCTATTTTTAATTTCAGGCTTCCCCTATAACCCCCACTCCTGCCCGTCTATAGAAATGTTGGTATGGCTTATTATAATGAAGGCCTCACTGCTAATACACATACCGAGTTTTATTTAGTTCGGTTGGGTCTTTTGTCCCAAATAATATTGTTGACTCCCGCTATAATTTTTAGCGTAAAACGCATTTAAACTTCGGTATACGACAAAAATGTATATAACAAAAGTTACTCTAAATAACAAAATAACCAACTATTTGTATGTGCAAATTGGCGAAAAAATTAATATAAAACGAAATATCGCTATTTTTAATTTCAGGCCTCCCTTATAACCCCCACTCCCGTTCGTCTCAGAGAAAATTAATATAGCTTATCTCTCAAGTTGGACCAGACTGCTCACGGTGTGCCAATTTAATTTAAAATCGGTTAAGTAGTTTAGGAGTCCATCGCGGACAAACATCGTGACAGGAGATTTATATATATTAAGATTGTAACCTCTGTCTGTACATTTTTTTCGCGATATTTCACGATAACTTTTCGTTTCACAAGTTATAGACACCATAACTGTATTTTGTTTCTTTCGTGTATGTTTGTTTGTTTGTTTGTTACCTTTTCACGCATAAACAGCTGAACCGAATTTTATGAAACTTGGTATGTATATTACTACTCTCCCACCTTAGACTTTAGGCTATATTAATATTCTCTAAGACAAACAGGAGTGGGGGTTATAGGGGAAGCCTGAAAATAAAAATAGCGATATTTCGTTTCCTATTGCTTTTTCAGCAAATATGCCCATAACAAAAGTGGTTTTTTTTGTAATTTAGAGTAACTTTTGTTATATGCACTTTTGCTGTATATGGAAGTATAAATAAGTTATACGCTAAAAACTATAGAGGGAGTCCACAATTTTATTTAGCACAAAAGACTCAACCCGAACTAAACCAAACTCAGTATGTGAATTAGTACTAACGCCTTCCTTATAATAAGCCATACTAACATGTCTAGGGACGGGCAGGAGTGGGGGTTATAAGGGAGGCCAGAAATTAAAAATAACGATATTTCGTTTCCTATTGGATTTTCGGCAAATATGAACATTACAAAAGTTGTTTATTTTGTTATTTAGAGTACCTTTTGTAATGCACACTTTTTTCGTATACCGAATTATAAACGAGATATACGCTAAAACCTATAGCGGAAGTGAACAATTTTATTTGGGACAAAAGACTCAACCGAACTAAACCAAACTCGGTTTGTGAATTAGTACTAACGCCTTCCTTATAAAAAGCCATACTAACATTTCTAGGGACGGGCAGGAGTGGGGGTTATATGGGAGGCCTGAAATTAATAATAGTGATATTTCGTTTCCTATTGCATTTTCGGCAAATATGCACATAACAAAAGTTGTTTATTTTGTTATTTAGAGAAATTTGCTCAACACTTCTCTTCAATATGAACTACCAGGTACCTCAAATGAAAAAAATTGATTCAAATGTATGTCAATATTTTCTCATTAATAATTCAAATATATGCATACTGCAAAAGAAACGGGAAATATTACATTGTGCAGGACAGTGAAGTATTACATAAAAAAATAATTTTATTTTTAACAAATACACAGAAACGACGGGTGTTAACCCTAAACACTGGGACGGATAAATGTCAAAATATTGTGCAAAGTAAAGCCTTGCCAAAAATATACCATCATCATTCAGCCTCAAATGAATTCCCGAGCGAAGCCGGGTATCTGAGCTAGTATATATATATATATATATATATATATATATATATATATATATATATAATTGACGGACTTTTTCGTCATCTCCTGGGTAGGATCGATGGACATTTGAAGGAAAATTTCGAAAATCGCGATATGAGTATCCCCTCAATAGCTGATCTCAATAGGGAAATCTGCTAAAATGTATTCAATAACAATATGATTTTAGTATTGAATAAAACAGTTCATTATCAAGTATGGTTTAGAAGAAATAAATATTTTCGATTCACGACCCCACAATCTTATTTGATGATGTCATTTCATGTATTTGAATGTAACTCACACAGTAAACGATTAATGACAACAATATGTGGTACTTGTAAGCTTGTAGTGAAGTGGTTCATAATGTAACTGCTTATTGCAAATATGACATGAGTAGAAGTGGGTGTTAACTCAAGCCATAAAACTCAAATATCTCGTTTAATATTCATGATACAGAAAATATGTATAGAATACTATTTATAGATCATTTATATGTATAATAACGGAAATATGTCGAATTTTCTAAATCATCCCTCTAAACCTCCCCTTCGACTAGTCCGAGTTCAGCCATTATCGAACTTGGTCTTTATTTTTACATAAAAGGTGTAAATATCGAGTTTGGTAACTATCAAACCGAAATTTCAACAGCTAGAGAGTTAACAGACGTCAGTCTTTAGATTCATAGCCGACGAAATATCGTATGACTAAGTCATATTCTAATTAAGATGAGTTCCGGTTATCAAAGAACAAACTTGGCACAATTAGGTAATCCTACCTAGTTTACAAACTACGATAACGAAATATGACGATTCCATCACTTCACAAGGACAATTACTTTAGGACTAAATATACTGTCAACGGACAA
Organism: Riptortus pedestris; assembly: GCA_019009955.1. Classification (NCBI taxonomy): domain Eukaryota; kingdom Metazoa; phylum Arthropoda; class Insecta; order Hemiptera; family Alydidae; genus Riptortus; species Riptortus pedestris. Next base: position 7,999,886 of record CM032228.1, read on the forward strand.
GAGTGTGCGCGTGTATGTATATATATATATATATATATATATATATATATATATATATATGTGTATATGTAATATTTGATTCATTTACGAATAACAACATTCCTAAACATAACTTCGTCTAAGTGACTGCACATTTACTGTTCATGTTGTAGGGCAAAGTGTTGTCGGTTAATATCAATATGGAATATGGATGATTTCGTGCATCCAATCTTTAATTAAATTAAATTATTTATTAGCGTCCGTGCGTTGATGCAACTGTGGCTAATTGGGACGGGTTATCTACAGGTTACCACCCTTTTCTAACCAGGGTCGGTCTAAGGATTTTATTTAATGAATTCCGCCACTAAATAAATTCCTATTGCCCAAGGCAGGAATCGAAGTCTCCACTCTAGGTTTTTAATGTGAGATTAAGGTCAACGCTTTAATTCACATGGCTAACTTGAGCTCCTCCAACTTTATATTCTAGCGGTAAACCATTTATATTTCGACCCATCAACGAGTGGCAACCAGGGGCTATATATATATATATATATATATATATATATATATATATATATATATATATATATATATTATCTTATGTTGCAGCATGAGGATTAGGTAAATAATTTAATACCAATAGATCTCATTGCAAGACAGTCAGTAACTCAATTCTCTCTTTTAAAAACCTTAACAGACAGCACGAACCTATATGCCTGAAGAAATAGGCACGAACTATCTGCCTGAAGAAATAGGCACGAACTATCTGCCTGAAGGAATAGGCACGAACTATATGCCTGAAGAAATAGGCACGAACTATCTGCCTGAAGAAATAGGCACGAACTATCTGCCTGAAGAAATAGGCATGAACTATCTGCCTGAAGAAATAGGCACGAACTATATGCCTGAAGAAATAGGCATGAACTATCTGCCTGAAGAAATAGGCATGAACTATCTGCCTGAAGAAATAGGCACGAACTATCTGCCTGAAGAAATAGGCACGAACTATATGCCTGAAGAAATAGGCACGAACTATATGCCGGAAGAAATAGGCACGAACTATCTGCCTGAAGAAATAGGCACGAACTATCTGCCTGAAGAAATAGGCACGAACTATCTGCCTGAATAAATAGGCACGAACTATCTGCCTGAAGAAATAGGCACGAACTATATGCCTGAAGAAATAGGCACGAACTATATGCCTGAAGAAATAGGCACGAACTATATGCCTGAAGAAATAGGCACGAACTATCTGCCTGAAGAAATAAAGTCCGTCAAGCAGGGGCTGCGTAAACTAAGCAGATTTCCCTCGTGAAGCTATACAATAGAGAAATCTCTATACGAGAGCCGAACAGTTACGGCCGAACTAGGTTTTGGCGGGAAACGTTCGTTATCGGCCCACATTTAATAAAATGCAAATATCTCGGTTAATATTCAAGATAGAGAATAAATGTATAAGACAATATTTATAGTAAATTTAATTTGCAATAAGATTGGTTCTATACAATGTTTTGATCCGACGTATAGTAACGGAGATATTTCGAACTTTCAAAACACCTCCCCTCTAAACCCCCTCCCCTTGATCCGATTTCAGCCGTTTCAACGAACTTGATCTTTCTTTTTACATAAAACGACTAAATGTCGAGTTTGGTGACGATTAAACAATAATTGCGACCGCTAGAGCGGTAACAGACAAATATATATATATATATATATATATATATATATATATATATATATATATATATATATATATATACAGTTTTCAACGGACCTCATTTTCGTCATCTCCTGGGTAGGATCGATGGACATTTGAAGAAAAATTTCGAAAATCGCGTCATGAGTACAACCTCAATAGCTGATTTCCCTTAAGGGAAATCTGCTAAAAAAGAGCATTCCATTATAAGGACTGGCTACATTCTTCATTATATCCAAGTATTTGTTTAAGGCCCTAAGATAATCCCGAAATGAGCATTTATATTGATGACTAAGGATGAAACTCCAGTCGGTTGAGCTTTTGTAGTTTTTAAAAGAGATGAAATAATACAAATTCAAAAATCAGACTTGGTTAATTTTGCATTAACAATCTGGCTGAAAAAATTGCTATTTTTAATAATGTTCTGTACCTAGATAACAAACAACCATCAACGCACATCGACATTTACACTGATAGCCACAATTCTTTTTAATCTCTTCAAAATTATGCAATTCGTGACTTGTATTTACAGGGCTTAAAATAATGTACACATAAAATTTGGCTAGATCAAAGGGCATTCTAGAATATTGGGAAACGATAGAGCTGATTTATCAGCTAAATCAGCTCCAAAAGATACCTAAATTCGAGTATGCTACAACAAAATCACACTTAAAAACACAATTACTAACTGACACGACTGAAAAATGGCAACAGAAATTTTATATGACTACAAAAGGACATAACCTAAAATTATTTATTCCATACATTAAACAGTAGGACAAAAACTATTAACAGGACGTGGACCAATAATCTCTTAGTTTAATCGTTTTGGTCAAACAGATCAACCAAATTGTTACTGCTTTACTACGGAACAGGCGTTGGCCTTAAACTCACATGGTAAACCTAGAGTGCTGAGTTCGATTCTCACATGGGCAATAGAAATTTATATAGTGACGAGCTCTTTAAATAGAATCCTTAGACCCAATTAGCCGTAGTATCAAAAAGTGGGTATTAATATAATAAATAATAAAAAAAATTGTTGTTAATAAGAAACACATGTTAGGTACAAATAGATGTACGGGAAATGTGGTAAATAAAGTCCCGTCTAAAGGGTAACTTCAGCAAGGATATATATATATATATATATATATATATATATATATATATATATATAAAATTGTAACCTCTGTCAGTACATTGATTTTTTTCGCAATTTTCACGATAACATTTCGTTTCACATGTCATAGATACCATAACTGCATTTTGTTTCTTTGGTGTTTGTTTGTTACCTTTTCACGCAAAAACGGCTGAACCGAATTTTATGAAAATTGGTATGTATATTACTACTAACCCAACTTAGACTTTAGGCTATGTTAATATTCTCTGAGACGAACAGGAGTGGTGGTTTTAAGGGAGGGCTGAAATTAAAAATAGTTATATTTCGTTTCCTATTGGGGTTTCGGCAAATATGCACATAACAAAAGTTGTTTTTTTTTGTTATTTAGAGAAACTTTTGTTATATACAATATCGTCGTTTACAGAAGTATAAAGGCGTTAAACGCAAAAAATTATAGCGGGAGTCAATTTTATATGTCACAAAATACTCAACCGAACTAAATAAAACACTCGGTATGTGTATTAGCACTAACGTCATCCTTATAATAAGCCATATTAACATATCTAGGGACGGGCAGGAGTGGGGGTTATAAGGGAGGCCTGAATTTACAAATTTTATTATTAAAAAATCCACAGAAGCGACGGGTATTAACCCTAAACACCGGGAAGGGTTAATATCTAAATATTGTGCAAAGTAAAGCTTTGCCAAAACAAATACCGTCACCATTCAGCCTCAAATGAATTCCCGGGCGAAGCCGGGTATCTGAGCTAGTATATATATATATATATATATATATATATATACACACAATCACAATTTAAGAACTACTCCTTGTATTATTATTATTATTTATTAACGTCCACTTTTTGTAACTAAGGCTAACTAGGACGGGTTATCTACAGGTTGCCACCCATTTCTAGCCAGGGTGGGGCTTGTAGTTAATTTGTTATTTCAGGAGCTGCTATTTTCAAATTACTATACCCACTGAAGTCTGAAAGATGTTTGATCTCTTCTAAAAAGGATTTTCTAGGCCAATTCAGACGCTTTGTCATTATCATTTATATTTGTTAACTTCACGGTGGTGTTGTGTTATAAGTATGTAGATTTATCTATTGTAAAACTTCATGTGGGAAATCTGCTTAGTTTACGCAGCCTCTGCATGACGGACGTTTTTAAAGTTATATTTAACATTTGTATGGGAATAATTTTTATATGATTCAATACTATATTTAACCTATTTATGCACTCTTTCTTACATTAGGATCTCTGAACGTTCTGTTGGTGTTGAACAACACAGACACGTTCTCCTTGGATAGCCACGGACTGAAGATAGACAATGGAACCACCCTGACCTACGGGTTCCTGCCTGTGCCTCATACAACACAGCTTGTCGGGAACAGATTGGTCGTGAAGACTATACAAGATCTCGCCCCGACTCACAATGTGTCTTTCACCATTAACTTCAACGGGAGCATAAGGAGTGACCTCTCAGGCTTCTATCTCAGCAAATACCACTATAACGGAACTCAAAGGTAAAATATCGCACATCTTAACTATATACAGCACCATTGGCGGCTCCTAGCTAAATTAGTGGGGGAGCTGCTCCAGAAAATGTTTAGCCTTAGCACGCCGTGGTTGGTACTGCGGGAACGACAGTGCTCCCTCTCCCTTTCAGCATCGCGTGGAGCTCCCTGTGTGCGCATGCGCACAACAGTCAAATACCTCGCTGCTGTAACTGTGAAGCACACAGTTCCATTCATAGATTTTTGTATCTTTTTTCATAAACAGTGGGACGGTTACTTCATTAAGCTTAAGGATTATACTATATATTATACAAGAATAAAGAAAGCTTTAATTCCTTTAAAAAGGGTCAATTATATTAAATGTTATAGATAATATCAAGTGGAAATTGGGGGTGCTGCAGTCCCACAGTGCCCATATGCGAGCCACCACTGTACAGTACACACTTTAGTGTACACTTCGTACTAATTCGAGACAAATAATTTACAAACTCAACGGAATTACAGACCACTTAAGACTGTTCCAATTGGTCCTGTTCCAAGTAATCAACCCACTGTAGCCTGGACCAACCTCTTCTCTTTCATCTCATACTGTGCCATATAGCACTTCTTTTATGTTGGGTTTCAAAATTCAACAAGACAGCTGTAATTTAATAACACAGGTGATATTAAACACGCATTCGATCTTTCGCCTGTGCTGATGTCTTGATCAGGGGTTGGATGAGGTGACCCTGCTCCTGATCGGGTGTAGGAAGAGGTGAATTAGCCCCCCGATCGGGTGTAGGAAGGGGTGACCCAGTCCCCGATCAGATGTAGGAAGAGGTGTTCCTGTCGCCCAATCGCAGGCGAGAAGTGGTGACCCTACTCCTGATCGGGTGTAGGAAGAGGTGAACTAGCCCCCCGATAGGGTGTAGGAAGGGATGACCCAGTCCTCGGTCAGGTGTAGGAAGAGGTGAACTAGCTCCCAGAACGGGCGTAGGAAGGGATGTCCCAGTCCCCGATCAGATGTAGGAAGAGGTGTTCCTGTCGCCCAATAGCAGGTGGGAAGTGGTTCCCTTACTCCTGATTGGGTGTAGGATGAGGTGAACTAGCCCCCCGATCGGGTGTTGGAAGAGGTGACCCAGTCCCTTATCAGAAGTAGGAAGAGGCGTTTCTGCCACCCGACCACAGGAGGGAAGTGGTGACCCTACTCCTGATCGGGTGTAGGAAGAGGTGAACTAGCCTCCCGATCGGGTGTAGGAAGAGATGAACTAGCTCCGCCCTCCCACTAATCGGGTGTTGGAAGGGGTGACTTTGCCCCTGATCAGAAGAAGGAAGAGGTGTTCCTGCCCCCGATCACAGGTGGGAAGTGGTGACCCTACTCCTGATCGGGTGTAGGAAGGGGTGAACGATCGGGTGTAGGAAGAGATGAACTAGCTCCGCCCTCCCACTAATAGGGTGTTGGAAGAGGTGACCCAGTCCCTGATCAGATATAGGAACATGTTTCCCAGCCACAGACCAGGGGGGGAGATGTAATGAACTAGCCCCTCGATCGGGTGTATGGACCGGTGTCCCTGCCTCCCAACAGACGTCCCAGTAGCTGACCTATCCCACGAACAGGTTGGTAACTTCTGTATTCAGTGCCACATTTCAAGGGGCTGTCAATCCATTAACCAAGCTATTAGTTAAAGTGATTAGTTGTAAGGCCTATAATATAAGAAATGCTTTGTCTATAAATATGCAACATTATAGTTTACCTTGTTTCTGAAGAATGCTTATTTAAGATATACATTGAGGAGTTTATGCAGTTAAAGATACTATGAATGTAATTAAGTTTTAGAAAACTAGTATGTTAGATTTCAAACAAGACTAGCTGCGTTGGGGGTTATGCATATCAAGTAATTTCTTTTTTTGAACATGAATTGATTATAGTAAGATGACCCTTACCCTTAAATGTTACGTCTTATGTTCGTTATGAAAAAGTATTGTATAGAGATTCTATAATTTTGGGAAGCGAATTTTATTTGTCGGAATATTTTTCTTTATTTTCCAGTAGACTATCACAGATAAAAAAAGAATCATATCCCTTCTCAGTCCCCATATATTTAAAATATTTGAATTTAGTAAATTTTTTTGAAAAATTTAGCACAGGTGCTACAATTTATCTGCTCCTAGAAAAGCATATGGACAATAAAAATATTGCCCTAAAAGATGCAATGAACAATGGATAGATTTCATAACACCTGTCACAAATATCTGGTGCCTTCCACAAGCTTCTCCTCTTTACACGATCAGACATAGTGCTGCAACAGTTTCGGGTCCGATAAGAACTCGAACATCCACCGACATATCACACACTTCACATATGCAAATAATCATCTTCGTTACGTTAGTTTTCCAAGTATATGCTTTCTTGGGCATCTATGAATCGTCTATCTAGCTATCTGTCTAGGCCATTAAATTCTTCCAAGCTCTTTGAACTCAGCAAGATCAAAACCACCTCTGCCTTGTTTTATTTTCACCGTATAAGTCCAAACATTCACCCAATAGTCAATAGTCTTACACTGCTAAATGTTTCAGGTACTTGGCGAGCACCCAGTTTGAAAATTCCGGCGCAAGGAAAGCATTTCCCTGTTTCGACGAGCCGTCATTCAGAGCAGATTTCCAACTGGAGTTGGAACTAGAGTCTGGGTGGAGTGCTATGTCCAACACACCTATTCTCTCTGATAATACTACGTAAGTATCTGGTACACTTGAGTGCCATATCTAAATAGCTATTTTATCTGACAATAAATCGGAAATATTTGGTACTTCTAGCGTTTTTGGAACGTTGACTGTAGTAAGTCATTAATGGATATGAACGCAACTGTCAATAGCGAGTGCAAGTAGTCTATGTTGGTTTGTACTACCTCTGCCATCTGCCTCTAATTCAGTACATTCATTGCTTTTTTATTGAAGTGAAGTTATGTGGCTTGTGGTAGTTTTGATCGAATGATGAACTCCAAAAAAAGATTGTCACGCAGGGGCTGCGTAACCTAAACAGATTTCCCAAGTGCTGACATAATACGCTTATGATCTCATCTCACCATAGATTCCTTGTTTCTATGTAAATCAACCAATGAGTAAAACGCAGCGGGGAGGGAGGGGGTCATTGAACACCGAAAACAATTTAGTACGAGTACCAATAACTCTTTTGATGCTTGAGTTACCAGAGATGCGTAGACCAACAACTGTAGATCATCAGTAGTTTAACAAGATGGGTTCTATAACTATTTTACGATCTCACTCATAATAACGGAACTATTTTAAATTTTCCAATACCCCCACCTATACCCCAACTATTCCATTTCCAATTTCGGCCAATAACAAATATGATCTATATCATTCACTGAAACGGTTAAATGTAGCGTATGATAAAGATCAAATAAGAATTTCCGAAAACAAGGACGTTAAATCTTGATTGATGACGTTATCACTCAACAAAGGTATCTTGAAGACAACAGTTGATATTTAAGCTTAGAATAAAGTGGTCCATGATATAACAGCGTATTGCTACTCTGACATAAGCACGAGTGGGGGTTTACTGAAGGCTAAAAATTAAAAGAGCAGATATCGCGGTTAGTATTGCAGATAAACAAAGAATGGAATGTATATAACACTATTTATAGTGTATTTAATTTACAACAAGATTAGTTCTATACAATTTTTCGATCCGACGTATAATAAGGGAGATATTTTGAATTTTCGAACTTCTCTCCTCTAACCCCCCCCCCCCCACATGTCAGATTTAAGCCATTTACAAACTTGACTACTTAATTTCACGTAAAACTTTTAAATATCGAAGTTGTTTTAGAATGGAAAACATTTATTATTTTAATTTTTTATGTAGAACTAAAAACTAGTCAAGTTTGTTAATGCCTTAAATCGGACCAGTGGGGAGGGGTGGAGTGTAGAGGAGGGAAGTTGGAAAATTCAAAATATCCCTGTGTATATAGTTTAAATACCAAATATTGTTTTCAAGAGACCTTTATTATGCGAGGACCTTGAAAATTCTATGCGTGATGACGTCATCAGCTAAGATTTTACGTCCTTGTTTGGAAAATGTTTATTTGATCTATACCGTACTCGATATTTAACGGTTCACTAACGAATATTGAGGGTTTAAAGGGGCGGGGTATTCGAAAATTCATATTTTCGTTATTATGAGTCGGATCGTAAAATGTTATAGAATCAATCTGGTTAAGCTTTTGATGATCTACAATTTTTCTCCTTTGCATCTTTTTGTAACTCAAGTATTCAGTGAGTAATTTTTGGTTTTCAGTCAGAATATGTGGTAAGGTATCTCTAGTGTGTCCATACCAGCACGTGAGAAATCTGCTTAATTTAGGCAGCCCTTGCGTGACGGACTTTTTAACAATTCATTTTTAAATTCCGAAGAGGTCTAAGTTGAAATAATTAAAAATCTAAAGTCAACTGCTATTTGAAAATGAATTGCATAGCGCCTTCAAAATAAATTCATGCTAAGGTATAATGTTTTAATGTAAAACCCATTTTAATTGTAGAGCTGGAGTTAGAAGAATCAAATTCTCAGAGCAGAAGAACATCCCCGTCTACCTCGTTGCTTGGGTGATCTACGAAGCTGAAGGTTTCGGAGGGAGATCTATCGATACTCCAGGATGTACGGGACAACCCAACATCAAATACGGCATTTGGTCCAACAAACAATTCCAGAACGAGTACGACATAGCATTAAATGCTGCACCTCTTGTCGTTCAGAAATTGGAGAATTTTACAGGTACTTTGTGAATTTATCTATTGATTTTTTGTTGGCTGAATATCCCATTTTCCTGCTTAGAAAGCATTTTGGTTGGCACATCTGCTGATTCTAGGTTCTCCTTGGGCCACCCCAATTGTCAGCAGGCTACGTGCATGAGGCTCCGTCCATAAAACGCACATAGACGAGGGAAAAGTTCATTGTGAGGCAAGATCCAATGTATATTGAATTAATACATGAAGGGTCAGAGGGAAAAAATATGAAAGTCACTTTTTCGTCGATTTTAAGATATTAGCGCTATCAAGGGGCTTTGAAGGAGTAATATCATCTGGTAGAACAACAAGGGGGGAAAATGATGAGAATCGACCGAAATGTGCATGAAAAGATTCGGGGTAAGGGGGAAAATAGATGAATGTCACAAGCGATATTTTGCGATTCCTGTGCAGGACAGAATACAAATTATACCCTAATTCGTTACCTTCATCATTTAGTGACTGAGAAGCATCGTTTCGACAGTGTTGAAGTATATTTTCCCATTCGAGGGCATTCATACCTCGAATGTGATAAAAACATGAGTTACATCAACCAGCAGACTTAGGTTGAGTTGCCCGATGAATGGAGGGATGTTATAAGAAATAGCAGAGAGAGGCCGTCGCCCTTTGCTCTGATCAACTGCCAGCAAGAACTTTTCAAGACATGGACAGAATTCTTGAATCCTATGTACTTGAAAAGTTGTCCCTTTCCCACAAGGCCCGTGTGCTGTTTGAAGGTCATGAATGAACATCCTTCAAAAATTTTTCACCGAAATACTTTTTTTGGTTGTTACATTGACGCTAAAATCCTTTGGAAACCACCAAAAAAGGGGAAAAATGCAGGAAAACGTCCTGCTCCAAGTAGACCTTTAACTAACCTGTATGATGGACCATTGCCGATTTCTCAACCAAAGTTCAACGACTTGCAACAACTAAAAAAATTTTTGGTTAACCCTGCTGCGAAGGCGTTCTTTGAGAATTTGCCCAGCATAAATCCAGCAGCTGTTCACGATGACAGCGAAGATGTATACTTGGTCTTGGGAACGTGGGGCAATATACCTTATATGTGGGGCTGCTCATGGTTGTCTTGGGAACGTGGGGCATTGGACCTTATATGTGATGCTGCTCATGGTTGTCTTGGAAACGTGGGGCATTGGACCTTATATGTGGGACTGCTCATGGTTGTCTTGGAAACGTGGGGCATTGGACCTTATATGTGGGGCTGCTCATGGTTGTCTTGGAAACGTGGGGCATTGGACCTTATATGTGGGGCTGCTCATGGTTGTCTTGGAAACGTGGGGCATTGGACCTTATATGTGGGGCTGCTCATGGTTGTCTTGGAAACGTGGGGCATTGGACCTTATATGTGGGGCTGCTCATGGTTGTCTTGGGAACGTGGGGCAATGTACCTTATATGTGGGGCTGCTCATGGTTGTCTTGGGAACGTGGGGCAATGTACCTTATATGTGGGGCTGCTCATGGTTGTCTTGGGAACGTGGGGCAATGTACCTTATATGTGGGGCTGCTCTTGGTTGTCTTGGAAACGTGGGGCATTGAACCTTATAATTTGGCTGCCGCAATTGAGAACTTCTCGCACCGTATAAAGACGATCGTTGGATCCCTTTATCTGCATCTGTACCATTGACATGCCCTGTTTTTTATACTATGTAATTTTATATTCCAGGTATAAAATGCAAGGCAGTGAAAGACAAAGTGGACTTGGTAGCTATTCCAGATTTCTCAGCTGGAGCCATGGAGAACTGGGGACTAATCACCTTTAGGTATGTATCACAAAAGTCAATATATATTATAATCCTCAGTTATACTTTTGGTTAATAAAATCAAAAAGTAGATATAGATCCATTAATATGAAACGTATTGGACAATTATATACAGCCAATCTTGAAGCCAATTGGATTTCCTATAAATGTTGTTTTATACATTCGCCCTCGAAGATTAATGGACGTCTTTGCATTTTTAGTCTTAATTAATGATAGGCTGATATACCACGGTCAAATATTAAATACTTTTTTCATTATAATGAATCGTATGTTGGCAAGTCAACAAAAATGAAAACTGCTAGCTAATGGTTGAGTACAGCTGGCATTGTGTTGTAGATGCGATGGCAACATCTTCAAGACGTCTAGAAGCTAAATAGCACAGTTGGATAGAGTGTATATAGTGCATTATATAGTCTGATAATTATTAAAATCATTTTTATTTCTCAACATGTTTCGCCCGCCCGCGTCCTCGAATCACCTGACTTGAACTTCCATACTTTTTAAGATATTCTTACGTTTTTTATTACAAAACCAGTAATACACGTTGTAAAGAAGAGTTCTTTTGGATTGCAAAATTAAACACACACAATTTTCACAGTTTTTATCACTTCACAATTTATTTAACAATGCACAATACACTTGGTTAATTATTCTTAATTACAACTCACAGTATGCACTGATAGCGTTAATGTTCTTCAGATTACACAGTCCAATTATTCACTCACGATCACTGAACTTCACAAAAAGACGGCACTGCACTGTCTTGAACACTTCACTATAATGTTACTTTACGGCGCAACACTGTTCTTACACTGTCCACTTTACCGCACTGCACTAAGTCGCAGTGTAGCAGTGAACCCACTGATGTGATCATCAAGACAGCTGAGAATAAACTGAAACTGTCGGCCGAGCTGTACACGCTTATATAGAGGAGCGGTAAAACCTCAAAGGATGAGGCCGAGACTATTCCTGAAAGGACTGGTAGGGACTAGGAGGAGCGCGACCATCTAGTGGCACCCTTTGATCTCCTGCACACTCCCCAAACACGTGAACATCTCTGTCCAATTCTTTCAAATTTTTAATTTTCGCAACAATATTATTAGATTGTCACAGCTAATGGAAGGTCCTACGGAACGATGCAGTTTGGTTGTGTGTAGTTGTGTATAACCTCTTAGTGGTTTATTTTCTCCTGATGTGGTATTCTACGCTATACTAGTAGAGAAATAAAAATGTTTATAATAATTGTTTTATGTTTCCCTTTTCTTCCACCTTCAGATTGGCTAAGTGAATTTGTAAAGGTCATTAGTTAATAATGATTGAAGTTGTGTACACTTATTATAAAAAAATTCCGTCACGCAGGGGCTGCGTAAACTAAGCAGATTTCCCATGTGAAGTTTTACAATAGAGAAATCTGCATACTGATAACACAATACCACCGTGATTAAATACAAACGGTAATGAGAAATCTTTCAGTTAATTAAAATAAATTCCCAACTGAAACGGCTTCTGAATTGTAAGAATAATTCGACGAGAGGCTCGTCCACATCGGCCCTCTGTCAATTCGTCGGTTGCTGGGGAGGGGTGAGGAGTAGAGGGGATTGTCATGATGGGTAAGGGAGTCGAAGAACTTAATATGCCTTTTGGAAATGCTATGGGAGATGGGTTCTAGGGAAAGGGTGGAGTGAATGACCTCGTTAGTGGATCTTTGCATTGTGGTGTGTCCGACGATCCTTCTAACGACGCCATTCTAGAAGGACTGAAGGGAGTTGAGGGAAGCTTTGGTGAGGTATCTGAGGAGGGGGGCGCCGTACAAGATGGAGGGCTGGATGACTCCTTTTAATATTAGGAGTTTGAGGCGTAGGCTGAGGACCGGGGAGAGTAGGAGATGGTTGAGGGAGCGGAATTTTTGGCGAAGGTAACTGACTCTTTTGCGGATGTGGGTAGAGAAGGTAAGGTGCGGGACTGATGGATGTGCTGACTATTGCCACGTCGTCCGCGTAGGCTGCGACCTTAGTCCTAGGACACTGCCGACCTAGCAACTCTGCGGTGTACGCCGTGAAAAGGGATGGTGAGAGTATGGAGCCTTGAGGGCCTCCGACTTTGAGGGGGTGGGAAAAGGAGAGGGATTCGCCGACCCATACTTGGAAGGATCGGCCGTGTAGGAAGGATTTGAGCATGGCTAGGAGTTGGGTTGGACATCCATGCTCATTAAGGGTGGAAAGGAGTTTGGCGTGGTCAACAGAATCGAAGGCCTGAGTACAGTCGATCGAGATCATCGCCGTGACAGTATTCCTGCGGAGATTGGTAGCGGTATTGGAATAGAGGCGGGCAAGGGGATGGAGGGTACAATGATGGGACCGGAAACCGGACTGCTCGTTCGGGATGAGGTTGGCCTTCTCGCAGAAATCAACAAAGTACTGGTGAATTATCTTCTCCAGATGAGTAGGATAAGGCTGATGGGACGGTAGTGGTCAGGGAAGGTGCCGTTTTTATTGGTTTTGAGGAGGGGAACCACTATGGCGTGTTTCCATAGTGATGGGTAGTGTCTAAGATGGAGGCAGGAGTTGAAGAGGTGGTTCAGGAAGGAGAGAGACTTCCTTGGAAGCTGGCGCAGGAGAACCTACTGAATCCCGTCCAGACCAGGGAATTTGTCTCCCTTGGTCCGACGCAGGATTGCATTGAGCTGCCTCGGAGAGGAGAACATGAAGTTATCTTCATGCTCCTTCAGGGGGCGCCTCGTCGCTGGGGGATCTGCTGTAGACAGATGTGTAGCCAGCATCTCGGCCTGGTCTGTGGGACTCTTGACAGCATCGGTAGTCTGGTGAAGTACGGATCGCCTTTTGGTGACCCTCGACTTCACCAGCTTCCAAAGCTTTCGATGGTCTCCATGCATCAGGCGGACGGTTTCGTGCCACTGCGCCCTCTTCCATTAGGGAGCGGATCTGTTTGGTAAGGGAGTTAAGGGCGGGGCGGAGGGAGAGGTTTCTGGTTACCAGTTGTTTTTGATGTTGTTCCTCTGCTTAATCAGCTCGAGGATGTGTTGCGGTGGCATTTTAAGTACTGGCGGCATTTTTACAAATTTAGGGATGGCGGCATCAGCTGCGTTCTTAATGATGTTTGTGAACTCGCCTATTCTCTCTTCGAAACTAAATTGTATTTATGTTTAGTTTTATAATTAAACTTTTCTAATAACTATGCAACGAGATCTAATGTGATTTCCGTTTGCCGCTAGAGAGTCATTGCTGCTTTACGACAGGAGCTATTCCACTGCACTGGATATGCAGCAGATCATCACTGTGGTAGCTCACGAACTAGCTCATCAGTGGTTCGGCAATCTGGTTACTCCTCAATGGTGGTCGTGCACTTGGCTCAGCGAGGGATTCGCTAGGTATCTACAGTTCTTCATCACTCATCAGGTAACAAACACGTGAAATCTCTAAAGAGGATTCTTATTAAAAAATCAAATGTATTTAACCATATAAATGTTGTGCAATCTCTTTCTGGCAGATGCTTCAAGATGCCTGAGGTGTAGTGTGGTTGTCGATGAAGAGAAATAACTTTTGCTCCAACCAGGAGTCTGGTGGAGCAAGTACTATGTTTCAAGCCTGGATGAAACAGGATCATCGAGCCCTGAGATGGGTGTTTTCATTCCACAGTATTGGCTGGTGATATGAAAAAACCAGCACGAAAACCTCACGACTTAGGGCTAAACTTTAACATAGATAAGACCAAAAAATGTCGGGGTGCAGGGGCATCTTGTAGAGGATCTAAGTATGTGGAAGGAATGTCTAAGGAAGCCAATAATTTGTTGGCGTTATAGCTAAAACGGTTGTAATGCTCAGATGGGTCTTAGCCCCGCGAGGAGCTATCCAATTCAAAACTCTCTCGAAGAGAAGAAACATAGCTATTGGATCTCAGAGGCCTGCTAAAGAAAATCCTTAATTCAAAACGTCCGTCACGTAGGATTTGCGTAACCTCAGCAGATTTCACACGTGCTGGTATTACACGCTAGTGATCTCATCTCATCATATATACTCCGATGAGTAAAAATAGGGTTTGGGGGGGGGGGGGGGTGTTACTGAAGCCTGAAATCAAGAAAGTACAAACAACTCGCTAAATACTTGAGTCACAAAAGAAAAGTATAGAACAACAATTGCAGAGTATAACCAAAATATTTTGAATTTTCGATTCCCCCTCCCTTTAAACCCCCACCATTCTAGGTCGGACGTCAGCCAATAACAAATATAAGCTTTAGTGTTGTCTGAAGCGGTTAAATATCCAGTATGGTATAGACTAAGTAAAAATTTTCGGAACAAGAACATAAAATATAAATTGATGACGTTATTACGTAACACATTTCCATGTATCTCATATAAAAAAAAAATCTCTTGAACTCTGGATTGATTTCAGCCATTAACGAACTTGCCCTTTTTGCATGAAACGATCCTATCTCGAGTTTGGTTGCGATCGGACAAAAATTGCGACCCCTAAAACTTGAACAGACTATTTTTGTCATGTACTAGGTAGGATTGATGGACATTTGAGGAAATTGTCGAAAATCGTGCCTTGAGTACGTACTACCTTAACAGGAGATTTTCCTTAAGAGAAACCTGCTAAAATGTACAGGTATCAACGAGGAGCACTGATAGCACGACAAAAGCTTTGCCAATATAATGGATCTGGCATTATTCGTGTGATTAACAAGAGTTGGGCATGGGGCGGCTAAGACGAATGGAACCTTGGAGTGTTCACACCAAAAGGGTTTTATATTTTGTCGTCCTCACGCCCATGGTACTCGCGTGTTCCAGCAAAGTACATTCATTGAAATAATATCATTAGTATAACTGATATGATATACAAATTAAGATATATCTACTGAAGACGTCTTTTTTTTATCTTTGAATCTGGAACTCATTTCCCCAAATTTATTGAATTTCCTATATTAGTGACCGGCAAAGTACGGCTCCAGAGCCGCATGTGGCTCTTTGCTCTTTAAGTGCGGTTTTGGCACAAATATCCACGGAAGGAGCAATAATATTTCCATTTAAACAAAAAAAACTTACATCTTATTATGATAAATTAAAATTCTTCTATAAATCGAGAACATTCAAAAATTTTGACAAGTTCGTTCACAACACAAGTGGTCTGATTTGAATGAGAAGGAAGGCATGATCATTTTCAACGCTCGCGTTTACTGTTATTGCCCTTTTTGGTTCTATATATATATATATATATATATATATATATATATATATATATATATATATATATATGGGAACAATATTTTTCAAACACAAACATTATCAAGAGTAAACTGAGAAGTCGTCTTATTGATGACATCGGAGAATCATGCTTAAAATTATAAACATACAAACCTGACTTAAATCAAACTTTCCAAGGAGATGGAAGCACATTGTTCGCATTAATAAATATTTATTAAGTTTGAAATTTAGCTTTATTTATTGTAGTATTAAACAACCATATTTGGTCCCCAATTATTTTTGAAATTGCTGTAATGTTCATATTACTCTTCGGCTAAAACGTTTGCCGATCACTGTCCTATTTCAATTAATTTGGAACACCACAGCCTTTGCTGTTTGACTTTTATAAGGTCCTAGCACAAATATATCTGGTCTATTTTTGGTTTTCAGTTCCTTCCTGAACTCCGCCTCGACGAACAGTTTGTGGTTGACAGACGGCAACTGGCACTCGAAACAGACACTGAGAATTCCCACCCTCTCACCAACAATAATCTAACTACACCATCAGATCTCGACGATATGTTTGATGTTATCACTTATGATAAAGGTATGTCCTATTTATCTTTGTACAATGGCATACGAAGGTATCCATATATGAGTAATGTTGTAAGTGGGCAGAGAATGATATCCTTCTGTGGATTTATATACTCTTAGATTAAAGGGTCGTGGTTTTTGAGAGGATAGGTCTTCTACACCAACCCTTTTTTTGCATGTGCAGGAGACGGGTTATTACCTTCTATTTTTCTTTTATTGGTTTACCGGTAGCCTAGCTTTTGCAGATCAAATCAGGCAACCTCCGAGAATTTTTTTTATTTTTGAGAACTGTTACATCGTCAGCACATGAGAGGGATTTGTACATCTTACCTAGGGTTCACATCCAACCATCTGGTTTCAAATCAACGATCAATGCCTCTCTGATATTTCCTTAACTCAACACCAGACGGGGGAGATATTGATTGGCAGCCTTGTCGGCCGGGCATGGTCTGTTAGAAACTCAAGCTCCGTCATTATCTCCTAAACACAACTATTCCATAGACTGAATCGTATTGGGCTTTCATACAAAGGAAAAGTCCAAGCCAATCCACCTCCCAAATCTTCTCCAATATCTCTTTGAGTGTAAATATTTTATCCGATGAGCTTCTTCCTCTTCTGATCCCTTTTTGATAATTGTCAAAGGATCTTTGCCAGGATCTTGTACACTACTGAGAGCAATGCGATTCTTTTGTGAGGCCTTTCTTCAGAATTGATCACACAAGGCTTGTGTTCTATATCATCGGGATCCATTCCTCTCTCCAGATCTGCAGACCTTCGAGCGAACCTCAATCCTGGGGTTTTTCCCTCCTTGATTTTCTCAAATGCCATTTCCCCATCCAAGAAGTCTGGTTCCACAACCACAACTTCATCGAAGTCTCCGGTGTGTCCTCTATATGGTTTCCACAATGTAGCAGTTTCTCGAATTGATGTTTCCATATCCCCGGGACGACCTCTTTTACGGTTGTTAACGATCTATCCGTTATTTTTATTAGAGTACTTCATTTTCTTATATCAATCTAGAAACCAAACTCCTCAGGGTTTCCCTTGGCTTTTCTGACAGTTTTACTAACCAATTTTTAAGCAGCACTCTACCTATCTCTCTCCAATTCCTCTTCCTAAGGCTGAGGATGTTTAATTTTCACTTTTCTCCCACACCTTTCAGGCATTCCTCTTTAGGTCTTACTTCTGTCCCCAACTACCATGTAATAGAGGGGCAGTTTCGTTTATTGCATCTTTGATCGCTACCTAAAATCTATTGTTCTATTATATTTTACACTCGATAAATTCATAACATTATGTCATTAAAGTATGGTAAGTTCCTCATCTTTTTCCAGGAGCTTCGGTCATCCACATGTTGAGAAGTCTGATTGGATCTTCAAACTTCAGTTCCGGAATCAATCGTTATCTGACAACTGTTGATGGGTAAGCCTTAATGTTTAAAATTTAATCATCATACTTTTCACACCGAATTAGAAAAATGACGCTTGACGTCGTTGGGTTCGTCAGTTTTTCAGCTGGGTGAAATGTCATTGGCATAAATGCCCTTCGGAGAAACCCTTGTAACAAATGTGTAAAGCATATGTGGGCAACCGGCCCGCTGTAAGATTTGATCCGGCCAGCGAGACATTTTTCAAAATCCTATTAAATAAACATATTACATTAATTACTCCAAATGAGGAACATGAGGAGAGATTTATGTGTTTGGCAACACTTATAATAAATGCGAACTGGGGGCTCAGGTTGGCCGTGCGAGTTAGGGCGTTGGTCCTAATCTCCCGTGGTAGGCCTAGAGTGGCGGGTTCGATTCCCGCCCTGGGCAGTAGAAATGTATGTAGTGACGGACTCACTAAATAAACTCCTTGAACTCACCCTGGCTAAAAAGGGTGGGGTCAGCGGCCCGCGAACGCATTTGCACACTAGAGTTTGGCCCGCAACATGTGAAAGGTTGCCCATACCTGTTTTGCAAAAGGGACTGAAACTGCTCTATCGCATGTTACGGCTTAACACACACACTGATGGGCGAGCTTAACTATGAACGACATCGCTCGCGCTATGTTTAACAAAACTCAATATTTTTAATTTACACAAATACGTAGTACATACATAATCTATTTTGGCTCCTACAACATGAAAACCAAATTAAACCTATTGTTAACATCTAAAAAAATGTGTTTCAGAAGTCCATTTTATTTTACGTCTTTATATTTCTTGTTGAAGTTTGGGAGGCGTCACAAGTCCTGATTTGTTCTTTTCTTCATTCCCACCTGAACTTCAGCAGCTGAGGTCGTGGACGGAAACTTCAGGATATCCTGTCATCGTAGCTTCAGAAAAGGATTCTACACTCGTCCTTTCGCAGATCAAAGTGAGTATACAGTTTAGTAGTATATTTTTTTTATTACCTAATTAATTTTGACATCACTCATGGGCAGAGGGGCAGGATTGATAGAAACACTATTTCTCACTGTCTTTATTTCATCGCCTCATCACAAGTATAACATCCTTGCTACTAAAAAGTCCGAAGCGCAGGGGCTGTGTTAACTAAGCAGATTTCCCACGTGCTTGGCGTATTTGTATTCATCTCAAAACGTAAAAATTCAATGAGAACAGTATTAAGGGAGATCTGCTAAAACAAACAATCCTAACAGCCATATTACAACGTAAGTATGGTCTGCAAATACCACAAAACCACTATTTAAGACTGTATGAATACTCTGGTTATTTTCAGGTTTTAAGCTGGAAGAAAACTACTCCCAGCCATTGGTTAGTGCCTATATCTATTGGCGTAAGAAATACAACTTCCTGGCATTATCTTCAACCAAATGGAACGCTAGTAGTACCAATAGACAGCAGTTCGCCATATTTGATAAACGTTGATCAAACAGGTATAGTATATCATCTCATTCTAGTTGGCTTTTTTTTTTTAGTACCTTTAACAAGATTGGTTGAAGTAAGATGGAATTCATAAGAGAAAATGTCCATTTTAAGGACAGTATTCATAAAGGAATGTTCCTCCTTTTAGGTAGGATAGGATTCTTAAAGAACTATTCCTCTTTTTAAGTGGGATAAGATTCATTAAGGAAAATGTTTAAGTAGGATAGGATTCATAAAGAACTGTTCGTCTTTTTAAGTAGGATAGGATTCATAAAGAATTGTTCCTTGTTTTAAGTAAAGTAAGATTCATAATGAACTGGTCCTAGTTTTAAGTAGTATAGGATTCATAGGAAACCATGTTTCGGATTTGTAGGCAAGTGGATGGGGTGGCCAGATAATTTTCTTATTTAACAATAAATGTCTCAATGCAACCATCCAGTGTTCACCATATGGAAATTTCTCGAGGTTCGTTGGGTGCAACTGCAAAGATACATATTGGTCTTACATTTCAGGTTATTACCGGGTTTGGTACGCGAACCAAAGTCGATGGCTGTTGGAAGACGCCAAGCCTCTCGCTAGATCTCAGCTGATAGACGATATCATGGCCCTAGCCTACGCAGGTCTTGTGTCCTATGAGGATGCCATCTCCGTCACCAGTTACCACCTCCAACGTTGCAATAACTACCTCACCTGGAGGACAGGTCTCCGGCAGCTCTCTAAGCTCAGCAGTTTGCTAGATGGAACACCTCTACAAGGCAACTTTACAGTAAGTACAGAATAATAGAAGTCAAAAATTCCTTATTTACAATGAATTTTTAATTAATATGACCAATGGGAATTGGCTATATACAGGTTAGCGTCATTTCTCACCAAGATGGAACTAAGGAATTTATTTAGTAACTTCGTATTTAATGCATTTCTATTGGTTCCACGGGAATCGAACAATTGACTCAAAGTCAATTTGGTTCAACTCATAACTCTCATGGCAATGTGTATGATTACTTCATGCTGCTAGTAGCAGGCGAAACAATGTATTTCTTATTTCAAATAATTAAAAAAAAAATAGTTTTTTTTTTAAATTAATTATCGGTTTGTCATTTCTAGGAGGAGATCCTAAGCTGGATGACTGGTGTAGTAGACTATATTGCATTCAATGATACGGAAGGCCTGACTCCTCCACATAAATTGCATCAAATGAATATTCTCAAGCATGCATGCAAGTTCGGCCACGAGGGCTGTTTGAAGGCTGCAAGTCAGCTGGCATTGAATATAAGGTATGTATTTATAAGTAATAACACATCCAAAATAGGATTAATGCTAAATAATATAAATAGATTAAAGCTAATAGATAAAAGATTAGTTCAGAAAACATAAGATTAAGATGACTGAAGTAGGTAAGTACAATTTTGTTGTCTTTTTAAATCAAAATATTTTTATTTATAACTGAAAATAAAATGTACGGAGTTATATTCATTTTTCGAAATAAAATCCACTATTTCTACCGCATGCCTCAACAGCTAGCCAGTTGTTGAATTAGTTTCGGACTTTGACTTGTACTTTTATCTTCCGGAAGGGGGTCCTAAAGACAGACCGTACATTGGACCACGTCGGTGTACAGGAGACAACTCATTCCAGACCCTGATTGGTGGGGGGGGGGTGTACGTCGAGTGATCAAGCACTACTTCAAATTATGATCACGAATCCCTCGAGTTATTTCAATCATCTTACCACGGGCAATATACGAAGCTTCTGAGGTGGCGGGACACCTCAGGCGTAACAACATCAACACCTTTCGCATCCAGCCAACCAGATACAAGCTTCGTATAGTGCCCGACAACAACCCCACCTACAACGCTATTCTCGCCCTATGTAGACAACCCGACCACAAAGTCCCACACCACACCTTCGCAACCAGGGGCACTAAGAGGAACAAAAGTCCCTGATTTTGGGCCTTGAAACCCAGCAACCCTACAAGAAGTGCAGGAGGCACTACACCAACCACAGCTAGTGAGCGTCGTGTGCATGCGCCGTACGGCTCCAGACGGGACCAAGAAGAATATAGAGCCCATATTGTCCACGTTTAAGCCTGAGTACGAGTACAGCAAACAACATTAAAGGCCATTAACAATATCCTAATCAGGGTTAGGGAATATAAACCCACCCGGGACATTCCGCAATGCCACTCCTGTCAAAAGTTTGGCCACACGGAGGCCTATTGTTACCTTCCCTCCAAGTACGTCTGATCTGTCCTTCTCCAAACCGGCAGAGCTGTGATGAGCCACACGGACCAGGCTGAGATGATAGCGGCACATATGGGGTGACCGCTGCAGATCAGTCCAGTTTACGTCCTACTGTCAAGGCGCCTCGGATGGAGAGCGATGATAACTTCATGTTCTCCTCCCCGAGGAAGCTTGCTGCCACCCTGCGACGGACCAAGGGAGGAACACCCCCTGGGCTGGACATTGAGTACCCATTTCGAAGTGTGGCTACAATGTAGGAGGCACCTAGCCGTGAGGCCTTAATCCAACCTACACCAATCCAACGCTTCATGGTGACTGAGGATTCGCTACGATGGTCAGAAGCGATCCTATGGAAGGGACAGTGCCCTGGGCTGGACAGGGTGCAGTACGTGCTACTCCACCGGCTTCCGCGGAAGTCTCTGTCCTACCTCAATCACCTCCTCAACTGCTGCCTCCGCCTCCGCCACTTCCCCTTCATTTGGAAACACGCATTAGTCGTCCCACTCCTCAAACCCGATAAAAATGGTACCTCTCCTATCGTCCTATCAGTCTCCTCCCACACATCTCCCAGATACTAGAGCGTATAATCCTCAGGTATGTAGTCATTCCCACGAGCTGTCCGGTTTCCGTCCTCAGCATAGCTGCCTCCACCCCCTTGCCAGTCTCTACGCTAACACTGCCACCAACCTCCGCAGAAACATCGTTACGGCGATGATTTCCATCGACTGCACTCAGGCTTTTGACTCCGTCGACCTCGCCGAACTCCTTAATACCCTAGGGTGACATGGCTGCCGCAGTGAACTAGCCATGCTCCGTCCCTTCCTTCATGGCCGAACCTTCCAAGTGAGGGTTGGCGAATCCCTCTCCACATCCCGTCCTCTCTGAGGAGGGGTTTCTCAGGGTTCCCCACTCTCAACCCACCCTCTACACGGCATAAACCGTAAAGGTAGTGAGCCGACGGTTCCATAATACTGAGGTAGTCGCATATGCGGACGACGTGGCTATTGTTAGCACCTCCCTCAACCCATCCCGCGCACTATCCCTAGCAGAGTCCGACAGCCAGTCCATTTCCGACCACCAGGGATACATAAATATTCATGTGGAGCCTAGGAAGACAGATGCCCTAGTGTTCTCATATAGTAAACGCACCCAGTTCCCGAATCCTTAAGCCTAGACAATACCCCCCTTCGAGTCTCCCGCTCCATTGTTTACCTTGGCAGCAGACTGGATAGACTGTTGACTTTCGCAGCACACATTAACAGACGGACCACACAACTACGAAACTTAATCACCTCCTCCTCTCCCACGCCCTCAGCCCAAGACTGAAGCTCCTCATCCTGAAAGGCGTTATAGAGCCCGCCCTCCTATATGGTTCCCCCTCCGATTCCTCACCAAATCCTCCCCAACATCCCTCCAGCAATACCAAAACAGCATAATCCGTAAAATTGTCCGGCACACCTCCCTCCAACGCTCAACTAACCGGATAATTAACAATACTCTCTCCCTTGAACACATTTCCCGCCGACATGTGAAATTTTTTTACTCCCTTAATTTACATCTCTACCGCTCCATACTTCCTCCTCAGCAACCGGTGAGATGGCGACAGGTTCGTCTCGATGAGCCTCTAATCGCTCTCACCCACTGATACAGACAGGGCTAGCCCCATTTTACAACCCTTAATATAGCCCTAAGTAATATAAGTTAGGTTAGTCTTAATTTAGTTTTGTTTTTACTTAGTATAGTTTAAATTAATTAGATAGTTGGGCGCCCCTTAACGTAGATGGGGAATTATCCTTTCTCGCCGCCGGTAGGTCACACTACCTTATCACCAACCTTAATCAGAAGCTGAGTCTCAGATAAAAAAATTGTTTCTTTTATAAAATGGAGTCTCGCTCGGGGGTGGCTTAACATTTCAAAATTCATTAATTTGAAGCGAAAAAGAAGTATACATACCTATCTTTCACCAGATGATCCTCCTTCCTGGCAATGGCATACCTCGCATACTTCAGCAATTCTGATCGCCATTGTTGTTTTTCAGAGACATTGTGTAGGTCACATGAAGTCAGAAACGGAATGAGATGTTACCTAGCTGTCAGGCCTAAACACCTCTCACCCTCTTCAAACCTCGAGGCTTAATGATGGGCATGGAAGAATCCTTCTACTCCAACAGACACTCAGTTCTCTGATAATCTCCGCGTTAAATGATACGATTATTGTCATCTGTGATCGAAGGGGTTGAGAAGCCACTCCTTTTATTATTTCTGCCACCTCTGGTGGAGGATGTGAACAACGAGCACCACGTCTGTGAC
Source organism: Riptortus pedestris (assembly GCA_019009955.1). Lineage (NCBI taxonomy): Eukaryota > Metazoa > Arthropoda > Insecta > Hemiptera > Alydidae > Riptortus > Riptortus pedestris. The sequence continues at coordinate 8,023,979 of CM032228.1, forward strand.
TGGCAACCGCACAGCGGATCCGGACACCAGCCATCAGTTTCTGGTCTAACTGATTGTTGGCGAAGGTTTCCTCCGCCAACCCTGTGCTACCCGTATGGTCTAAACATCCAAGCATTTACTGGTTACATGGTCCGGGACCGTAGTCCCTACGGTTGTCCACGTCAAGTCATGAGGACGGAAGTCGCCATCGCCATACACTGAAGGGAATGGTTCGGATACCACACCCAACTCCTCTGTGTATCAGCTGACATCTGCTTGTGCAAGGCACTTTGCACTATACCCAGACCGGGATCCCCGCATTCTATGCGCCCTGGTGAGTTATCACCTTGCAGATAATTGCCACACCATGTGATCACACCCCGGGGGAAGGTGGTTTTTAGAAAATGTAATATCCTCCATCTGTTCTTTATCAAGTGTTTTAGCTACCTCAAAGTTTACACCACATAGAGTTGATTAAACCGAGGTGGCGCCAACGACGTTCCCTGAGTAGCCCGGTCCTTGGTCTGTAGCAATCTTCTCTATGTATGCTCCGTATTTTTGATATTTCATTGCAGGCCTTCACCGGCCATTTTCCATTCCACCAAGAATCCATTCTCTTCATCCCTACTGATTCGGGCAAGTGTTGAAATTAAGAAGGAGGCAATATACATCTGTGTGGGGACACGCGTTTATTATACATGGGATTGTTAACATAAGCTTTTTTCATCATTTTCTCATCTAAATTCATTAACTATCAAAAACCCTACTAGAAGAGGTAGGCTTGAAGAGGCTTAGATTTTTACTATTTTCCTATTAAATACACTTAATAAAGCTCCCTCCCACTCCTCTCATAACTTTTTCTCTATTCATTCATAGAGTTTGGATACCAATTTTTTTTATAGATGTATTTAAAGATGTTGACATTGCATTAGAAAGAAATATTTTCCCTGTGCAAATAAGAAGTATATAACTCAGTCATTACTGTTACCGAATTTCCTTAAACATATTTGAAGAAATATGTTATTGAAATATTTGTGAATGTAATAGAAACTTCAATGAGTTTACCTGTTTACTGCAACGAAGTATTGAATCTTATGGCATCGATTTAGTAACACTATAAGAAATATCTGAGTAGTCTCTTCATAAAATAATGATATAACAGTTAATATTTCCTTTAAGTACTATCGTTTCATTCAATCTATGTTGTGGTAATACTGTTTCAGCAATAGCTCGCCCGAAAAGCGAAGTGCATTGCTGTGCACGGTGGTGATGCAAGGAAATGACACAACCTGGGAATATATTCTAGATCAGTATAATGCATCCAAGTCTCCTGCACAGAGCCAGCTGATGCTCAATTCCCTCACATGCACAACAAACAGGACTCTCATCAGAAGGTAATATATTTGCTTATATCCTTACTAGATTTGTATTTTGTCACGTGTATCGCAAGGACATATATTTCTTGCATTGGGTAACTCTCATATTGTCTAAGCTAAAATAGTTGGCTTACTCGTTCATTGAGTTTTCGTGTCCAACAACTACCTGGGAAAGATTTTCATTTGTTATAAGTTATCTAGGAAGGATTAAGTGTTCTGAGAATGCTTTTCAGTAAACATAAATGGCACCAATAGAAGTTTCAACGAAACTTGTTGAAGTATATATCTGTTTCTAATGCGTAAATCCAACTTGTTCATGTTCATAAATAAACTGTATACTTTTGCCTGGACCAATCTGTTGAAAGTTATGAGTTTTAAATATTTAAAAAAAAATGCCCGAAACTAAGACTTTCATTAAACATTAAGGAACATATTACACACATAATGCGGTCCGGGAAGACTGTCATATCTGCAAAACTGCGTCACGCAGGGGCTGCGTAAACTAAGCAGATTTTCCACGTGAAGTTACACTCGAATCAAAACTGTTTGTATCCTACTTTAGCTACCATATACCGATCGTATCACTTTTAGAAATTGGTGATGATGCTGGCAGTGATGATGGTGCAAGAGTTGTTGGAATTATGGATAGAAATTGATTTTTCTGAGTGTACTTAACTTATTTTTGTAAGGCATTTTTTTTTTATCACTATTATATTTGTCATTTCATTTTTTCATGTAAAATAGAACATAACTGTTACTTATTGATAAATAACTAAAAATATTTTTAAAATAAGACTTCGTAAAAAAAATTTCTCAGCAATGCCAAAATTGAGCGATCAAAGCTAAAGGAGTTTTCACTTCTACCGGCAGTCCCCTGACTGCTTATTTTTTTTTTTTTGTTTTTCTTTTTTTTACTGCCATATTATTATTGAACTCAAGAATTTGGATTTTATTTATTTATTTAAAAGACAGAATTGTTATTTGTTTATTTAATCTGTACAAGATATAAATCTTTAACAAATAAATATATATTCTATTCTATTCTACTCTATATTGCAGAATATGGAATTAACACCACTGGAACACAAACTAATAATATTAAGTTGTGATAGTTTTTAAAAAAAATAAGTATATCTTTACTCAAGAGCAAATCGACTCTAACTGCAATGTGACACTGTTGCATTGCCTTGCCTTGCCAATGGTGCTATTGAGTGAGCAGCTCTCTGGCGGAATTTTCTATAAATACAGATGTAACGGTCTTACCTTGAGAAACAAACAATCAATTTAGTCAATTTATTTAGTATTATTATAGTTACTAATCCAAAATTTAACTTTTTTGAGATTTGACAGTCTTTTTCCAGACAACGAGATATAGAACAGGAGTTGTCGCCAGTTTTGGCTATATTCCATAGAGGTAGATTTTATTATAGAGGGGTTATATTACAGAGAGGTAGATTATATTATAGAGGGGTTATATTCCATAGAAGTAGATTATATTATAGAGGGGTTATATTACAGAGAGGTAGATTATATTATAGAGGGGTTATATTCCATAGAAGTAGATTATATTATAGAGGGGTTATATTACAGAGAGGTAGATTATATTATTTATTTATTTAATACCGTCCACTTTATGCAACTAAGGCTAATTGGGATAGATTATATTATAAAGGGGTTATATTCCATAGAGGTAGATTATATTATGGAGAGGTTATATTACAGAGAGGTAGGTACCGTTAATCAGACAAATTACTCTCCTAACACAATCTACCTCTGCTCCTGAGCTCATTCATGTCATGCTGGAGGGTTTGGTCGATATCTGTCTTCTCAGCCATCAATGAAAGGTGTCTTATATTTAAAATTACAGCACATTTCGAGTCCATGTTTCCGGAGTTGGAAAAGCGCGGAAGACAATCAGTTCTGCACCAACGTTGGTACGTGTTTGTGTTCGTCCGTATTCAAATAACGACAGTTGGAATACTTTAGATTACGCTTGCAACCAAAGACTCGTTTACAAAGGTTTATTCTGCGACGCATCGAAGCTGCAGGAGCGGCACCGTCAACGGGAGTCTCAATTGTTTGTTACTAATTTATTCACTCTGCATATAGTAACCTCCTTCAATGGTTACCTAGGGCCAAAGAGGTTTTTGTTCCCCCATCTCATAGAGGTACGCTCAGTAACCTGTTATCTTGTGACGTAAACTCACAACTAATATGGCTACATGGTTTTCACCGGTAGATTTACGGAAATCTAATTTCTAATAGCTCATTTGTCAGCCTTCTGTAATTTCCATCTTCTCACATTTTTAGCAGATTTCCCTTATTTCTTTCAGGCCACGCTTTGGAACCAACAATTTTCATGCGTTTAAGCACGCTGCTTAATGCTTATTTCATGACATTTTTTCTTTATAATCTGTTCTTTCCATGATTTCCTATTTCTCGTCTCACAGTAAAGGGTCTACACATAATTCATGATAAGACGATTTGCTATCAGATTAAATTATTAATAATTTTAAATTTTCCTTACAGATTATTGAACCTGCTCACCACTGACAGCATTAGAAAGCATGATGTTGTATCAGTGATATCTCTTATCAGTTCCACTCAAGTAGGAGCCGAAGAAGCGTACTCATTCATAAAGAACAACGCCAAGAAGATATATGATCGGTATGTATTTGCACCATTCATAAAAATAAGAACAATTTGTTCAATACCCTTAAAAAGTCAACATATAAAAAGTCCGTCACGCAGGGGCTGCGTAAACTAAACAGATTTCCCACGTGAAGTTTTACTCTCATCCGTTATCCGCCCCAATTTCATAAAAATGCAAATATCTCGGTTAATATTCAAATTAGAGAATAAATATATATAACAATATTTATAGTAAATTTAATTTGCAATAAGATTAATTCTATACACTTTTTCGATCCGACGTATGGTAACGGAGATAATTCGAATTTTCAAAAAATCCTCCCCTCTAAACCCCCCCTCTCGAGGCCCGATTTCAGCCGTTAACGAACTTGATCTTTCTTTTTACATAAAACGACTAAATATCGAGTTTGGTAACGATTAAACAAAAATTGCGACCGCTAGAGCGGTAACAGACAAATATATATATATATATATATATATATATATATATATATATATATATATATATATACAGTTTAGAACGGACCTCATTTTCGTCATCTACTAGGTAGGATCGATGGACATTTGAAGAAAAATTTCGAAAATTGCGACATGAGTACAACCTCAATAGCTGATTTCCCTGAAGGGAAATCTGCTAATGATAATGGGGCTCAGTTTAGCCATGTGATTTAAAGCGTTGCCTTTAATCTCACATGGTAATCCTAGAGTGGTGAGTTATTTATGAGAAAATTATTTAGTGACGAAATTCATTAAATAACATCCTACGTCCCACCCTGGCTAGTAAAAGTCCGTCATGCAGGGGCTGCGTAAACTAAGCAGATTTCCCACGTGGTTTTGCAATAGAGAAATCTGCCTAATAACAACTGTAGTAGTAAGAAACCTCTAAACCTAAAACATTATTTAGGGCTTATTGACCCAGTAGTTTCTAGCCCCAAAAAACAGTTAACTTAACCTCTAAACCTATTCACGAGGGACGAATAGTTATGGAAACGGCCACCAGAGCTATCGGCGGAAAGTCCGAACATAGCCTACTGGCGACCACACGCAGAATACAAATGCAAATATCTCCGTTAATATTCAAGATACAGAGAAAATGTATAGAACGATATTTATAGTAAATTGAATTTGCAATAAGATTTACTCTGTACAATTTTTCGATCCGACGCATAATAACGGAGATATTTCGACTTTTTGAAAATCCTCCCTTCTAAACCCCCCCTCCCACTGGTCCGATTTCAGCCGTTAACGAACTTGATCTTCCTTTTTACATAAAACGATTAAATTCCGAGTTTGGTAACGATCAAACAAAAATTGCGACCGCTAGACCGCCTTAAGGGAAATCAGCTATTGAGGTCGTACTCATGACGCGAGTTTCGAAAAATTTCTTCAAATGTCCATCGATCCTACCTAGGAGATGACGAAAATGAGGTCAGTTCAAAATTTTATATATATATATATATATATATATATATATATATATATATATATATATATATTTGTCTGTTAACGCTCTAGCGGTCGCAATTTTTGTTTGATCGTGACCAAACTCGGAATTTAATCGTTTTATGTAAAAAAGAAGATCAAGGTCGTTAATGGCTGAAATCGGACCAGTGGGAGGGGAGGGGGGGGTTTAGAGGGGGGATTCTCGGAAAATTCGAAATATCTCCGTTATTATGCGTCGGATCGAAAAATTGTATAGAATCAATCTTATTGCAAATTAAATTTACTATAAATATTGTTTTATACATTTATTCCCTATCTTGAATATTAACCGAGATATTTGCATTGTTATTAAATTTGGGCCGATAACGGATTTTTGAATTTCCCGACAAAACCTAGTTCGGCCCTTTGCCGTAACTGTTGGGCTCTTGTATGGAGATTTCTCTATTGTATTACTTCACGTGGGAAATCTGCTTAGTTTACGCAGCCCCTGCGTGACGGACTTTATATATATAATTTTGAACGGACCTCATTTTCGACATCTACTGGGTAGGATCCATGGACATTTGAAGAAATTTTTCGAAACTCGCATCATGAGTACGACCTCAATAGCTGATTTCCCCTAAGGGAAATCTGCTAAAAGGAGGACAAAGCCGCCCCCTAAGAGTAGTGACGCTTTATTAACTTATTATTTACTTCTTATTTCTAATAAACAGAGCACAGGAGTCAGTCACACTTATCGACTCTTGGAGACTTCGGCCCTCCTCACCTGTTAAAGAAATTAAAAGGAAAAAAGATAGACGGCAGGTGTAGGTAACACCTAGGCTATGCCGTGAGCCCCCTTGTAGGGTATCATTATAAGGGGTGGTTGTGAAATGAATGGGTTTAATCTTGAGATAGTTGAAGTGGGTAGGGTAGCTGGTTACCCTCTGGATTGATGAAGGAGATGAAAGAAGAAGAAAGATCAAAGAGATAGTACAAGAGAAAGTGAGAAAACGAAGGAAAAAGGGTGTCAGTCCGTGACTGACGATTATATCATTTATAATTCATTTTTCATTTTTGATTTTATTTCATTGTTGTTGTTGTTGAGGTGTGAAGGGGTTTAGGAAGGGTGGAGGGTGGGGGTGACAGGGCCTAGACTGTGACATCAATTAGCGGGACACCTCGGCCACGGGTGCCCTGCCAGTTCTCAGGTAGTGGAGGTGGGGTGAGGGAGGAAAATAAAGGATTGGGAAGGTACTGCAGTGAGTCGAAGAACTTGACGTGCCTCTTTTTAATGGTCTCGGCGATGGTGTCTAGCTCCAGGGCCTCTCTTATTTCAGGGTGTTTTTTCTTCGCCAGCGTCGTGTGCCTGACAATCTTCCGGACGATGCCGTTCTGGAAGGATTGTAGGTTCTGGAGGGAGGTTTTGGTAAGATACCGGAGGAGTGGGGAACCGTAGAGGAGTGCGGGTTGCAATACTCCTCTGTATATGAGTAGTTTTAGCCTGAGGCTGAGGACGGGGGAGATGAGGAGGTGGCGAAGTGAGGTGAACCTCATTCGTGTAGCTCGGAGTTTACGGGCGATGTGAGTGGAGAATCTGAGGTGGCGGCTGACATGGATTCCTAGGTAGGTTATGGTGCTTGCCACGGGGATGGTTGCGCCGTCGAGGAGAAAGGATTTGGGGAGTCTGCCCCGCCTTGATTTTTTAGAGAAGGAAAATATCAAACCTTCAAAAGGTCAAACCTTGGGTTGACATGGATGTTGATGTCTCTGAGACGGTTTGATATTTCCTGACATGTCGTGGACGCCAGGGTGAGGGCACGGGTGGGGTTCATAGACGTGCTACGAATGGCCAGATCATCTGCATAGGCGGTGATTTCCGTATGGAGATGATACCTATGACTCACGATCTCGGCTGTGTATATGGAGAATAGGTAAGGGTCTAATACGGAGCCCTGGGGGACTCCGCAGGGTAGGGGATAGGAGCGAGACAGGCTTTCACCTACTCGGGTTTGGAAGGATCTACAGGAGAGGTAAGAGGAGATGATAGAGTATAGTTGCTCGGGGCAGTCGTACTGGTGGAGTTTGGAGAGGAGGATGCCGTGATCAACTGAGTCAAAGGCCTTCGTGCAGTCTATGGAGATTAGGGCTGTAGCATGGTTACGTCGAAGGGCAGCAGTGGCTTTGGATTGTAGGCGGGCAAGGGGGTGGAGAGTGCACAGGCCGGGGCGGAAACCTGTTTGCTCTGGGGGGACGATGTTTTCCTTCTCACAGAAATCTGTAAGGTAGCCGAGAATCACCTTCTCCAATACCTTAGAGATGTGTGAGAGAAGGGAGATGGGTCTATAATGTTCGGGGAGGGAGCCATTTTTAGTGGGTTTCAGCAGGGGGACAACTACCGCGTGCTTCCACTGGGATGGGAAATATCTAAGACGGATACAGGAGTTTAGGAGGTGGGTGAGGTAAGCTAAGGACTTACGTGGTAACTGGCGCAGTAATACATATTGTATACCGTCCAGACCAGGGGCTTTACCGCCCTTGGTGCGTCGAAGTATGGCAGTGAGCTTCTTCGGTGAGACAAACATGAAATTTCTTTCACGGTCCATCGAAGGAGCCTCTACGTTTGTTGTGGCCCGAGACCGTGAGTCTGTCGCCATATAGGTCGCCAGCTCATCGGCCTGGTCCTGGGGGTCCATCAAATGTCTGTCAGCCTGCAAGAGAACAGTTCGCCTTTTGGTGACCCTGGTCTTTACAAGCTTCCAGAATTTGCGGTGATCCCCATGGGTTAGACGTAGGGTTTCATGCCATACTGACGTTTTCCACTGCCTCATGAGGGAGCGGATTTGGGTAGTGAGGGAGTTAAGGATGGGTTTCAGCGCTTGGTTCCTAGTTCTGAACCAAGTGTTTTTGATATTGTTGCGCTGACGGATGAGGGCAAGGATGTGTGGAGGGGGGACTTTTAGGGAGGGTGGTTTGGGAGCAAATTTGGGAATGGACTTATCCGCTGCCTGGATGATGATCTCTGAAAACTCCTGAATACAGAAGTCTAGGTGGGAGGTGTCAGCTATGTGCGCGAACACCGGTGTGGACTCATACATTTGCGACTTGAAAAGTTTCCAGTCCGCCTCGTGGTATGAGTAGTTGGTATTTTTGGGCGCAGGAGGGCGACCGAGCAGCTCATAAAGAACTGGCCGGTGGTCCGAAGTGATGAAGTCCAAAGCTGTACATTTCGTCACAACGTGGGGGATTCGGGTAAGTAGTAGGTCAATAGTTGACACTCTAGTGGGGGTGGCTCTATATGTATGGGCGTTAGGGTGCACGACGGTGAAGGCTGTCCTCGTTATCGCCGTGCCGGAGTGGGTGGCATGAGAGTTATTCCAGGATTGATGTCTGGCATTCATGTCCCCTATGAGCAAATGATTCCTGCTAGCTTGTGCTATTCTAAGCAGGCGTTGGAAATCCCTGATCAGACCAGTGGGCCGTCGGTAAAGGCCGGTGACGGGATAGGTTACATTACCTAGCTTAACTAGTAACGAGACGAGGTGATATTTTTTAGCAATGGGTTCAATGACAGGGTCAATCCTTTTATAAGGGGTCCCATGTTTTATGAGGATTGCTACTCCCCCATTTTTATCGTTGATAGAATCGTCTCGCACTGAGCTATAGCCGGTGATGTAATAACTATCCCAGGGTTTGAGGTGTGTGTCGCACAGCACCACGATTGTTGGGTGATACAAAGACAAAAGAGCTTCAAGCTCGGACTTGTGAAGGAGAGCTCCATTAATGTTGAAATTTAAAATGGAGTAGGGCTGGATCATTTTTTTACAACTGCCTTCAGGAGTTCCATTAGTCCTGTTATCATGTTCATGACTTTGTCAAACATGTTTTTTATATCTATCATCCAGGCAGGGGGGGCATTGGGGTCTTGGGTGTGGTATGAGGGGTAGGAGGGTTGTGGAGCAGCGGTGGGGTAGGTAGCTGATGGCTGTGGGTGATGGTTGGGCGGTGGGTTAGCATGGCGGGGCTGGGCGGCTTGTTGCCTGGCCGTCCAGGCATTAGTGGTTGGGGGGGAGCAGGTATAAATTGGGGTTGGGTCGCCCGGGCTTTCCGTTGCTCAATCCGTTGTAGGAGCCCCTGCCTATAGGGGCACTCTCTGAAAGAGGCTGGGTGGGTACCATCACAGTTTGCGCAGAGGAAGTTATTAACCTCCCTGTCGCAGAATTGTACGGCATGGTCGCCAGCGCACCTAACGCATCTAGGGGGGAGATGACAATAACGTTTGGTGTGGCCATGTCTTTGACAGGCATGGCACTGAGGGAGGGTTTTGGAGGGATTGTAGACTTTCGTCCTTACTATGATGTGATCTATGGCCGTTAAGTTGTTGATATGTTTAGTGGGGTCGTACTGAGGGGAGAAAGTGGCAAGGACCGGTTCAATCTCAGTTTTGCGGCCTGCCTCGTCACTGCGAGTGAGGCGGCGCACGTCTAGGAGGTCTTTGTGGGATAGGGCTTCTTTGATGCTATCAATTGGGTGGCATAAATCTCGACCTAGGATTAGAAACTTTTTGTTGCGGGGTGCGCCACGCGGGGCAAAAGTATAGAAGTGCACCCTGCTTTCAGGGTGCTTGAGTATCCCCAGGATTTCTGAGTAGGCAGGGGCATTGGGGGCTTGTACTCTTATTTCAGTGGGGGTGCTTCTTATTGTAAATTGTTATTTAGTGAGGGCACGGAGGTGGAGAGCAAATGTGGAGGGGTCGTGTTCCTCGCGGGGTATTATAATTGGTGGGGGGAGGGTGTTGGTGGTAAGAGGCTTATTTCCTCATCTGTCATTGGTTGGGCATTAAGGCCTTCGAGGACGGCTCGTACCTGAGGGTCTATTGGGATGGGTGATGCACAGTCTGAGGTGTGGTGGGAACCAGCTAGCCCCATAGAGGGGTTTATGTTGGCCATGGTGGGGTGGCCCTGAGAGGGGCAGTGTAAAGGGGCGGTGGTGGTCAGGTCGGGGTTTAGCACAATGGGGCTCACGGTGCTCACCTTCACCGGAGTTTGGCCTGAAGGGCCCGATTTCTTCCGCCCAAATCCAATTACCTCCCCCACCCGGGTGGGGCGCCTTGGAAACGGACGGGTTTTGCAGAGGTTTCACTGGAACTCGCTTCAACACCCTTCGTCTTATATCGATGATCTGCGACGTTCCTGACGGTCTGCGCTGAGCACTTTTTCTTCCTGTGTTTTCCTCTTGATGGGCTGACCTCTTCAAAGCTTAAGGGCCTGTTGCCAATCTTCGTTCTTTCCAGAAATATGGGAAGGCACTAATGATGTGGTCCAAGGGTCCTAGGGCTGTCCTGGTTGTAGGGTCCAATTTAGGCTATAAAGCCGTGCTGCTGTATATATCCTGACGTCCAGTATAGTCCGTTGGAGCTCTGGGGCACAATGTACCAAGTACAACTGCCCTGGTGAACACTGAAAGCAAGGTGTTACCAGTAGGAGAGCTGAGCTTGGAATGAATTCGAATTCGAATTCGCTCACCTGTTGCTATATCTGCCCAGCTGTATATATACCAGCATTCTGGCCCATCTCAATAGCGAGAGCCTACCATTTCACTCCTCTGTAAACTGTATTCGCCTTCAGAAATATTAAACGTCCCTAACGCAAGGGCTGCGTAAACTGAGCAGATTTCCCACGTGCAAGTATAACACACTATTGATCTCATTTAACTTAAAACAAGAAAATGCGGATAACTCGCTTAATATTAAAGCTACGAAAAAATGTAAAGAGCAGAAATTGTAGAGCATAGATAGTTTAACGAGATTGGTTCTATAAAATTTTTCGATACGACGCATAATAAGGGAGATATTATTAGTTTTCTAAACCTTTCTTATTCCTAGTCCGATTTCAGCCAGTATATATATATATATATATATATATATATATATATATATATATATATATATTGTATGGTTTGAGCCAAATAAAGTGACTAGAGTTCATAAAGTCAGATTTTAAATGATGAGGTCTCATCACAACGAAAGTTTAAGAAAAACAATATTTGGTATTTAAGCTTCCAATGACGTGGTTCATGATATTACAGCTTTTTGTTATTATATATATATATATATATATATATATATATATATATATATATATATATATAAAATTGTAACCTCTGTCTGTACAATGATTTTTTTCGCGAAATTTCACGATAACTTTTCGTTTCACATGTCATAGACACCATAACTACATTTTGTTTCTTTCGTGTCTGTTTGTTTGTTTATTTGTTACCTTTTCAACGCATAAACGGCTGAACCGAATTTTATGAAACTTGGTATGTATATTACTACTAGCCCAACTTAGACTTTAGGCTATATTAATATTCTCTAAGACGAACAGGAGTGGGGGTTATGGCCTATGGCTTTTTCAGCAAATATGCACATAACAAATGTTGTTTATTTTGTTATTTAGAGTAACTTTTGTTATATGCACTTTTGCCGTATAGTGTAGCATAAATAAGTTATACGCTATAAACTATAGCGGGAGTCCACAATTTTATTTGGCACTAAAGACTCAACCGAATTAAACCAAACTCGGTATGTGAATTAGTACTAACGATTTCCTTATAATAAGCCATACTAACATTTCAAGGGACGGACAGGAGTGGGTGTTATAAGGGAGGCCTGAAATTAACAATAGCGATATTTCTTTTCCTGTTGCTTTTTCAGCAAATATGCACATATCAAAAGTTGTTTATTTTGTTATTTAGAGTAACTTTTGTTACATGCACTTTTGCCGTATACGGAAGCATAAATGAGTTGTACGCTATAAACTATAGCGGGAGCCCACAATTTTATTTGGCACTAATGACTCAACCGAATTAAACCAAACTCGGTATGTGAATTAGTAATAACTCCTTCATTATAATAAGCTATACTAACATTTCTAGTGGGGGTTATAAGGGAGGCCTGAAATCAATAATAATGATTTCCTATTGGGGTTTCGGCAAATATGCACATAACAAAAGTTGTTTATTTTGTTATTTAGAGAAATTTGCTCAACACTTCTTTTCAATATGAACTACGAGGTACCTCACCTGAAAGAATTAATTCAAATATATGTCAATATTTTCTCCTTAATAATTCAAATCTATGCATAATGCACAGGAGACGAGAAATATGACAATATGCAGGACAGTGAAGTCTTATATAAAAAAATAATTTTATTATTAACAAATGCCAACAACGTGTATCAACCCTAAACGCTGGAACGGGTAAATGTCAAAATATTGTGCAAAGTAAAGCCTTGCCAAAAATATACCATCACCATTCAGCCTCAAATCAATTCCCGAGCGAAGCCGGGTATCTGAGCTAGTATATATATATATATATATATATATATATATATATATATATATATATATATATATATGGTTAGACGAGATCAATAGTGTGTTATACTTGGACGTGAGAAATCTGCTCAGTTTACGAAGCCCTTGCGTCACGGACGTTTCTAATATTTCTGAAGGCGAATACAGTTTACAGAGGAGTGAAATGGTAAGCTCTCGGTATTGAGAAGGGCCAGAATGCTGATGTATATACAGCTGGGCAGATATAGCAACAGGTGAGGAGGGCCGAAGTCTCCAAGAGTCGATAGGTGTGACTATTGTAACCCTATTTGGGCAATTGTAAATAACTTGGTAACCTAGAAATGTCACTACTCTTAGGGGGCGGCTTTGCCCTCCTTTTGTGACATTTTAGCACATTCCCTAATCTCCTTTTGACGTTGATTTGGAACATTCTTAACCAATCTTGTTTAAAATGTGATTTTCTCTCAGTTTTGTCCAATACATTTTTTTTTAATTTTACTATTTCGAGTATTAACCTAGGTTTTGGCTTATTGGCAGATTTCCCTTGTGGTAAATCAACTATTGAGGTCATACTCATGACAAACTTTTCGAGGCCCGTTCAAAACTACACGCACACACATATTTGTCTGTTTTGTCTGATCGTTACCAAACTCTATATTTAAACATTTTATGTATAAATGAAGATCAAGTTCGTTAACTGCTAAGATCGTATCTGTGGGAGGGGAGGGGGTTAGAGG